>OY728160.1:1275733176-1276250482 GCA_963277665.1 Viscum album
TCTATTTGAATCTATGGTGGAATGGCATGGACTGGTTTATCCAGAAAAGAGAGCTTACCCTGAATTTGTGGATGCAATTCCTCCCCCACCAAATTTTGTGAATAACACATTCCCAACCTTTAATGGTTTGGGAGATCTAGAACAACGCTTGACACATTTTTTTTCTCATTGTAATCCCATGATTGGAACATCTCCACAACAAGAAGATGTTAAACTGAGGTGTTTTGTGCAGTAATTACAAGGACTAACTTTTTCACAGTATACATGTTTGAAATCTCGATCATTTACTAGATGGGAAGAACTCTGTCAAAAAGTCCTTCTTCAATTTAGGTCAACGATACCAAAGAAAGTAGTTTTTTGATCATACCATTTGTAAAAAAAGGGATAATGAAAGAGATTCAGATTTCATTGCATGATGTAAAGGATTAACATATTCATTAAGACAAGCACTCCCACAAGAAGAATTGCTACCAATATGTGTGGAAAATCAGCGTGATGAATTACGCACATCATTGATCCTTGTGAAATACACATGAGGGTTTAGAGTCCTTACATTAATCGCTCAAAAATTGAATGTTCTATTATGGAATCTATGTTTAAAACTCATGTAATTCCATCAACTCCAGGAAAGATGATAGGAATAGAAGAAGCTGCTATAGTCACACTCAAATAGGAACCCGTACCAGCTTCTACTTCATGACCTTTATCATAACGAAGGGATCCGCCTCTTGAGAATCAACAGATATGGCCACCTCATCAAGATGATCAAATATATCAATGGTGGAAACCGATTTGGGAATTAAAGAATTTTGTTTATTCTTTTAGGAATGAGCTTGTTCCTGGCTAATTCATCACAGATTTTTAAAATAATTTTGTTCAGTTTCCAAGGCCAAAGTAGTCAAATAATGATGGAGATGAAGATCTTCCAAATTATTTGCCCTTTCATTAGATATTGGTGCACCCTATTCAAGACTGATTTTTTTTCAAATACCTTCTAAAAAATACGGTAGACTCTGGAAAAGTGAAAATTTAATGTTCAATAGCCCAAGTAGAATGTGTTACAGCTACCAATCCAGAGGTTGAGGGAGAATGGAAAGAGGTAAAATGTAAAAATGTGAAAAAATATGATGAATAGATGTTTAGGAAAATGATCAACTGGACTCATGGTATTTTATATCCACAGTTGAAAAAACTAATTGTGTCTTCTACCACTCCTGCCTTAGCAAAACCATATTCATCAAAATTAATTCCTCAAAGAAGAAAAATGATCATAAAGAAAAAAGAGTAGTCAAAATAATATTATCTCGTGTCAAGGCCAATTTTGTCCTTGCACCTAGAAGACATTATGCCATCATTTTCAAAAGCACGGGAACCACACCACCAAACAGAACAACGAGAACTAACCTTTCAAGAAGAATCTTCATCAGATGAAGAATTAATCCTTAGTTTTGTTAATGTTATCCATTTAATGGACCCTTATGCCAATTTTTATTCTGATTTTAATGAGTCAGAGTTCCTTGTACATAATTGGTGAACTGGAGGAAGAGGCCAAGGTCGATGATACATGGGATGAAATGGTAATTACAAAAACTCCCATTTAATTATACCCATGCGCGGACCATATATGCAGTACAAACTCATGGAAGATCCCTTCAACGAGATAAACAGGAAAAAAGAGTTTATTCTGTGAAATACAATCTCAGTTATGCCAAAATTATCTTGGATGACCGATTAAAAGCCACACCATTTTCTTATCAGCAAATGAATAGACTTAGTCATTATAATTTACCAAAGTCAGTAGTATTTCCAACATCGACTCCAACATAAATTACATCTACAACAGAACCATCAACATACAAAGCACATGAAAAACAATATCTCTATGCTAGGAAACACAGACCTTGGGATCAAAAGAATGAAGTTTTGAAACAATTGGCCCATGTACTGGACATGTTACCAATTTTGGATGCTTTGAATCTATCAAAATATATTTAAGAAGCACTCATTGAGGCCATGTTAAGTCCTCGATAATTTGAAACCAATGTTGCTACTGCTGAGGTTTACCATAGAGAGAATGAACTTGTAGAATTTCATGTAGTCATATCATTTACAGATGAAGATGAAGATGATATTTTACATGGGTATATCAGAACATTGTAGTTTTCTCGCAAGGTCATTGAACTAAATATCCAACAATCGTGCATTGATAATGGCTTCGGGGTAAACCTCATTCTCATTCGTACAATTCATCGATTAGGCCTGACTAAATCTGACTTATCTCTTTTGATTTTAATGATTCAAGGATATGATAACAATAAACAAGAACCTTTGGGAAAAATTACACCCAGAACATAGTTTGGAGATCTTGTGTCTAATTTAGATTTCATGGTTGTTTTTCAAGACACGGCATTCAATATTCTGGCTAGAAGTCCTTGGTCGCATGAACAAGCTGCCATACCCTTGTCATACCACCAATGTCTGAAATACTGTTTAAATTTCAAAATCAGAAAATTGTATGGTGACAAGATTCTCTTCAAAACACGTGAGTCTCAATACATTGAGTCATAGTTTTATCATGCAAAAGGAACGAAGCCTATGATAAAGTAGATAACCAGAGTTAATGTTCCAAATGACCTGTAAAAGGTCCCATAGAATCCATTCATACATTTGATTAAATATTATTTGTATCCCATCAATGAATTTTAAAGTGTAAAACCAAATCTAATGACTTTTCCGGTAACATTCATAATGTCAATTGTGGAAACTGATCCTGATAACATGGGAGAAATTATTGACACGACAAGAAATGATAAAATCTAGAATGGAGAAGTTTTTATCTCATCAGCTGAACAACAAAAAGCCTATACATCATCAACCAGAATATAATAAGTAGTGGTAATGCTAGAGGAAGACAAAGATTTCGATTCTCAGTCCATTAATACATATTTATTACCACATGAAGAACATTCGTCATCAGTAGGGTCAGATATGGTGTCCTTTTCTTTGGTATTTTCAAATATTGACACCTCCTCTAACTCTGGGAGTATTTCCTCAGCATATACTCTGAAAATGGAAACAAAAGATGTAATAAATAATGAAGAAGAGGAGGAAGATCTCAGGTATGCTCCTCTATAATTTGAAGTAGGTGTATCTACAACCTTGGATGAACTCAGAAAAATAAATCTACATATAGAAGAAGATCCACTCCCCACTCTAATTAGTGTTTCCATGACCCTTAAAGAACAAGAGGTGTATAATTCCTTTCTAAATAAACATCAAGATATATTTGAATGGAATTATTCACAAATTTCAGGTCATAATCCTAATCTGGCCACCAATCATTAGGGATTTCCATAAGAACATCATGGATTTAAGCAAGAAGCAAGAAGAACACACCCAACTCATGCCTCTAAAATTGAAGATGATGTTGATAAGCATATAATAGATTTCATTGCCAGCGTTGTTTAGTATCCCAAATGGCTGGCCAATATTGTTCCATTGAAAAGGAATAATGGGAAAATTAGATTCTGTATTGATTTCAGAGATCATAACCAGTATTGTCATAAAGATTGTTTTCTAGTCCAAATTATAAAACTTCTAATTGATGCATCAACTGGATAAAGATCTCTTTCTTCATGGATAGATATTCCGGGTATAATCAAATCTGTATGGCCCTAAAGGATGAGGAATCTACAACCTTTAGAGCCCCTCAAGTTGTCTTTTGCTATTGGGTAATTCCCTTTCACAGGTGAAACATACCAACATGCCATGAACCATATCATTAATCCATTCATTGTGAAATTTGTTGAAAGTTATTTAGATGATTTGGTTGTCAAATCCAGAAAATGTTCCAATCACTTGGATTATTTGTAAATCATATTAAATAATCTTCATCAACACATTTTCAAGATGAACCACTTGAAATGTTCTTTCGAGGTAACCTCAGGAAAATTCCTTGGCTTCGTTGTACGCCATCATAGTATTAATGTTTATCCTGAGAAAAGAAAATCAATACTTGGTATGTTACCTCCTATAAATTGGATTGAATTAAGAGTAATCCTAGGACACTTGGCCTATATACGGCCCTTTATCACCGATTTTCTAGGAAATTGTTTACCCTCTACCAGATTAATGAAGAAGGGAGTCACCTACCAATGGACTGATGATTTCAAAGAAGCATTCAATACCCTCAATAAATATCTCTTGATTCCACCAGTATTGATTCCTCCTGTTGAAGGAATAACAATTATTCTCTATGTGACTACATTATAGTGATCACTAGGTGCCTTCCTCACTTAAAAGAATGATGCTGGGAATGAAAACAGCCTCTACTACCTCAATTGATGTATTCTTGATGCGGAAAATCGGTATTCAAGTTTTAAGAAGTGATTACTAGAATTAATCGTTGGAGATTAAAATTGTGGCACTACTTGCAACATCATAAGGTCAAATTTTTGTCTCATAATAATCCACTAAAATTTATCCTCAGTCGTCCTATGCTTATAGGAATTATTGAATGGTGAGTGGTTATTTTTCAACAATTTGATATCCAGTTTTTACCTCAAAATGCAATAAAAGTCCAACATCTGACTGAATTTCTTACTGAACATCCATCTTCCAAAGATACAACAATTAATACTTAGCATCCTGACGAAAAGGACTTTTCTATTAATGATAATTCCCAAACATAGGAAATTAATTTTCATGGTGCTTCCAGAAGTCCAATAGGAAAGAGAATGGAAAACCTTAAACTCAACAAGAATGGATAAGGAATTGTCCTTATTTCCCAAGAAAAAAAAGTATTTCTATATTCATTCATATTATGAGAAGTTGGTACCAATAATGAAGCATAATATCAAGCTCTGAATGCATGTTTGGAATAGGCCCCTAAGGTGGAAAATGGTCATTTAAAGGTAAAAGTTTATTCAGAATTGATAATCAAACAAATTAATGTGGAATATTCTATCAAAAAAATGAATCAATTCCTTTGTGTGATTACATTAAAGGGATAATGGATAATTTTCCCTCAGATGTGACATTTTCTTATGTCGAGTTATCAAAAAATTCTCAAGCAGATGCACTGGCCAAGGGAGCTATAGCCTTGGCAGATCCAAATTGGGATGAGACAGTTATCAACATAACCCATCGACTTGTGGTCTCACATTTTGTTCAAACCATAATGGACAAAATTAATGAAGTTTTACCTATTTCCAAACCACATGGTCATACCACGGGATGGAGAACATGCATCTTGGAATATCTTCTGAATGTGGTACTTCCTCCCAATAGGGCTGAGAAGGGAAAAATCCAGCGACGAGTAGCAAATTTTACTCTCTATGATAGTATAGACCGTAAAAACATCATTTAAAAGTGTGGATTTGATGGAATTCTCTTCAAATTTATTAATGGTGAAGAAATAGAAATTTTCAGGAAAGAAGTACATTTAGGAGCTTGTGGTACCAACCAATATGGGCACAACCTCTCCGATTAGATCTGAAGGCTTGGAAACTTTTGGCCTTCAATGACATAGAATTGTATATATTTCACAAATAAATTCCATCCCTTTCATGTGCATGCCAACATTATTCATCAATTCACAGAGATGCTACATATAGATAAATACAATTGGACATTTTCTACTTGGGGAATGGATGTAGTAGGGCCTTATCCTCCAGCCACGGTTAACCAGTTCAAGTATATTCACCCTGCTACTGACTTCTTCTCTAAATAGAATGAGGAAATACCTCTCAAGGATGTTAGAGGCAAAATCATTGTTAGTTTTGTCAGAAATAATATCTTTTTACCAGATTTGGTGTCCCTCATACTATTTTGATTGAAAATGGCACCAATTTTTGTTCTGTTGAAGTAAAAAATTTATATCAGGAACATAATATCAAGTTCATCCATTCATCTCACTATCATGTACAGCCAATGGACATATAAAGGCCTTCAATAAGACTCTATAAAATATACTCTAGATGCTGGTGGATAAATATAAGAAATCATGGCCTGATAAAATGTTGAATTTTTTATGGGCTTATCGGACAACTACACATTCTGCTACCTAGGAATCTTTTTATTCGTTTTTATATGGAACTGAAGAAGTTTTTTCAATTGAAATAAAATTTACTTCAATTAGATTTTTAATATTGGATCAGTATTCTGTAGATGAAATATCTGAGAAATGGTTCAATGAGTTGGAAAGAATAGACGAGAAAATTCAGCATAATTTGCATTATTTAGGAATCAATAAGAGTAGAATAGCACGATATTTTAATATGAAATTTCACCTTCATTCATTCCTTCAAATTGAATTGGTATTGTTCCTTAATAATCCAATGTTACTAGGAAAGAAACCTACAAAACATGACCCAAATGGTAAGGACCTTATTCATACATAAGTTATATTCAAATGGATCTTATGCCTTAATCTCAATGGTTGTAGAGATTATTAAAACTCTAACTAATGTGAGATTTTTGAAGAAATAAGTAGTGTAAATATACACATTAGTCCTCACTACAAGACTATATACTGCACAGTACCATTTCCATGATGTAGGACGTAAAACTTCACAGCCCCCATTTCCTCATTACAAGACATTAAACTGCATGACAACTATCATCATCTATGTTGCAAAATGTTAAAATGCATAGCATCTTTGTCCTTATTTCATGAGGTTAAACTGCATGACATAATTTGTAAAGCTAATGTTTTATCTATTTGACATTAGATTCTTCCATTAGAAAATAGCATTGACATAATCACTACTTCTTAGTTGTACCTGAGTCCATCCCATTCCTATGTGTGTGTAAGATCTGTATAAATCCCATGATTCAAGAACTATGTATGGCTTGATTCTCAATTTCAATGAGATACGTAGTGATGCCTGAATCTCCAATTTTGGGCCCACCACATTCAAAAAATATTCATATTTTATTTTCCACTCTTCTATATTAATCATATATATACAAGGTGTTTCATTAAGATATATGATTTGGTCCTTTACCATTTTATGTCTTATGATGTACCATTCTCTCAGAACGTGTAAAAACCCCCATTCTTCCTGGAAATCTTCATTAGCATGAGGAATGATTGTTTAAAGAACTATGTATGGATTGATTCTTTTCTATGTTGAGATACCTATAGACACCTATATCTCTAATCATGGGCTCATCCATAATAAAAACTCCCCGTTATTTCTTGTTTATGTGTCAAATCAGCATAGAGAATGTTTTAAGAACTATGTATGACTTGATTCATTGCCCCAAAAGACATATAGTGACACTTGGGTTTTATCCATTAATCTATTTACAATATTTGTTTCCTTTCATATCGTTCAATTGTCTCCTTACTGCATGATGTAAAACTATATGGAAATCCAATACCCCTATTCTTTATCTGTGTCACCTTTGTATTATGTAAATGACCCTCACTACTGCTTGTTTCTAACAACAAGCATAGAACAAGTGAGCAAAATAATTGGATAAGGTGATTCTTAATATAAGTAAGGTGTTTTAATTTGTTATAGGGGTGAAAATTTCCTCATTTTATGACATTTAACTGCACATTATAATATTAATTCAGAAGAAACAAATAGAGTCTCCATTTTTCAAATGGGTCAGATCTATGTAAAGGATTTCAAACTCATGGCCAATACTAGTTCAAATATTTATCATTTTCATTGAACATACACCATTTCCATATTTCATACTCATAATTATGAATATTTTCCGATCTTCAAAATCTTTATTAAGGTTTTTGGTAATAGGGTTTCTAATATCTGAGAGCTCTTTTGCTCGAATATGCAGCACGTGCACCTTAGGAGGCCTTACATATGTTGCCTATATAAAATGCATGTCAATCCAAAGATGCTACTATTTGTATATGCAACATATTCCCTAGTTGTTCATGCATAATACAGCCCCCATAACTTGTTTTCCAAGTAATATTAACATCGTTATTGGTTATAGTATCTTGGTACCCTTTAATCGTTGATGACAATATACGAGAATTTGTATTTTAAAACAATCATTCAAGTATACTTGTCCCATTATCTTTCTCACAATATGAATGTCTTTATGTCCATGGATTACACATTTCCCTCACAATGTGTTCAATAAAATATGAAATAACCTTGAAATCAAATGGCCACATATTATATATTTTTTCCATCTCTAGCCTTAATTGTATTACCTAAAAATAGAGACACCATATCTCTAATGTTTGGGTTAGACCTTTGTAAAATTCTTATTCCTCTGATTCATTGGACAACTTGGTTGGAAATAACCATTACATATTCATGTACATTTCTCCATAAACCAATCTCTATGCTTTGGAAAATATGAATCTCCATAAACATACTTCGACTTTTGGCAATAGAATATTAAATTTCTAAGAGCTCTTTTGACTGACTATGAATAACGTTCCCTTAGGTGGCCTTGCATAAGTTTCCTACATAATAGTCATATCAGTCAAAAGATTACACTATTTGGTTATGAATCATATGCCTATGTTGGCCCTGAATTCGATATCCCACATAATGTGTTTGTCAAATAATGGTAATTTCGTTCATGGAAATGACTTCCTCTAACGCTTTTAGGCCTTTTCCCATATCATTCATCGGTGACAAAACTTCCCAAATCACAGTTTAAATTTTTTCCCTTCCATACTCGAATATGAAAGTATGTTTCCAAAAATAAATCATGAAATTGGGAGAGTTTTCTCAAACCATTGGTCAGAGCTAAAGGCCATAAATTAAAGTCACCCAATGTCCTCACTGCAAAACTTAAAACTGCACATTACAATGTCCTCACTGCATGACATTAAACTGCACAGTACAATGTCCTCACTACATTACATTAAACTACATTGTATAATTTCGTCACTTAATGACTTAAAACTGCATAGTACAATTTCCTCACTGCATGCCTTAAAACTAAATGGTATAATATCATTAATTTCCCTTTTTGATAAATTTTATCCATTACCCATACAAAAAATTGGCATAAAAATGGTTTTCCTATTCATGACTTGTGTCGGTCTAAAATTCCCCCTTTTCATTCTTAAAATTCCATTCCTTGGAAAAACCACACACTGTGGTCTGGAGTCCCCTAAATCTTATTTTCCCCTATCTATCAACCGTATAACGTTAAATTTTTTAGAGCAGGATTTCCTGACTATGAAGCACATTACCTTATGCGGCCTTGTATATGTTTCAAACATAACATGCCTATCAGTCAATAGAAGACACTATTTTGATATGCAACATATGCCATAGTTATAACATCATAATACAACCCACATAATGTGTTTTCCAAATAATGGTATCTTCTTTCTTTGATGATAATCCACTTATTTTGATATAGGTTTTAGATTTGGTGACCATAAAAATTTTGACTCAAGATTCCCCTTGGAAATATTAAATTATTATTAATGAAATTTTTAGCCAGAAACAATTTTTTGGGATCTAATTTAAAAATTTATTGTCAAAGCTATTCGAACATAAATAATAGCCCTTTATATTCAAACATGCATGAATCTAAACTTCCCCGAACAAGAGGCATGGTACTCACCAGATTGAGAACCCATAAAGGGAACTCTGAACAAAAGTGGAGTCCCAACTCACTAAATGTACATTTTGTATGATTTAGGTAATATTTGAGCAATAAAATTTCAAATGTCAAAAATTTAGTATGGTTATCCACAAGAGCCTAGAAACAATCAGACTATTTTTTCTAGGCCCCATGGCTTATGAAAAAATTAGAGCATCTTTCCAAACTGGATGTAGTACCAAATCAAACCATATGATGTTGGAATGTGTAAAAGTTCCCTACATTTACCTTAGAACAAGATTATTTTCATTTTTAACCAATCAAATTATAATTGGGGGCTTTTGTAGAAACCATGAAATTTTTTCTGTGCACTTCTCCACAAAATGACCTCAAGAAGGGTCAAAAAGTAGGTAGTGTGAATCTGCATTTTTCATGGTGTTCAGTGATGGTAGGAAAGGCACCAAACATAAGGGACATGACCATAGCCCGACACTAATCCAAAGTAGGGGTGCAAGGGTTCAACCATCATGATATAGAGAAATTATTTGGCTACATCCCTAAAGTGGATCCCATGGTACCTCCACACAAACACTTTTGTTCCAGCATGATGAAGCTGATTGAAGTTATGATTTTGGCTATGTCCTAAAGGTTTCGCCCATGTCTAGACAAAAAACTATATGATTTTAAGGTACATGAGTGCCCCAATTTGGTGTTCAAGGCACTTGTATGCCCCAATTTGGTGTGCAAGTCAGTTGTGCACCCAAATCATTTCACCCTAGGTCATTTATTTTCCTATAAATAGACCCTTGGGGCCCCCATTTGTAAGGATGAATTTCCTTGATTCCCAATTGCTTCTATGGTCAAACTAGTACTTATCCCCAGTCTTCTGATACCTTTAGTGTAGTTATTCAACACCATTAGTGTAGTATTAATGATAGGATCGTTGGATGATAGAACAAATATTTTCAATTAATTTATATTGAATATCACTGTTTTAAACTCACAAAAGTGTTCCTCTAAGATGAATTGTTTCATTTTTATGATTTTGGTGTTATTTTGAGCTGAATAGTAAAAATTGGCCATTTTGGATTTTAAACAGTTTTAACTTATTTCTGTAGTTTGGCCATAAGATTATCTACATAGATCATAATTTCAGAATTCTTTTATTTCCAGATTCTACACATCCAGGTCTTCATTTACTATTTTTGGACTAAAAGCTGAATCGGCCATATGGAAAATCAAAAGAAGCGAACAAGTTGGATCAAGAAAACTGATTCCAGTTCATCCTAGTTTTGGTGTGGGATCCATAACTCATCCATTATGGGCCCAACACTTCAAAATTCGGTGGGTGGACGCGCAAAGGGTTTTGGAGCATCCTTTATGAAGGAAGAACCACGGGATTCGTCCGTTTTATGGTACATTAAAGCTTCCTAATATGGGGATTGACGTTTTGGAGATTCAGACTGGACAGAATAAATGATCAGAGTAAAAGGACCATAACTCTCGGAATACCTCTCCAAATCTGCTGATATTTTGAGGGGACACGGCCAAGACAATTATGAACAATATTTATGAAGGTCTCAACGCGTTAAGAGGTCATTTATTGGGTCCAAAACGCTACAACCTTCGGAGGATAGAAATCCGGCTATAAAAGGAGGAGAGCTCCTCCTCCTCAACACATCCAATTCTCCACCCCATTCCTTCTGGGGCACCAAGGAGAAGAACTTATCAGCTTTTTCTTTTATTTCTTTTATTTTTAAATGTCTCTCCTATCCCAAATTTCCTCTCTTACCCCATCCATGGAGGGGTAGCTTCATTTGAGTGATCGGAAAGAGGGGAGGCTGGACCTATGTGTTGTGCTTGAGTTTTTGTGCTTGAAATGAATAAAATATGTTCTTCTTTCTTCTTCTGGTTTCAATTCATAATTCAGTATTAAATTCCGAATGCGGTTGTGTTATGGTTTTTATTCTGAAATTATAAATTTCTTTGGTCGATGATCACATCTCCCTCCACCCAATTCTAATCTGTATACGGTGGAACATGATTAGGGTTGGGTGGTGATTTCTTGACGGTTGTCAAGAACGTGTGTAGGATTATATGTTGAAATATTGGTTTATTAGGGAACAACAAAATCCATGTCTAGGATTGCTCTAATTAATCAAGAGACCTTCTACAACTCTAAACACATTGGAAGGAGGATAGACCAATCTAAGGTTTTAGAAAGGAAAATTCTCATCACATCTCTATTACCAGTTTAAGGAAGAAGAAGATATAAAATTTGGAAACCATGATGGCACAACACTATGTTTAGCCGAACCTAATCTGATCACCGTCTTTATAATTTGTTAAAATCAATCAATTTATGATGTTTGTTTCTCTCATGGTCATTCATATTAATTAAAACCAATCTTTTTATGAAAACTAACAAAAAGTGATAACCTTGTTTTGTGTGCACTCCTCTTCGGGAGACTACCTAGGATCAACTGCTATACTATACTTAGGTAAATAAAATAATGTTTTTCCACGCCCCATGACAGGTGTGGGTCAAACTTGGCGCCATTGCCGGGGACGAAGTGCCACAACCTATTTGTAAATATTTTACATTTTCAAATTCAAAAATAATTTTTTTTTAAAAACCTTCTTTTTCCATGATGTATTCAAATTCAAATTTTTATTCATGGGAAGATTACTCGCAGGTGCAATATCAAGAACAAGAAAATGATTATCGTGATCTCAATGATCGGGTTGAAAGGATTAGTAATACTTTGGATGATCTGGGTAGCAAAATGGAATGGGCATTGGACTACGTTTGTGCAATGATGGAGAATCCCGACCCTGATCCGGAGCAAGAACCTGAGATAGTGGTGGAAGAAATTTCACCACTCATCATTGAAAAACCAGAGGAGGTAAATGTCGGGGTACTTGAAAACTCATTCATCCTCACTCAACCAATTATACCCGAGATAGTTGAAAAGGAAGATGACTTTCTTGCTGAGCCAAATGTGGGAGATCAACAAGAATTGGACAAATTCTGGAATGAATGTGAGGAGCTGCTTGTTCGCCCCAAGCCTTGCAAAGAAGAAGAGCCGACACAACTAAAAGAATACCCCACACAATTGTTAAAATTTGAAGTCATTATGGAGGAGACCGACTACCTACCTTCATCCAGTTATAATAAAATCCAAGAGGCACTTTCAACTGAAGAAGTGATAGAACTAGAACCAACTCAGGGAGATTATCCTTCCATGAACTCTAATTTTTCTGATTTCATTCAATCTAATTTGAGTATCACTCCTTATAACTTTGAATTTTCAGATTCGTTCAATCCTTGTATCACCTTGGAGGAGGAAGAAGAAGGAGAAATTTCACCTGTTGAGGAACACCTGGAGCTCCCTAAGGACATTGATCATATGCTTGAGGAAGTCCAAGAAACGATAACAATGGCTCTGCATGAAGAACCAAATCTACAAGCTACCTACCTTAAAAGGGAATATTTTGAAATTAATATTTCAAATTTAAATTTTGAATATCCTTTTGATTATTCTTTTCATGCAGCACATCTGGGGAAACCATTAGATTTTGAAGAACACGTTGCACAAGTAGAAACTGAAGAGGAGGAGGATCCATACTTCATCCTACCCCTGCCATGCAAGCTATACCACATTTCAAAGGGGGTGGATCTGGTGTACTCTATAAATGGAATCCTCCTCAACAAGTACAATGAAGCACATGCTGGGAAAAGCCACATGTGGTGGTTCAAATCAAAGAAGCTACATCCACCATCAGACATTGGATAACAGCTGGTACTGCCCACTGGAGGCAGTAAAAATTCAAGGCCCACTTGGGGAATCATACCAAGACTTATCCCTTGCATTCTAGGAATTTAGATTTCAATTTCATTTCTTAGAAGTAGTTTAGCATTCATCCCTTTCCCCCTTATCATTTTGAGCTTTAATGACATGATACTTGTTCTTGATTTTGAAATTTTCTTTTGTAGGATCATGATGGAAGAAGGAAGCCCCAAAAATTTGTTAAAGGGGACTGAATCTTTATTTCAAAAGGGAGTTCATTTTTATATTTTAAATTTTAAACTCCTTAAATTTTTTTTCCAAAACTTGTTTTGAGCTTTAATGATAAGAATTGCATAAACACACTTGAATTAATGTTTTACTCAACTTATCTAGGAGACATGAGTTTCTTAGGAATCTTGTGATTCCATGTTTTAGATTTCAATGTTAATGAGATTGAAGGATTCAAATGGATAATTGGATGATTAAAGTGAAGCAAGGATATTGAAAAAATGACTCATGATTTAAGGGAATTAATTGATTCATGTAAATAAAATTTCCCTTCCATTTTTCATTCTTTGATTTTCTGAAATTCATGTGAATTAATTTTTTATTATTAATCATTCCATAAGTGATTGTCCAATATTATATTCTCATTCCTGAGAGGATTTCTAGACCAAATATTTCCTATTTTATCTTGAGCATATTTCTTGAGTGATCTTGGGACGTTCCACCTGCTAGAACTTGTATTGAAACATGTCAAAGCTATGACTGTACAAAACCACATTTAAAATGATTGAGGCATCTCTTTGGCTAGCCACATTTTATCCTAAGACCCACCTTTACATTTATCCTTCGTAAGCCCTTAGATGAAATGAATTGCCTTATAGGTTTAAGCCACATTACAATCCAATTTTTCCTTACCTACCCGCACTTTTAGTATTTTTTCATGGTTATTTCAAGTTTGAGTGTGGGGGAAGGGCCTTTCGTGTTCGTTCCTTGGGATATATATCACTTTTGGGTGGTGTAATGTGTGTGTCATCATTTTGGGAAATGTATTATTAGAAAATTGGCCATGAGTCATCATTTCATTATGATTCTTTCATTTCATCCGGTTCTCCATTAAAAAATAGAAAAAAAAATACAAATAAAGTTATGCCTTTCTGGAGCTTTACAAAAAGAACAGAAAATAAAGTTGTGACTTTCTGGAGCTTTACAAAAAAACAGGAAGAACTTGGATGACATCATTCTTTGTAATCATTTATTGACTCATGACCCATGTCATTGAAAGGGGAGTGGTGTTGTGATTCACATTTCAAGGGTATTTGATTGAGGTTCATCTTGTGTTTTCACATGATTAATCATGCATTGTACTTAAGAGTCAAAGCTCCTACATCTGACCATAAATTATTTCAATCATTTACCCACCAACCCTAAGCCACAGAGTCATTTGAACCTTTATTACAAGTCCTTATGATTTTATGTTTGTTTTGTCTTTACAAAGTGGAGAAAGTAGTTACATTACAAGTCTATGGATAAGGAGCATGTTCTCATGATATGAGTATAACTCCACTATTAATTGTATCATGAGTGATGAGATAAAATATTCAAAAGTGATGTAGTTCATGATTTGGCATGTTTAATAATAATAAATTGAGAAGTTTGAATGAATGAAAGGAGAAGCTTCATTATTTTTCAAAGGGGAAAAGTAAAATGCATGAATTGATTGTTTCTTTGAAAAATCGGAAATTAAATTGGTATTTTTGTGGAACTGGAAAATTTGATTGGACATTGATAATCATTTGATTTTATTCCATTTGAAATTTAAATATTGGTGACATTGGTGGCCTTTGAATTCCATGTTGAGATTTTATGCTTGAGGACAAGCATAGTTTAAGTGTGGGGGAATTGATAGAAAAAATATTTTCAATTAATTTATATTGAATATCACTGTTTTAAACTCACAAAAGTGTTCCTCTAAGATGAATTGTTTCATTTTTATGATTTTGGTGTTATTTTGAGATGAATAGTAAAAATTGGCCATTTTGGATTTTAAACAGTTTTAACTTATTTTTGTAGTTTAGACATAACATTATCTACATTGATCAGAATTGCAAAATTATTTTTTTTTCAGATGCTACACATCCAGGGCATCATGTACTATTTTTGGACTAAAAGCTGAATCGGCCATATGGAAGCTCAAAAGAAGCTCACAAGTTGGATCAAGAAAACTGTTTCCAGTTCATCCTAGTTTTGGTGTGGGATCCATAACTCATCCATTGTGGGCCCAACACTTGAAAACTTCGGTGGGAGGACGCGCAACGAGTTTTGGAGCATCTTTTATGAAGGAAGCACCGCGGGATTCGTCCGTTTCAGGGTATATTAAAGCTTCCTAATCCGGGGTTTGACGTTTTGGAGATTCTGACTGGACAGAATAAATGATCAGAGTAAAAGGGCCATAACTCTCGGAATACCTATCCAAATCCGCTGATATTTTGAGGTGACACGGACAAGGAAATTATGAACAACATTTATGAAGGTCTAAACTTGTGAAGAAGTCATTTATTGGGTCTAAAACGCGACATCATTCGAAGGATAGAAATATGGCTATAAAAGGAGGAGAGCTCCTCCTCCTCAACACATCCCATTCTCCACCCCATTCCTTCTGGGGCACCAAGGAGAAGAACTTCTCAGCTTTTTATTTTATTTCTTTTATTCTTAAATGTCTCTCCTATCTCGAATTACCTCTCTTACCCCATCCATGGAGGGGTAGCTTCATTTGAGTGATCAGAAAGATGGGAGGCTGGACCTATGTGTTGTGCTTGAGTTTTTGTGCTTGAAATGAATAAAATTTGTTCTTCTTTATTCTTCTGGTTTCAATTCATAATTCAATATTAAATTCTGAATGCGGTTGTGTTAAGGTTTTTATTCTGAAATTTTAAATTTCTTTGGTCGATGATCACATCTCCCTCTAGCCAATTCTAATCTGTATACAGTGGAACATGATTAGGGTTGGGTGGTGATTGCTCGATGGTTGTCAAGCACGTGTGTAGGATTATATGTTTAAATCTTGGTTTATTAGGGAACAACAATTCCAGGTCTGGGATTGATCTAATTAATCAAGAGACCTTCTACAACCCTAAACACATTGGAAGGAGGATAGACCAATCTATGGTTTTAGAAAGGAAAATTTTCATCACATCTCCCTTACCAGTTTAAGGAAGAAGAAGATATAAAATTTGGAAACCATGATGGAACAACACTAAGTCTAGCCGAACCTAATCCGATCACCGTCTTTATAATTTGTTAAAATCAATCAATTTCTGTTGTTTGTTTATCTCATAGTCATTCATATTAACTAAAACCAATCTTTTTAAGAAAACTAACAAAAAGTGACAACCTTGTTTTGTGTGAACTCCTCTTCGGGAGACTACCTAGGATCAACTACTATACTATACTTATGTAAATAAAATATTGTTTTTCCACGACCCACGATAGGCGTGCATCATTGGACATAAGACCTTTTAGTGTTTGAAAACCTTAACAATTTCATGCCTAAATCACCCAACCTCCCAAAGTCAGAAATACTTGCACACCTCCTTTTTCTCTCATAGGAACATGAGCGCCCCACTTCATGAATCACATGTGAATACTCTTGAAGTATTGAGAATATTATTTCATATGTTTTACCATACAGTTTGTTCATCGCTTAAGTGAACATCTGGTCTCCCATGTGTACTTGCACGACCATACATGCACACCCTTCTATACATGGGTGCCCCTATTGGATACACATATTCTCTTCACTCTCTTAATATTACATGCCATCTATCCTTCCTTATCCATTCATGGAAAGACTTCTCCTTCACAGGCTCCCTTGTCTGAAATAGATTCTATTAAGTCCTCCACCAAAACCTCATAACTTATCAAACCTCTGGGAATGACACATCAACGTGTCTCCTATTTGGGTTTGTATTTATACAGTAATATGATTCATGAATTTGATTCATAATGGGGTTAGGATTCATGAAATGCATGTGGGTTTTTATATTCACAGTCACCTAGACCATTCCCCTGGAAATTGTGTTAGGATGTTCTTGGTTTGGAAAATGGATAGGTCATGGCCTCTACTTTCTCAAATGAGTTGACCTAGAACCTCATGTCTCTGGTATGGAAGGTACAGTTCACACTTATTGTTCCGCTTCCCTACCAGGACCAATTTTATGGTATCCATCTGTGTATAATCCATTATCCTCCACTCATTCTTCCTTCTATTTTGACCCCTATCCAATGTGAATAGTACATAGGGAAATCTCGTCTCCTCGCCCTCTTCCACAGTCGACGTGGCCTCTTCTATTAGCCGAGGGGGAAAAGTGTGAAGTGTCATTATTTAATATTTCACATCTTATTTTTTCTCACATGGGGCATGAATCACATGGTATAAGAGATATGTTAATGTTACAATATGTTCACAAACACTCATTCAAAAGAACTATGAGAAATCATATTGCTGTTTAATCTTGGATACGAAGGATGTCCTCTAAAGGCCTGAGATCACTATGCATCCTCCTTATGAAATAAGCCTCAAATTCAATCTTCAAATCATCAAGTAATCCTTTTTAGGAAGTAAGTACAAACTAATAATTCTATGGGGACCATACTCTCCTATGGGATTTATCGAACTACATGTGCATTGATTCCCATTAATATGGGATACGTAGGAAGCCTCCATGAGGTTCAAACCCAAAAAATAAAATCAACCCTACTTTCTATGGGACATATTACCAATTGGGTATGACCTTACATAGAAACTCATATACCTTTCATGTTCTTCAAGAAGATTTTTTATATGTCCCACATTATGTTTGGGCCAAAAATCATTCATATAGAGGTCATTATCACATGACCATAAAATGTATGATGTGGCCTATTAAGTAACATAGAACTATGACGGTTTTGATTCCTTTTACAAGGATTCGTAGGTATACTATTTGAACATCATGATCCCAATATCAAAACAATCCTTCATCTCCATGGAAGAGAACATATTTTAGAGTCCCCCCTATGTGGTTCAAAAACTAGTATCATCACAAGAATGATAAAAAAATCTATAATATCTATATTAGAGGATCCCATTGATGGGAAACCTAAAATACATGAATGTTTCCATTAATGAAGAACCTTAAAGTCATACAGATGATTCAAAATTATACACATGTTAATAAGTGATTGTAAATTCCTTGGGATATTGTTTCCGACGCTTTCACCGGGGCGCGCGCGTCCGTTCGCCGGGGAGGGCGCGCTGCTTGTGGCCCTGCATTCCCTCTTTCCAGAGGCGGGCGACATCTGTTCCTTGTTCAGAGACATCTTATCCTTGATCGAAACCGTGATGATGGGATGTCGGTTCTTCCTTCCGTGGATTCCTCCTCGGAGCTCGTCACCTAGTCCGGGTCTCCCTCACAGATTTAAGACGGGTTCGTGAAGCTCATTCCTGGTGCCATATCTACATGGATGCCAGTTAATTACGCTGCTTTCGTCAAGACTCTCCAAGGGGTCTTGTCGGGATAGAAACCTACGGTGAGGAGAATGGTCACGTTGGGGCATCGTCGGCATGTCTGTCTTTGTTCCCTCATCACAGGGCTTCTCGAGGGCACGTAAGCCCGAGGAATCCCACATCAAACGTGGGGAATGTGTACCATATGAGGTTTTCCTCAGCTTCCCATGTTTAACATGGGGTATGTCGTGAGTTTAACCTCAAGCGGAGATGTATCGGGTTAAAGGATCCCTAGGGGGTACACCGATGTTGGGGCCAGCACGTGGGCGACCTCCCATATAACATGGAGTGGGAAAGGGTGGCATGATCTCACCGGGATGTGGCTGCCCAGGTAAGGATCAGGATGGATGGTGGAGTGAAGCATGGGGCTTACGTTCTGAGACGGCCCAAGAGTGGGGATAAAGTTTAACGTCATGTGGGACAAAATACAGTTTAACGTCATGCGGGACGCGATAAAGTTTAACGTCGTGCGGGACAGAATACAGCTTAACGTCATGCGGGACGCGATACGCTTTAACGTCATGCAGGAAGGAATACAGTTTAACGTCATGGGGGACGCGATACAGTTTAATGTCATGCGGGACGGGAGATTTGGGGCTTACGCTCCGAGGCAGCCCAAGGTGGTCAGGGAACTGACATGGAGAGGTCGGGACGACCAGGTGGTGGGCTTGAACCTCGTGGAGGCTTCCTACGTACAATACGTTAGCACGGATCAAAGTCCACATAGTTCACTGGGATGGGGCTTACGCTCTGAGGCGGCCCATAGAGGAGGTCATGGTCGATGCGCACTCTAAGCCCACGTGAGTCATGCTCGGTGTGGGAAACAAGAGGCAACAGGGTCCAGACGATCACGGCGCAAAGGGTGAGTCCGTGAGAAGTGGAATGGGGCTTACGCGTTGAGCAGCCCAAAGAGGAAACAGGGGCTTACGCCTGGTTAGCGTCCCTTGGGATCGGGGCTTACTCTAGGGTGGAGGCCCATGGTGCGACAAAGCGCAGTGGGAAAAGGACTCCACTAGCCTTGGTAGGGGGAAAGTATGGAGATTCATGGGTGCAATCATCCGTACGAAAGGTTAGGGGCTTACGCTCTGAGGAAGCCCTTCCCCCGCGGAAAAACGCTGCTCCGACAAGGAGGATCCCATTCCATTTGAGGAAGAGTCCACTCCCGTGGAGAAGAGTGGCGTAAAAAATGTCTGAGCTGGGGGGACCCTCCTTGCGAAGCACAGGGTCGGACCACAATTTATCGTCTTGTGTTAAGGACGAGGTGCTTAGCAGTTTAACGTCTTGCAGTATGGACAAGGTGGGTTCGCTCCACACCCCTAGGGATTACATGCCCAACTCCCTCTACCCCTTGTGGAAGGGAAGGCATCGGCAAGGCCATAGTGAAGGGGGCCACAGGGAAAACCACCGGGGGGGTCCACATTTTCGTGGCTATGCGAAGGAGAAATAGCCATTAGCGTGGCTATGCGGAGAAGAATAAGGCAAAGCAACGCAACGGGAAACATGGACCAAGGGACCTTGAGGATACTTCGCACGAGCCTGGAAGGCCGTGCGGGAAAACAACGCATGGCGCGCATGCCCGGCATGGGAGACATCAGGTGCCGGTGCAGGGGGCAGCCAAGGGGTGTCAAGGTGAGGGGTCCTCGGCCTTGCGCGCGCAAAAGTGATGATTTGCGCGCAAAACACCAGGACGGTGCACAATAGGAGTAATGGAATTGCGTGTGAAGGTGGAATTACGAACAATGTTTTGCGCGCACGGTAGGGTATTGCGCGCACGGACCACGGATTGCGTGCAAGTTGGAAAACCGGGGGAAGGGGCAAATTCACTGAAGCCGCTGGAGTTGTGCTCAAAGGAGAACTCCGGGGCAAGGTTGCGCGGAATTCGGGATTACCTAGATGTCATCTTTCGTGCGGGGGGAGCCGAATTGCGCGCACGAGAGTCACTTCGGATTCCACAACCCCCAAACCGTTCGGGGTCACCTTATATTTATAGGCGACCTCCAGCGCGAAATCCAGGCGGCGCACGAAGTTATCCGCGTCGGGAACCGATTGCACGCAAAATCTCACTGTGGAGAAACGGGGCGCGTAATTATTGCGTGCCTCACTGGTCCAATTCCACGAATCCCGGGAGCACATCACGCGCATAACATTTTTGCACGCGGATCCTCCTTTATTTCGCACACCACTTCCCGGGCCTCCGGATCGAGCCTCTAATTCCGAATATGACTTCACTTCATCATTCTGAAACTTCCTCCGGGAGTTGCGGGCTTTTTTCGGTGTCAACAAATTCCCCCCATTGGAATTGGATCGGCGAGTGGTCGCAATGATCGTATTCCAAGGGAAACGCTGAAACACCAAAGTGTGGAGCCTCTAGGTCAAGTTGCACACAAAATTTCGATGGGGCGCGGAAAATGCTGGAATCACACGGAATCCTCTTTCCACACGGCGCAGATCCCTGGCCTCACCTATAAAAAGGGGCGTTGGGTCCCAACTCTGTACATCTGCTTTTTTCCGCGCGATAAGCTGTTCGCTCTTGTGCGCAAAATCACTTCGCGGCTGCGCGTAATAACGCACTGGCAGCGCGGAATTCCTTCCGAAATTTGGCCGTGATTTCGCGCCAAACCGAGATCTTCCGCGCTTCGCGTGCCGATTACGCGCTCATCTCCACGATTTTGCGCAACTCCTTCATATTTCGCGCCGAACTCTCCTATTCTGCGAACTTCATCCTGATTTCGCAGAACTCCCGAAAAAATCGAGATGGCTGCAGACCGAGTCAATGAGGGCGAAGCCACTTCCCGTAGGACAAAAATGGTGGCGAACGAAGAGGTATATGGCGCCAAGGTGATCATCTCCAACAACCGCACCTTGTTCAATCTGCTGACTCCGGCCCAAAAGGCATATCCCTTGTCGGACAACCTCCCACTCTGGAATTTTGGCATCCTGGAGGAGGTACCACTGCCGGGCTTCAAGGTGGACACACCGCGGTCCTGGGTGACTCAGGAGGACGAAATTCATCGCTACAACATCACCAACAACGGTCGTCCTGCTAGGGAAACTAGACACATGGATGTATATGTCCTGAACTCGAGGACTAGGACCATTACCGGGGACGATCATGTGGCGGAGGATTCTCCGGCCCTTTATGCGAGCACGTTCTATCAGAGTATCAAGAATGACACGAAGGGATGGCTGAAGGATTGGGACCAGCGGTCCGGGGGTAACATCACCAGCGAATGGGCCTGGGCGTTCTGGGTTCGCCATACCTGCGACCAGTTCGGAGACGAACTACAGTATATCGGCTTGTTCGAGGCGGTATGGGCATCGCAGTTCCATTTCCACTGTCAGCCTGAACTCAGACCGGAGCTATTCGCCCGGTGGTCTCCTGACACCAACACGTTCCACCTTCATCATGGGGAAGTTGGCGTCAGTTTCTGGGACATTCACTTCATCGGAGGTATCCCACTGTAGGGTTACCAATACGACGAGTTCGTTCCTCCAAAGAACACCTGGGGAGACAGGTCACAGACGCCTATGCTGACGTGGCACCAGCTACAGCTAGCCAAGGAGAGGCTGTAGGTCAAGGACTTCTTGAAGGACATCTCCTACAAGGGCTGGTTCAGCCCATTCCTTGAGAAGGATCCCACCGTCAAGATGCTGGAACGAGGCAAACGGTTCCCAACCGCGACTCAGAGGAGCAAGGACGGGTCATGCTGTAAGAACCTAGAGGAAGGGCAATACCAATCATGGGGCTATGCGTCATTGAGTCCCGGGACCCGAATGTTCGGTATGCTGGGTTCCTTGTCTCCTTCCTGAGTGGGTGGCTCCTTCTGGTGCGGGACGCGAGGATGGGCGTCCGTCCAGTGACTTTGGTGATGGTGGGCTCCATGGCCACCAACAAACGGTTCAACTTGGGTGTCCCCATGCTGGCCAAGCTGTATACCATCCTGGGGCGCATCTCATGAGGGGGGTCGCCTCGGAGAGTCTCTGGTCCTTTCCAGATCTTCCATGTCTGTGTGGGGGCTCATCTCGGCAGGTATACTTTCCCAAACGTCATCCGTCCTCCGGGAAATGGCTTGCGACCATCCTTGCTAAACATTGCAGGGGTGGCACCATTGACGCTCAATGAGGAGGGTGTGAGGATCCGCATTGGTAACCATGCCAACTTCAACTTTAGCCCGTTCCCCACCCCTGTTGGCCAGCTGGTGGACAACGGGAGAGGATCTCTGGAACAACAGGAATACTTCCAGAGCATTCGGGGCAGGGTGCTCGTGGCTCGGATCGACGGGAAGGTGATCTGCGAGCCGTACGTGCCGTCCCTATTCGCCAGGCAATTTGGGTGCCTCCAGCGAATGCCGAAGAAGGTATTCATGGCTGTATGGCAGGAGAATAATCCATGTGTCCTGCGCCAGATGTGGTTGATGTTTACCGCCTTCGGCTCTGGCGATGTCGTTACTCTCCCTCCAACCGGGGTCGATGTCAGCCTAGAAACCGAATATGCCAAAAACTGGACCATTGCGTACCTTGAGGGGCTATTATGGAAGCGCGTCCGGCAACTCGAGGTTACTCGTGCGGAAACCGGGTGACGTGAAAGAAGGGAAGGTGTCGTCGGAAGGGGAGAACCAAGGGCGCGTCAGGCATCGAGGCATGCGCAGGCCGGTACATCGATAGCAGGTATATCACATGGTGCCGCCACATCCTCGTTACCCACAGGGTAGTCACATGAGGCGGCCAGGGAGATCCCCGGGAAGCAGATAAGGTATCTGCTCGAACATTCTCACGACGCAATCCTCCCGGCACTGTGGTCGACCTGGATGACCCTGCGACAATCACTGAGCATCAATGCCATCTGGCAGAAGATAATGCAGAACGGGATCCAACTGCCAGAGGTCAGGCTCGTTCGGATTGTCGACTGAGTGAACTTCCATCGACGACACGCTTATCTGATGGCCATGGACACATAATCACGCTAAAGGGGGTGGCGTGCAGAGCCAAATTTCCTAGTGAACGTGATGCTCGACCAGGAGAATGATCCGGAAGCGATGCCGCCGGGAGAAGGTGACAGTGATGAAGAGCCGGAGGGGGAGGAGGAAACTGGAGAGGACGAAGGCAAGGGAGAAGATGATGAAGAGGAGCCCGAAGGTGAGGATTCGCAAGGGGCTACCTACCAAGGGAGTCTCCGAGAGAGCGGTGAGATTTCCAACTCTGATCTCGACATAACCGAGATTTTCGAGGTTTGTCTCTCTCTTCATTCATTTCCCTCATTCATCCATTCTACTTTCTATCTTCTAACTCACTTCCCCATCTTACTCAGGAGAAGTTGAGCGGTGGACGGGCGTCCCCACCATAGGAAGGCAGAGAGGAACCAGTGGGACATGATGGGGATCCGACACCCATCATTGAATTAACCAGCGCATAGGGGTCTCCCCTTATGGCGGCTCCTGCAGCGGCCGGAACACTGGGGACCGATGCTCTGGATTCCTGTAAGTCTCACGCTTCACTACTGGTGCATGGTGTCAAGAGATCCGGTCAGACCAGCGTATTCCCCGCGCAGTGATCTCAACACTGGAGGCACGTCAGGCTGCGGAGCCCGGGCCATCCGCGAGTGGACCAGCGGCGGACATACCACCTCGCTCGGAACATGCTCTCTACACTGAGTCGGCCCCGACAATAGATGAATAGAGGGCGGCGGACATCAGCGGCGATGTTCCCGAAATGTGGTCGGAAGCTGGTGGAGGCATCATTGCTTCTGGGGTGAAGGAAGGTCGCCCAGACGTCGAGGATTCTATTCCTCATGAAGACATCCCTGGGATGAATCCTGCTGCAAATCTGTTGGCAGCCTTCCCCATATACCGACCTGCTGACCCTGAGGAGATTGATGACTCAGACTAATAGGCATCCGAGGAGAACCGGATGACATGGCACAAGGGGTGGGTGTGTATCCAGCGCTTTCTCAGGTATCCGCAGTCCGATTGGCTGAGGCGGATGGGATCACTTCAGACCTGGCTGCGCTTCCTGTGCGCCGGAGGGGCTGACACTCAGCGTCTTCATCTGACGGTCCGTGATTACATGGCCAAGAAGATACGCGAGAGCAGCCGGTGCATCGACATTTCCCAGTGTCATGAAGGATCTACGAGTGCTCAAGCGCTGATGAGGGCGGAGAAAGAAGTCCGGCACCTCGAAGGGCAGGTGGCAGATAAAGAGGTCTTCATCGCAACATGATCTGAGCTCATGGAGCAACTGACCGCCCAGCTGGCTAATGCCCAGGAACAACTGGTGGAGGCGAGTCACCAGATGATCTTTCTTAGAAGCGAGCAGGCGCAGGCACAAGCTAGGGCTGATGAGCTGCGCTCTGTGGTGGCCGACGAGGAGAGAGTCTTCAAAGAGCGGAAAGCAGCCCTGGAGGCTACCAGCCAAAGGGTAACAGCGCTGGAAAGATCGCTTCAGCATGCTCAACCCTGAGGGCTTTGTTTTCGCCATCTCATGAACTTTTTTCTTGTACTGCTCATCGTCTCAATCCAATATATGGCCAAATCCACTCTTTTGTACCCTTGGTTTAATTGGATCAACCATAGCTTCAAAACAAATAACAACTCACCCCTAGGCTCTTGTGGGACATGCCCAATGCAAGAAGCAAGAGATGCTCGTACCATCATTCCGTTCAACTGTGGGGCATTGACCAAGCTTCAAGCGTCCAAAATCGGGCCTGGACTTTTGAAGAGACCCCAGGCCGATTGATGTGTCGACTTCTCAATGTGCCTTAACACACAAGCGGGGCAATGTAAGGGGCATTGAAATCCATCTGAACACAGGGGGATGGAGTGAAAGGGTGCATCACGCTGCCCAAATTCAGAACCCAATGGGGCGCAACCATGGAGGATAACTATCAACTGTGGCGGAAACACATCATCCATATCACGTTGGCCCGGAATGGGAGGACAATAAATGAGGGCTGACCACTGACCATGTTCGCAACACGGGGCCTAACTCAAATATCGTTGGTCAGTTTTTTGGAACATTGGCCCAGGACTGTAGGAGGACCATAGGTCGAGCATCCATACTGTTAGGGGGTCCCGTCAAACATGAAAAGTTCTCCGGAACGTTGGCCCAGGACAGTAGGCCAACCATAGGTCGAGCATCCATACTGTTAGGGGGTCCCGTCAAAGGCGAAAGGAAATGAGGGTCCGAATAAGGGGGAACGCAAAGCACGGGAGGTGGAGTGGTGGCTTGTTCGAACAGAGTCCAACACTCTCGATATTGTGCCACCAGGTCGAAGGCGCATTAGGCGGACGTACCAACCTGATCACGGGTCATCCCAATTACTAGGCAGGACCTCTTTGGCGAGAGAACTGCAGCTTCCCATCATTACCATGGGGCATCCCGAACATGCTCGGGGTAGATATCCTGATTACACCACTTCTCATGAAGTCGGGTCGAGGGGCCGACAATAAAGAAGGACGATGTTCAGCTATCCCTGGGGCTGGACCCAAGACGAAATGTTTGGGCAGTCCTACGTATCTCATAGGATGAGAATCAAGCCACACGTAGTTCTGAAAATACAGTTTAACGTCATGCTGGACGAAATACAGTTTAACGTCATGCGGGGTGAAATACAGTTTAACGTCATGCAGGATGAAATACTGTTTAACGTCATGCAGGATGAAATAGAGTTTAACGTCATGAGGGACGAAATATGGATCTTATTTTTAGGTCTTAGAGCTCAGACAATGAGGATCTTAATTTTAGGTCTTAGAGCTCAGACCATGAGGATCTTAGTTTTAGGTCTTTGAGCTCGGACCATGAGGATCTTAGTTTTAGGTCTTAGATCTCGGACCATGAGAATCATAGTTTTAGGTCTTAGATCTCGGACCGTGAGAATCATAGTTTTAGGTCTTAGAGCTTGGACCTTGAGGAAAGAGGAGAAACGGACACATGGCTAGTCGGTTACAAAAAACCCGACGTGTAGGAGGACCTAAGCCCTACTTAACATGTGCTCTCCGGGGAAATGCTCGAGTCGAGGGACCAAACAAGGAGGTAGGTTGGACCCATGGGGAAGTTCCCCAGGCGTTCCTATGTATCTCATAAGGATGATAATCAAGCCATACGTAGTTCTGAACGTGACATGGTATGATACCAGTGTCAAGGGAAAAGGGGAGTGCGGGCGTGGCCCTTGCACTAAAAGAAGCGGAATTTGATAAATCATGTTTGTCCTTTAAGGTGAATGGTTTTTTTGTTTTTGTGAAGCGAAAGACCTAGAGCAGTAGGCCGTGGAGTCGGCACAAGCATCAAGTCGTGATAGGCGTTGACAGATGGCATGGAATAAAACCAATAACCAACGTGATGTCCTCTTCAACGAGGTCACCACAATGCGGTGCCGTTTTTCGTCGTGCGGCCAGGACGATAATGAAACAGTTTAGTGTTGTGTGGCAGGACCAACAACACAGTTTAGGGTCAAAAGATTTGGACCAACAGCACAGTTTACAGTCATATGGTTTGGACCAACAGCACAGTTTAAGGTCATATGGTTTGAACCAACAGCACAGTTTAAGGTCATATGGTTTGGACCAACAGCATAGTTTAAGGTCATATGGTTTGGACCAACAGCACAGTTTAAGGTCATATGGTTTGGACCAACAGCACAGTTTAAGGTCATATGGTTTGGACCAACAGCACAGTTTAAGGTCATATGGTTTGGACCAACAGCACAGTTTAAGGTCATATGGTTTGGACCAACAGAACAGTTTAAGGTCATATGGTTTGGAACAACATCACAGTTTAAGGATATATTGTGTGGACCAACACCACAGATTAAGGTCATATGGTTTGGAATAACAGCACAGTTTAAGGTCATATGGTTTAGACAAACAACACAGTTTAAGGTCGTATGGTTTGGACCAACACCACAGTTTATGGTCGTATGGTTTGGACCAACAGCACAGTTTAAGGTCGCATGGTTTGGACCAACAGCACAGTTTAAGGTCCTCTGGTTTGGACCAACAGCACAGTTTACAGTCATATGGTTTAGACCAACAGCACAGTTTAAGGTCATATGGTTTGGACCAACATCACCGTTTAAGGTCATATGGTTTGGACCAACCGAGAGAGGAGCCTCGGGCAAAGGAGCCTACGAGGGTTCAACAATCAGGGAGGGGCAGCAGATGCTAGCTCCCAGCTATGCTGGTCCCAAAACGCAATGTCTGGGAGACTCCTCCCTCCCCTAAGGGGATGAAGGTCAAGCTGCACGCGACCTGTAAAGAAGAGACCCAAGCACATACTCTAGCACTCAGATCGTGGGAGCCTCGAGAGACACCGTTACGCAGCTCGGTCTGTCTGATGTGCGGGGGTGTACTGAGGGTTAGTACAAGGAGTGCCGAGATTCCACCTTGGAACGGCGGAGCGGAAAATGACATGAACCATGCTACCAAAATTCAGGGCCTGGGGGACCGGCGTGATGACTGAGGATTACTGTTGACCATTTTTGCAACACAGCATCCTGTCGTGTTAGCCATGGGAACAAACAAATGAGCATCAACCGCTGACCATGATCGCAATGCGGGATTTGTATCAATTTTTTTTTCTGAAACCCTCGAGGGTGTTGTCCCATGATGGTAGGAGAGCCCTTGGGAATTGTATCCAGGCTGTTCTTGGGGGTCCCTCCGGGTGTGAAGGATGACGGGGGCTCGAATGAAGGGGAACACGATGCTTGGAAAGTGGATGGAACTTGCATAAGTCAAATCTGGCACTCCAAGTCCTAGACTAGAGTACCCTGAGAACATCAGCAGACCACTGGAAAGGGTCAGAGGGCTCAGTACGAGAGCGGCCAAAAGATGGCGGATCCCCGGGAAAAAGAGGGGGTGTAATGCCAAACACCCTCGGCACCGGGTGATCGTGGGATCTCCTAAGAGATGGGGCTGGACCTGACATCTAGGTGTTCAGGCGGTCCTACGTATCCCATAAGGATGGGAATCAAGCCACACGTAGTTCTGGAAATACATTTTAACGACATTTTGGATGAAATATGGATCATATTTTTAGGTCTTAGATCTCGGACCGAGGTGAAAGGGCGGAGTTTGGTAACTCCTAGGGCTGGACCCAGTCCAGGTGTTCCTACGTATCTCATTAGTATGAGAATCAAGTCACACGTAGTTCTTGAAATACAGTTTAACGTCATGTTGGAAGAAATATGGATCTTAGTTTTAGGTCTTAGAGCTCGGACTGAGGTGCAGTTTAGGGTCATGCGGAACCACACAGTCTATGGTCGTGCTAGACCCAAATCCTAGGAAAAGTACTTCTTGAGGAACCTAGCATTGGTGGGAGGAGTGATATGCTCACCATCCATGGTTACCAGGGAATACGCGCCATTGGGATAGACCAAGGCAAAGTACTTCTTGAGGAACCTGGCGTTGGTGGGAGGAGTGATACGCTCACCATCCAAGGTTACCAGGGAATACATGCCATTGGGATAGAACTTGTGGACAATAAAAGGTCCCTCCCACTTGGTCTCCAACTTGGGTGGTTTCCTGCCAGGAATTATTGGCGCTCTAAGAGCCAACACGAGGTCACCTTGCAGGAAGGAGAGGAGGCGAACCTTCTTATCGAATGCTCGAGCCATCCTGCTCTGATGCCTTTCTAGGTTATGTAAAGCGCGAAGCATAATTTTGTCCAGCGCTTCCAATTAGGCTAGACGGATCTCGGGAACTCTGTCTGGTGCTTGCTGGTCCTAGACCGCTGTGCGCAATGAGGGAAGTTGGACCTCGATGGGAAGGACGGCCTCAGCTCCGTACACCAGGGAATACGGGGTCCCCTGGGTGGAATTGCGAGTCGTCATCCTATAAGCCCAGAGGGCGTTGGGGAGATTGTTCGGCCAACTTTTCTTGTTATGACCAACCATTTTTTGCATAATGTTAGAGAATGTTTTGTTAAATGCCTCAATCTGTCAATTTGCCTGCGCATGATAGCGGGAGGTGTGGTTCGAGCGAATGTTGTACTTGGCGTACAATCTCTTCATCTCGGCCGCTCGGAAGTTGGTTCTGTTATCCGTGAGGATAGCGTGAGGTATTCCAAACCAGTGAATGATATTGGAACTCACGAAGTCGGTGATAGAACCGGCCTTGACTTCCCTAAGCGGGGCTACCTCTGCCCACTTTGAGAAGAAATCCGTGGCGGTTAAGATGAACCGGCACTGGAGGGTCGTCGCCAGTGGGTAGGGCCCTACGATGTCCAAACCCCAGAATGCAAAGGGCCAAGAATACTTAATAGTATGGAGAGGCTCTGGTGGCCGATTCACAAAGTAAGAATGAACTTGGCACGCATGACACCTCTTGGCGTACTCGATGCAGTCGTGGATCATGGAGGTCCAGATGTATCCCAGTCTCCGAATCTGGTGGGACAACTTCGACCCGGCCTGGTGGGCGCCAAAGGAGCCAGCGTGCACTTCCTGCATGACCAGTGGGATCTCATCTCATTGAAGACAACGGAGGAGAACACCATAAAACCCGTGCTTGTAGAGGAGCTGCTCACGACTGGGGCCGCTTTAAAGGGTGAACTGCGGCGCGCGGTGCCAGATTCGTTCCCGCTCCGCTCGGTCCATCGGAAGATTGTCATGCTGGAGATATTCAAACAGAGGTGTCCTCCAGTCAGGAACTTTCCCGATCACCTCTCCTGAAGCCCCATGGGGTCCCGACGCGGGGACACCAGCGGTGAGATGGTTCACTCGCGGGCCACGACCGCCCTCTAGGATAAAAGAAGAAATGACTCTTCAGTGCGCCACGTGGATGATTAGGTCATCCTGTTCGGGCTCCTCGAGTGATGCGGCCAGGCTGAACAAAGCATCTGCTCGACTATTCTGTGACCGGGGGACGTGAACGACATCTGGTCGGGAGGGGACCTTAGCCATTAGATGGAGGGCGCACTCTAGAAACGGCACGAGTTCTGGATTCCTGACAGCGTAGTCGTCGTTAACCTACTTTATGACTAGCTCAGAGTCCCCGTTTACATATAGGTGGGGTACGTTAACCTCCAGAGCCAACTCGAGGCTAGTGATGACAGCATGATATTCTGCCTCATTGTTGGTGCAGCCCTCTAACAATAAGAAAGAATATGGCAGCACAGCTTGCTCCGGGGTGATGAAGATGATACCCAGGCCCACTCTGTTAATCCTAGGATCGTTGAGCCTTCTACCGGTAGGGCTTCGGGAGGCGCCGTCAAAGTGCATCTGCCAGCATGGGGTTGCGTGATCGACTGAGAGGATTGCCTCATCAGGGAAGCCCACATCCATCGGCCGGTCCGCAGAGGTTGGATGAGCAGCTAAGAAGTCTGCCAACGCCTGTCCTTTGACGGCCTTCTGAGGTACGAACCTAATGTCGAACCGTTGGAGGATCACCGCCCAGCGTGCCAATCGGCTGGTCAACATAGGCCGACTCAGGATGTATTTCAACGGGTCTACACGAGAGACCACATGTACCTCATGGTGCTGCAAGTAGTGCCGCAATTTCTGTACGGAAAATACGAGCGCCAGGCAGCTCTTCTCTATGGGAGAATATCTAATCTCCGCGTCGAGGAGCATGAGGCTGAGGTAGTAGAGGCTATTATCTGTTCCCTCGTTGTTCTTCTAGGCGAGAAGGGCGCCGAGGGATCGCTCTAGGGCGGTCACGTAATGGACCAACGACTTTCCGGGAGAGGGTGGCATCAGGACCGGAGGTTGAAGCAGATACTGCTCGATTTCCTCAAAAGCGGTCTGGCACTCTTCATCCCACCCATAGGCGGAGCCTTTCTTCATGAGCTGAGAAAAGGTCTTACACTTGCTGGCCAGATTCGCAATGAATCGGCGTATATAGGCTAAGTGGCCTTGGAGGCCTCGAAGCTCCCAAATACTACTCGGGGGATGCATCTGACTGATGGACTTGATCTTCTTGGGGTCGATCTTGATACCTCGATACCTGACGATGAAGCCAAAAAACTTTCCAGAGGTGACCCCGAAGGCACCCTTCAACGGGTTCATCTTCAAGTGACGAGATCGGAGCAAACTGAACACATTCTCAAGGTCTTTGAGATGGTCCTGGCGCTGAAGAGATTTAACCACCAGGTCATCTACATAGCACTCCACCAGCGTCCCGAGGATCGGTTTGAATATGCGGTGCATAGCCCGTTTATAGGTGGCACCAGCGTTCTTCAGGCCGAAAGGCATAACCCGATAGCAGAAAGTGCCATGGGGGGGCCTGAAGGCAGTGTAATCTTCATCCTCAGGGGCCATCTGGATTTGTTTATACCCGGAGTACCCATCCATGAAAGAGAGGGCTTGGAACCCGGTCGTTTCGCCGATCAACAACTCTTTCATTGGAAAGGGAAAGTCATCCTTCGGACAGTGGCGATTAAGATCGCGGAAGTAGATGCAGACCCTGATCTACCCATTCTTCTTCCTGACGGGCACAATGTTGGCTAGCCACCTGGGGTACTGGACTTCCCTTACGAAGTTGGCCTTAATCATCTTATCAAAATCGGCCCCAACCATGGCACCGTGAAAGGGGTGCATTTTTCTGGGAGGCTGCTTGAACCCGCGATGGTTTGCTGGGAGGCCAAGGCGGTGGACGGCTACCTGGGGATCTAGTTCCGGCATCTCGTCATAACTCTAGGAAAACACATCACGGTGCAATATAAGGAAGTATATGTACCATTTCCATTCCTCAGGAGGCATAGCGGCGCTGACCAATGTCGGTATCAAGTCCGCCTCACTACCGAGGTTCACCTGTACGAGCTCATCGACCGTGGAAAGGACGCCCTCCTCAATGGAAGGAGGAGCATCTTCCATGTCTTCTTCTCCTCTTGGGGAAAGATCGTCCACAGGGGGGAGCCGTTTCGGGGCTGCTCGACCCTGATGGGGAGATAGCACCGTCTTGGGCAGCAGAGGTCGTCACGACGGGAGGCTCATGCATTGTAGAGACCATAGCGACAAAGGTGATAGATCCAATCCCATCTGGCATGCGGCCCAAGGGGCCACACATTACAACATCGAAGCAGTGGTGTCGCGTTGGCCTAAGCCGGTCGATCCCGGCTCGGCGAAACATGCACGCATGATGCACCGCTGTTGTCATAAGCCCAACGTCCCGATATCGTACGGGGGTAGGAGGCTCGGGGATCACCCGGGCCTGGTTGGTGTAAGATTACGAGGTGATTTCCCGTTGTCTCTTAGACCCAGAAATATTCATTCCTCTGGTACCCGAGACAACAAAGAACTCTCCCATATCGGGAGTTGTGGTCTCCAAACGATGGATTGGGAAGACATATGCGTCATCCAAACCTGCCCAGGGATCACTCGCGATAGCGGCAGGGTCAACCTCACCTGCCAAGATCTTCTTGTCCTTTCTCTTGTAATAGTTTGCGTCCAGGTAACGAGCGTCACAAGAGGAAAATGGGGACACATCTCCTTGGAGCACACCCACTGGACACATAAGGGAGTAGTTGAGTAACTGATGGTATAATGAGGGAACCGCTTCGTGAAGATGGAGCCACGGCCTGCCCATCAACGCGTTGTAGGCAGTGTCTTGAGAGACAACCATGAATTCAGTATTGGAAATTAAGCCGCCAAACTGGTTCTTTAGACGAATATTGTCGAGTGGAGTTTGCTCGGTCCTATCATACCACTAGATTCTGAGGTCGGAGGGAGTTAAATCATCCTCAGACAACCCCAGTTTTCGCAATGTCTGAGTTGGGATCAAGTTAATCCCAGAACCCGTGTCAACAAGACAGCGACGGACCTCCATGCCATTGAACTGGCCGGTGATGTACAGCGGGCGGATGTTCCCCTGTATGGGAGGTTCTTAATCTTCATCGGATAATGAGATAACCGCCTGACAATCGACATCCTCAATCACCTCGGTGTGGAAGGCTTCTACGACCGCTTCCTCTGTTTCATACTGGAGGGGGCTCCTCATGGCCTCGGCAAGCGCCTCACGCATTTCAGACGACAGGAAGAGGGCCTCAAGGATGGAAAGCCTTGCCGGAATGCCGACCAGATGCTTCAGGACATCATACTTTCACTCCAAACGCAAGCTTCTGCTTACAGGAAGTCGCTCTACGATTGGGGGCATGACGGGCCCTGTTGGCGGGACCGGTGACTGACTGGTACTAGGCACGTCCCACTGTTCACTAGCTGAAGCCCGGGAGGTGGCTGCCATGCTAGGACCAGAAGGCCGTAGTCGGCCAGCGGCAGGGCTGGGCTAGTTGCGATGCGGTCAAGGTGATTCCGCCCGATCCAGCAACACAAACGGTGGTGGAAGCGAACCTATTGTCACCGGATGAGGGAGCTGCGAGTGCTGCTCTCTACACTGGGCCTGCTACCTAGTCTCGGTGGCATGCACGGCCTGACTGGAGGTGACGACCGCCGTGCCCCGGCGATTCACGTAGCCACGGACCCGTCGATGTTGGCGATGGCTGGGGACATTGGGGAGGTTCACCTGGCGCTCCTCGTCGTCGGGAGCCACAAAGGGTTTTACCAACTCTACGGTGTTAACCGAAGCGTACCCCGGGCTCTCGGAAAGATTCACACGGCGCTCCTCGTCTTCGGGAGCCACAAAGGGATTTACCAACTCTACGGTGTTAACCTAAGCGTACCCCGGGCTCTCGGGGAGATTCACCCAACGCTCCTCATTGTCGGGAGCCACAAAGGGATTTACCAACTCTACGGTGTTAACTGAAGCGCACCGCAGGCTCTCGGGGAGATTCACCCGACACTCCTCATCGTCAGGAGCCACAAAGGGATTTACCATCTCTACTGTGTTAACCGAAGCGTACCCTGGGCTCTCGGGGAGATTCGCACGGCGCTCCTTGTCGTCGGGAGCCACAAAGGGTTTTACCAACTCTACGGTGTTAACCAAAGCGTACCCCAGGCTCTCGGGGAGATTCACCCGGCGCTCCTCATCGTCGGGAGCCACAAAGGGATTTACCAACTCTACGGTGTTAACCGAAATGTACCCCGGGATCTCGGGGAGATTCACCCAGCGGTCCTCATCGTCGGGAGCCACAAAGGGATTTACCAACTCTACGGTGTTAACCAAAGCGTACCCCGGGCTCTCGGGGAGATTCACCCGGCGCTCCTCGTCGTCAGGAGACACAAAGGGATTTACCAACTCTACGGTGTTAACCGAAGCGTACCCTGGGATCTCGGGGAGATTCACCCGGCGCTCCTCGTCGTCGGGAGCCACAAAGGGATTTACCAACTCTACTGTGTTAACCGAAGCGTACCCCGGGCTCTCGGGGAGATTCACCAGGCACTCCTCGTCGTCGGGAGCCATAAAGGGATTTACCAACTCTACGGTGTTAACCGAAGCATACCACGGTCTCTCGGGGAGATTCACCTGGCGCTCCTCGTTGTCAGGAGCCAAAAATGGATTTACCAACTCTACGGTGTTAACCGAAGCATACCCCAGGCTCTCGGGGAGATTCACCCAGTGCTCCTCGTCTTCGGGAGCCACAAAGTGATTTACCAACTCTACCGTGTTAACCGAAGCGTACCCCGGACTCTCGGGGAGATTCCCCTGGCGCTCCTCGTCTTCGGGAGTCACAAAGGGTTTTACCAACTCTACGGTGTTAACCGAAGAATACCCTAGGCTCTCGGGGAGATTCACCGGGCGCTCCACGTCGTCGGGAGCCACAACGGGTTTTACCAACTCTACAGTGTTAACCGAAGCGTACCCCAGGCTCTCGGGGAGATTCACCTGGCACTCCTCGTCGTCGGGAGGCACAAAGTGATTTACCAACTCTACGGTGTTAACCGAAGCATACCCCGGGCTCTCTTGGAGATTCACCCGGTGATCCTCGTTGTCGGAAGCCACAAATGGATTTACCAACTCTACGGTGTTAACCGAAGTGTACCCCGATCTCTCGGGGAGATTTACCCGGTGCTCCTTGTCGTCAGGAGCCACAATGGGTTTTACCAACTCTACGGTGTTAACCGAAGCATACCCCGGGCTCTCGGGGAGATTCACCCGGCGCTCCTCATCGTCAGGAGTCACAAAGGGTTTTACCAACTCTACGGTGTTAACCGATGCGTACCCCGGGCTCTCGGGGAGAATCACCCGGCACTCCTCGTCATCGGGTGCCACAAAGGGATTTACCAACTCTACGGTGTTAACCGAAGCGTACCCTGGGCTCTCGGTCGAGGAGTCATCCATTACCGGACGGGGTCTCAGAGGGATCCCCATTCCCGGGGGCATGAAATCGCCAAGCGTGTGAGAAGATGACGGCAACGACAGGGCGCGTTCTTTCTTCTTGCACCGCCACCTGCCCTTCTGGGAAGACGTAGGCTGGGATGACGAGGCCAAAGTGGCGCTCGGAGATTCCGAGGGCTCTGGCTGGTCCAGGCGGGCACGAATGATGTCATAGGCATGGGCGACCATCCTGCGGGTCATCCAGTCATTATACTTCCAGGACCCACGGTCGGAAACCTGTTCCCACCCATCCCCGTCGTCACTACTACCATCTGATCCCACGAAGACACCTGCCACCTGTACCGGGGCTGGGACCAACCTGACTATGTTGTTGTGGATCTGGTCTTGGAGCCAGTACATGAAAACATAGCATTTTTGGATGGTGTGTCCCAGGAACCGGTGATAAGGGCATTAGTTAGGGAGATCCGTGAGACACACCTCTTCTGGCTTCCGGCACTCAGGCAGCCGCACGATCCTCTGCTCCAAGGCGCTATGGAAATAACAGGGGACCTGGGCCTCGCCAAAAGAGTAAGCCTGATTCCTTCTTCCTGGAAAGGGGACCCTTGGGGGCTGACCATGGCTATGGACCAGAGGAGCAGGCTGAGGAGGTGGAGCCAGATTACCTCGCCTAGGTGGTGGCGGTGCATTACGCGGAGGCGCCTGCCGATTTTGAGGCGGTCGCTGCTGGGCCGGAGGCTGTGGGGGTGGAACCCTATGAGCCTGTTGAGCTGGCCTCACAGGCAGCAACTCTAGCTGTCTGGGGGCCTCTATCTGCGCCACAACAGCGAGCTCAGCTCTGGCGGCTCTCCTTGCGGAGATCACAAGAGGCAGCGGGCGTGCCTGACTAGCCTGTTTTAGGGCTTCTTAGAGGCGCTGAGCCTTGTTCGAGAAGTCCCGGAACCCTCCAGGGTAATTTTGCGTGATCAGGGAAGGAACCAACTTTTCCTTGACATTCCCCACACACATCGTCAGTAATTTCTCCTAAGTCAGTGTCATGTCAAGGGAGTACGTGAGCCCCTTCCACCGGGCGATGAAGTCCGCGACTCGCTCGTCGGGCCTTTTCTTTCACCTGAAGAGGTCTGTAATGTTCGTCTTCCGGGTTGTGGAACTGAATTGGTAGAGGAATTGTTGATGAAGGTCCTCCCAGCTAGTCACTGATCCAACAGGGAGCTGGCTGTACCAAACGAACGCTGGTCCCTCCAGCGTCTGAACGAAGCACCGGAGCTTGGCAGCCTCCTGCTGCGCCGGAGTCCCCAACATAGGCCCGCACCTCGAGTTGAAGTGGGCCAACTGTTGTGGAGGGTCTCCGGTCCCGTTAAAGGGGGCAATAGTGGGATTCCCAAATCCTGGCGGGGCTGGCATGTCATCCACCCATGCAGGGTACGGCTTTCCATCCGGTGGGATCGCCACCTGCTGAGTTTCCATGGCCTCAAAGTGAGGGATGAGTACCTCCATCAGATCATCCGAATGTGGATTCATGTCCTATTGGGATCTATAACCACAAGCACATTTCCAGGCTCTTTGATATGATAGTCGCGCTCAGTGGCTCGGGGGGCAGCTGGCGGAGCGACCGTCGGAGCGGCGAGAGGAAACCGAGCAGGGTCTCCCAGGTCTCCTCGCTGCTCGGGAGGGTTCGACGAAACATATCATGCCCTCTTTCCATGGGCTCCAGTGTCACCCCTGTCGGCGAACACGACACGGTTACGGTGGCCCGCAGGGATCTCAGCAAGGGGTAGATTCTCATGCCCCTGCTGTCCTGGTCTTGGGTTGTCGTAGACAGGCCGCCGCTCTGCAATTTGTTCGGCCAGGAGCTCATCAACCAGCCTCTTTTTCTCGGCTAGTTGTTGGCGCACCGTGGCCTTCTCAGGATCTTCCACTGCCTTCTGCACTGAGGCAGATGGGTCAGTGAGTTTGACAGACCCGATGGGCTCTTTACCTTTGCCGATGTTTCGGCCCAGCGCCAGTGCCTCCGTGGGTATAGGAAGGCCTAGGAGGCTCCTTTGTTAGTGAGTAATCCTCCCAGATGGGTCCATCAATGGCCTGTCCTCGGGGGGTGAGTCCCCGTCGAGGGGCTCCACAATTTTTCCCTCATCAGAAAGTTCATCCATGTTGACCGTGACTTCCCTTGGCGACGTTCCATCAGGGCCGCCTAGTGGATCGGGCTGCCGGCGGATCGCACAGAAGAGGAGAGCAGCGTAATACCCCCACCCGCAGATGTGCACGTGGGGGGTGGCCTCCTCAATAACTCTGTGGAGTACTTGAAAACTCTGGATGCATTATTGCTGAAGGGCCTCGTGGAGGCCCCGCGACTCGGGGTGCCAGACCACGGGGACTGCTGCTAGGTCAACCCAGCGACACTTCTCACCAATATCCTTGAGATGCGCTTGGATCCCGGGATAAGGCGCTAGCTGATGACGGAGGTGGGAGGGATTCACCCGAAGAATTTGGTGGAAGCATTCAAACTCTCCAGGGGTGAGTGACTCTGGCACATCAAAACCCGATTCTGCGATCGGCCAAAACTTCTCAGGGAAGTGGCCCGCTGCAAGAATGGTCCAGAAGCTCCACAGCTCCGGTTCTGGGTCCGGAACTTGCTGCCCCTTCTCGTCCACCAAGGAAAGTCGGGGAATTGGCAATGGCGTCGAGGCAGGCCGTCGGGGCGGTGGGCTGGCCAGCGGGGAATACGGCGAACAGGACGATTGGCCGCCGATCCCTGGGTCATCCTCCCGAGGTTGCAGTGCCCTGGCCGCCACATTACGATAGGATGGGCTGGTGGATGGGCCTCCTGTCGCAACCTTGGTGCTCGCCGAGGGTGTGTCGCCTCGCGATCCTTCTGTCGGTCCCCAGATGAGCTCCTCACCCTCCCTAACAGGGGCGGGTGGTGCTTCCGAGGAGATCAGAGGCAACTGCGGGCTTGATCTCTGGTGGTACGCCAAATCCTCGTCCTCCTGGATATAACTTCGAAGGGATGAGGGAATCATTCATACCTCGCATTCAGGGAGTACGAGACTGACGTTCCGCGTCCCCATCCCTGCCTCAACTCGAAAGGATGGTGGGGGGGGGGGGAGGTTTTATCGTCGAATCGTACTCTAACTCAGAATCCGAAAAATGGACCGGTCTGATTCCCGTCCGGACTCCACTTACATTCCTCCGACAGCGACGACGCCCGGTTTTCCTGCCCCTGGGTAGCTCCTCAGGGTAAGGACGACTTTCGTCATATGGTCCCCCGGCCACAATAGGACTGGGGCAGAGGGGACCGAAGGCTGGGGTGCGAGAAGCACCAGGACAGATGTTGAAAGGGACATGGGGAGGACCTCCATGTGAGTGAGTGACTGGATATACAACGGCTCCATGGTCGTGACCGGCGATAGGGGGAGTGACCTCATACCCCATGCAGTGGGTGCTGGAAGGAGTCATACCCGAAGCATAGCTGTCTCGAAGAAGCTTCCGGCTTCCCAGATCGGTGGCACGGAATGTGCCTTCATGGCCAGTGTCCGCAACCGGGAGATTCGACCCAACCTGCCTGCAGGGCGGTCGGGGTTTCGATCTCAGTCGGGCACGTGGCTGCCCCTGCTCAACATGCACAGGGATCTGGGAACATGAGTCAGCAGTGTATGGGGCCACAATGGTTGCTGATGCTGGTGCCCCAGGACGGGCATTCTCCCCCACTCGTGCCCAAAGCTGGAGTCGAGTCAGATGGGCCGGATCCGGCGGTGCGGGCATAAAGACTGCCTGCTCCTTGTCTCGGGGTGTCGGGTGGCGGCGTCGACGTAGCCTGGCGGAGGTTCTTCCCGGTAACCCCTATGATGGATCGCCGATCGGGTGGACCCGGACATCCCCCACCTCATTGGCGTAAGGGAGGGATGTGTCACAGCGCTCCGGGGATAGGCTCCCGAAGCGGTTGAACGTCGGCATGGGGAGCGGTGGCTCCCTGCGCGGCCCTCGAGGGCAGCGATGGTGGTGAGGCACGACCGCCTCTAGATCCAAGCGGGCCATGCCCCTGGTGGGGATAACCCCTTCCTCGTCAAACCTATGAACCAGGTTATTGATCACCCTCTGTTGGATGATTTCTGATGGGGATAGGGGGCGCAAGTGCCTGGCTGCTACGGTGGTCAAAGTCGGAGCGACCGTGGATTAGGTGGGACCGCGTGGGGTAGCCGCATCGGCACTGCCCCTGCCCCTACGCTGGTGGGCAGGTGGCGATCGAGCTCCGAATGCAGTGATCTGGTTCCTGGAAACAGGGAGATGAACCCATTAGTATCAACAGGAAAGGAGATCGACAACCAAGGCCCGACATCATTCCATCTTCAGTGGTCGGCGAGAGGGAACCACGCTGACGACGTCACAGAATGGAGTAGTCAACGTCCTGACGGCCTCGACCCCTGGCGGGTTTACGTCCCGGTGAGGGTTACCCGGACCTGGTGACATGCTATTATTCCGATGCTCCAACGACTACCTTTCCCCATGTTGAGGATAAGAGCTTCACGTCGGGTTCACCATTTTTTGTGGAGCCGACGCCCCAATGACTACCATTCCCCGTGTTGAGGAGAAGAGCATTCACGTCGGGTTCACCATTTTTTTGTTTCCGACGCTTTCATCGGGGCGCGCGCGTCCTCCACCGGGGAGGGCGCACTGCTTGTGGCCCCACATTCCCGCTTTCCAAAGGCGGGTGGCATCCGTTCTTTGTTCAGAGACGTCTTCTCCTTCATCGAAACTGCGATGATGGGATGTCAGTTCTTCCTTCCGTGGATTCCTCCTCGGAGCTCGTCACCTAGTCCGGGTCTCCCTCACAGATTTAAGACGGGTTCTTGAAGCACATTCCCAGTGCCATATCTACATGGATGCCAGTTAATTATGCTACATCCGTCCAAACGCTCCAAGGGGTCTTGTCGGGACAGCAACCAACGGTGAGGAGAATTTTCACGTTGGGGCATCGTCGACATGTCAGTCTTTGGTCCCTCATCACAGGGCTTCTCGAGGGCGCGGAAGCCCGAGGAATCCCACATCGAACGCGGGGAATGTGTACCATATGAGGCTTTCATCACCTTCCCATGTTTATCACAGGGTATGTCGCGAGTTTAACATCTTGCGGAGATGGATCGGGTTAAAGGATCCCTAGGGGGGGAACACCGATGTTGGGGCCAGCACGTGGGTGGCCTCCCGTATAACATGGAGTGGGAAAGGGTTGCATGATCTCACCGGGATGTGGCGGCCCGGGTAAGGATCAGGATGGATGGTGGATTGAAGCATGGGGATTACGTTCTGAGAAGGCCCAAGAGGGGGGATACATTTTGATGTCATGCGGGACGGAATACAGTTTAACGTCATGTGGGACGCGATACAGTTTAACGTTATGCGGGACGGAATACAGTTTAACGTCATGCAGGACGTGATACGGTTTAACGTCAAGCAGGACAGAATACAGTTTAACGTTTTGCAGGACGTGATACATTTTAACGTCATACGGGTTGGGAGATTTGGGGCTTACGCTCCGAGGTAGCCCATGGTGGTCAGGGAACTGACATGGAGAGGTCAGGACGACCGGGTGGTGCGATTGAACCTCATGGAGGCTTCCTACGTACCATGCGTTAGCACAGATAAAAGTCCACCTAGATCGCTGGGATGGGGCTTACGCTCTGAGGCGGCCCATAGAGGAGGTCATGGTCTATGCGCACTCTAAGCCCATGTGAGTCATGCTCGGTGTGGGAAACAAGAGGCAACAGGGACCAGACGATCACGTTGCAAAGGGTGCGTATGTGAGAAGTGGAATGGGGCTTACGCGTTGAGCGGCCCAAAGAGGAAACAGGGGCTTACGCGTGATTATCGGCCCTTGGGGTCAGGGATTACTCTAGGGTGGAGTCCCATTGTGTGACAAAGCGTAGTGGGAAAAGGACTCCACTGGCCTTGGCAGGGGGAAAGTACGGAGATGCACGGGTGCAATCATCCGTACGAAAGGTTAGGGGCATACGCTCTGAGGCAGCCCTTCCCCCGCGAACAAACGCTACTCCGACAAGGAGGATCTCATTCCATTTGAGGAATATTCCACTCCCATGGAGACGAGTGGTGTAAAAACTGTCCGAGATGGGGGGACCCGGCGTGTGAAGCACGGGGTCGGACCACAGTTTAACGTCTTGTGTTAAGGACGAGGTTCATAGCAGTTTAACGCCCTGCAGCTTGGACGAGGTGGGTTCGCTCCACACCCCTTGGGATTACATGCCCAACGCCCTCTACCCCTTGTGTAAGGGAAGGCATCGGCAAGGCCGTAGTGAAGGGGGGCCGCAAGGCAAACCACTGGGGGGTCCACGTTAGCGTGGCTATGCGAAGGAGCAATAGCCGTTAGCGTGCCTATGCAGAGAAGAATAAGGCAAAGCAACGCAATGGGAAACACGGCTGAAGGGACCTTGAGGTTACTTTGCACGAGCCTAGAAGGCCGTGCGGGAAAACAACGCATGGCGCGCATGCCCGGCAGGGGATACATTAGGTGCCGGTGCAGGGGGCGGCCAAGGGGCGTCAAGGTGAGGGGTCCTCGGCCTTGTGCGCACAAAAGGGTTGATTTGCGCGCAAAACACTAGGACGGCGCGCAATAGGAGTAATGGAATTGTGCGCGAAGTGGGAATTACATGCAATGTTTTGCACGAACGACAGGGTATTGTGCGCACGGACCACAGATTGTGCACAAGTGGGGAAACCGGGCGAAGGGGCAAATTCACTGAAGCCAGTGGAGTTGCGCGCAAAGGCGAACTACGGGGCAAGGTTGCGCGGAATTCGGTATTACCTGGATGTCATCTTTTGCATGGGGGGAGCCGAATTGCGCACATGAGAGTCTCTTCAGATTCCTCAACCCCCATACCGTTTAGGGTCACCTTATATTTATAGCCGACCTCCGGCGCGAAATCCAGGCGGCGCGCGAGGTTTTCTGCACCAGGAACCGCTTGCGTGCAAAATCTCGCTACAGAGAAACGGGGCGTGCAATTATTGCGCGCCTCACCTGTCCAATTCCACGAATACCAGGAGCACTTTGCGCACAGAACATTTTTTCGCGTGGATCCTCCTTTATTTCACGCACCACTTCTCGGGCCTCTGATTCCGAATATGACTTCGCTTCATCATTCCGAAACTTCCTCCAGGGGTTGCGGGCTTTTTTCGGCGTCAACAGATACTTATTATATACTAAGTGAATTAATAAGGATTCATGAAAATATCTTAAATTTATGAAGAGTGTCTTAGAGTAGAAAATAATTTCCTCCAATAGGGTGTGATGAGTACGACCTCCCATCCTCTCAACCAATGCATGTTCTTATGTATCATAAAGTTCAAACATAACAAATTCAAACATTTGGAAATTAGGTCCCCTTTGGATAAAGAACTATTGGATGTTTCTAGTTCCATGAATAAATCCAATCAAAACAACATGGAAATAGTGATTCTTAAAACGAAAATACATATTTCAAGGAACAACGAAACCATTGCTTAAGTGAATACCATGTCGCTCAATCCGACATGCGCATCCATGATTGTGCACTAGTACCTACTTGGGTTCCCATATTTAATTTACCTTCTCTCTTCAGTCTACAATCCATCAAGCCCTCCGCATATCCATTCATGAAAAGGATTATTATTCATTGTCTCTGATTTCTGAATGGTATTCTTTTGATACCTTCACCAAAACATCATGACTTATCAAAATATTGGTAATGTCACATATGTGATCCCCATATTTGGGATTTTATTTCCTCAGTAAAATGTTTGCCACATTTGATTCACAATGGGGTTTGGATTCAGTGAGTGTCTGTGGGTTTGTATATCTACAGTCACATGGAAATATCTCCCAAGAATAGTTGTAGGATGTTAATGCTTTAGAGGATTGGGGTTTGGGTTTGGACCTCCCATTTTCGTCTCTGAAATCTAGAACCTCAGGGATCTAGTATGGAAGGTACGTTTGACACATTATTTTCCATTCATACGAAGGAAAAGTCTCCCTCCCTCTACCAAGACCAATTTTTAGAATCCATCCTAGTGTAAATCCTTAACCTTTCAAGTAAGAGGTTTCATTATTTCACCACTCTACTTCAATCAACTTTAACCATCCATTCATCGGACCCTTGTCGAATATAAAGTGAATAGAGTGAAGGCTTGTTGCATTTCCTTCTTCTTGGGTCAACCTTCCCTCGTCCACCCTGGGCATTATAGGCACACCCTCTTCCACCAGCGATGGATTAAAAGTGTCAGTGTCTTTTTTGAATCTTTGAAATCCTCTTGTTTCTCACACAAATCATTACACACACGAGATTAAATATTTTTCATAACCACAACATTTCCACATCCAATTGAACTATGAGAACTATGATTCCTATTAAAACTAAGATATGTAGGAAGCCTTCATAGGTATTGTGCTCATTGGATATCCTTCTTAGGAATCCAAACATATTTCCTATAATTTGGACACACTCCTTAGGAATAAGCCCCAAATTAAATCCCCAAATCATCAAGGCAACACTTTCAATAAGTAAGCCCAATCTCATTTCTATCAAAGGACTATACACTTATTTGAAACTTATTGAACTATGTGGGCCTTGATTCAAATCCACATGGGATATGTAACAATCCCCCTTGTGGTTCAAACCAAACAATTCAAATCAACAATGTTCTCCTTGGGCCATTTCCCGATAAGGTCTAATCGTACTTGGAAACCCATATCTTTTCCAAGTTCCATGGGCTAAATTGGCATAATTCCCTCACCAAACATTAACTAAGAACATATTTCATAGATGTACTTACCACATGAAATTAAATAGTATTTCTAGGTCCTTAAAAAATTAGCATAAAAACTATGATGTTTCCTATTAAGCAGACCCAAACTACGTGGGTTCTGATTCCTTTCATAAGGATGCATATGTAATCCATTGTATGGGTATTATCCAAACATCAAAAAAATACTTAATCTTATTGGAAGACAATAATCTCCAGAGTGCCCCACTGAGTGGATTAAAAACTAGTATCATCATAATGATTATTAATGGAATATAATATTATATTAGAGGATACCATTGATGGATAACCTAAAATACATATAGATATCACCATCAATGAAGGACCTTGAATACATAAATACGATTCTAAATTTCACATATGTAATTAAGTGGTTGAAAATTCAATGGGAATAATTTTTTATACATGGTGAATTAATAAGGATTCATGAAAATATCTTAAATTTGTAAAGAGTCTCCCGGAGTGGACAATAATTATACCCAAAAAGGCGTGATAAGTCTGACCTCCCATCCTCTCAACCAATGCACATTCCAATGTATCATAATGTTCAAACATAAAAAATTACTGCCTTTGTAAAGTAGTTCCTTTTAGGATAAAGAACTGTTGGGTGTTTCCTGTTCAATGAATAAATCCAATGGAAACCTCCTAGAAGCAATGATCTAAAAACTAGAACACATGTTTCGAGGAACTACTAAAAATTGGTGAACCCGACATGAACCGAAAACCAAGTTAATAATTTTACCCACATGTCAGGTCCTATAAATTGGTAATGGAAGGAAGAAAAAAGAATCAATCACCTACGTATCCATTTAAAAGATGTTTCTTTGATGGATTTTATTATTCATTATATGTTTTTTCCTAGATCTCCATTCATTATAAAATGGATTTCTTCTGGACTACATCTGTGATCTTTATGACCACTACTCATGATGGACCTTATCTATGGTAAGGACACGATTACAAACCTAGAATCATAAATGATTGGTCACCAACATGCTGGTAAAGGAGTACCATCAACACTATACAATCACACCCTTAGAGGCTGACCGACAGTTTCTCTAGGCCAATAACAATCCTTGATTATCCGACCAATGATGTCCAATGATCAAGAAAAAGATGGTCCCAACCACCATATTCAACCATTTCGGGTCCTTATCCTAGTATCACAATAACCAGTCCCACTCGTACTATAGAGAGGTGGATCAGAAGGTCACTCAGGGCATCAATTGAATTTTTCATGGTTACTTGTTGAGGATTCCCACCAACAATTGCCGCAAGCAGAACTGTGTGGTAGTGAACACCCAACATGACGGGGGTGTTGCATTTGGACATTCAGCCTCGGTCCCTTAGACCCGAGCTCATAAGACATACCATCATGGGAAATTTACAGTCAATAGGGAGTAGATTATTACTTCTGCCCCCTTTGGAAAAGTCCATCAACCTAACTTGATGGCGAACAATGAGCGGACACATACACCCGTGTGTTCTAATTCCGCTACCCAGTAGACTCATCGGGAAGAAAACCACCAATCCTTCAAAGAAGATATGGTGGAGTAACATGAAAAATTCTATACAAATATTTAAAAATTATCATCTAGTCTTCATACTCGTCTAACAACATTGAAAGAATCATGCCAATGAAATGTGGTGGCAACTCATAATCAGGAATATGCACCAGATTACAATCACCAATTCTGCCAGCAATCTCGTTTTCCTGTATTAAAGGAATTTCAGAAACCTTGTTTTATGGAAATTTACCAGAAGTCATATACATGTGTCATCGTTCATCAATACTACCAACAATCAAATTTGGTAGCACCCAGAGATGTTCGTTAGAATGATCGGATGACAAATTTGGGGCAGACCCAACTCTCTGCCCCAGTACATGAGTATATTAAATATCCAATGAAAAGAAAAATAGGAAAAGAGTAGTAATATACATCTAATATAGATATGTAATGGACATATATTATTATTCTGACCGCTGAAGTAACCAAACACATTTTATCAATGGTGAAAGGGAAGACACAAATTAATGCCCACATTTTGGAAACATGTCAGGATATCATAACAAATACTTCAATAGTACCAGGGGATCAAACACATAAATACTTCCCCAATCCTCGGAATACAAATTGGCATTCCATCCTAGAATAGACACGTACCTATATTCTATTCCAGAAGGGTCATGGGGCATAAAAATCTGTATCATACATACATCTGAATTAGGAACATACACCCATTCCAATTGGAGGATATCTGCCCATTCTGATAACCACACTAAGGCAGACACATACACCTACCCATGATAACCACATCACCCAACAAGTGGCCACAATTTATCATAAGAGATCAAGAAAGAAAAAATATCTCCAACCATAGTTGGTAAAGAATGATTCAAGCTACAATCTACCTATTCTTATTGTTGGAGTTCTTGAAGTCCTTAATGAAGTTTTTATTGTAGCTCAAGATACTACCCTCTGATTAAAAAATTATCGGATTAATAGTTGTAATTCTGAATTTATATATCAGACTCTTCATTATGAAGGCTTTCTTCTAGGAAATTTGGTCAATCCAGAGAGCCTATCTCTGGATAAGAGCCACGACTACGCTCAATGTGGCTAGATAACCAATGATTAAGATGATTTATCCCCTAATTTAATCCTCTATGGTGGTCCTCCCCATGATGGAATTCACTTTGAATGTTCTCTCCGATGTATAATTTCCCACTGTCGAGTTAATTCTATAATTGACAATGTAGTAATGAGAAATACCTCTTATTTTGAGGCACATGCAAGTGCAAAGACAGTCATGTCTGATGCATTTTCATAAACAGGTGAAATTATTAATCAACCAGAATATATCATAAAGGAACGGTCATTCTCCAAACATCTCTTGGGTCATTTTTCTTCTAGTGCAGTAGACAAAAAAATGAATCATTCCATTGTTTTTAATAAAACTATTGAGAATCACTCACTTTTGTCAAACCAAGTGGAGAAACCTTTAGTGAAAAATGATTAAGATATGTTAGACATGAGAAAATAATTGGATAAAGGGGAAATACTAGTAATTTTTTATCCTTTGTAAAATTATCAATTCAAAATTCTATAATTTATTTTCTAGGATTGTATTCATGATGTCCACCTCAACTTAGAGAAGTCACATATTCATTTGAAACACAATTTATTATTGTATGACGAATATCAAAAGCATGTAAAGATAATATAAGGGTTGCAATGCCAAAATTACTTGGTATATCTCTTATTTTCTTAACATCCAAATGATTAATAGAAGAAGGGAACCCTTCAGCATGCTTGCCATAATTCTTTCATCAAGCTATTCTCGTTAATTTCTGATGCCCATCTGGTGTTCGTATCATATGATTGGGTGCACATGGAAAATTTTATTTCACTTCATTGTAGAATCAAAAAAGCCTACCAAAAGTGTTATCATGAAATTTTATTTACCACAACTAGCTACAATGAACAAATTTTGTATTTTATCATATATATTCCAAAGAACATGCCTAAAAAATATATTATTAGAGTCATGAACAAAGAAAACAAGTTTTTGATTTACTTTTTCATAAAGCATTTGAGAATCTTCAGCAGGCCTCCCTCACAGAAGATCACAGTCATCAGATTATACATATATCTCAAATACCACAAAATCTTCTAAAACATGTGATTTTTAGTGCTTTTCAGATACTGCACCCATTTATAGTCAAAAAAAAATTCACAAAATCAAAAGAGGAGCTGCACAAATATCATCTATAGCTATTGAAGAGCAACCCCATCCAGTAAGGATGATGGATTTTTTAATTAAGCATTTTAATTAAATAAACAACGTTCAATGGTTTGAAGAAAAATAACTGGAAAACCCCCAACGTGTAGGGCTGCGGGATTTTTAAAATCTGAAATCCCCTCCACAACGGAAGTCAGTTGTCTCCATATTAGGGACAAAGACACAAAGAGAGCGCACAACTAAACTATCCAGGGATTCTCATTGGATAACTATCCGCCAAAAAATTCCTAGGAATTCATCAAATAGGAGAAAATTTTATAATGGATGATATAGAAGGAGACGATCAGACAAATATTCTAACAGAAAGCCATCAATGTATTATGTGTTTGTAAATTTCATTAACACCATGCAGAATATCCTCTAGAAAATTAGTCAACTTTATGGGAATCAGAATATTATGTTCTTATCAATAATAAAACACACACTAATGAATATGATAAAGGTTATCATACTCAAAATCATAGGATTACCCAGAATCTAGGTATTCCTCCAAATAACCAACTCACACCCACCAAAAGAAATATAGTATGGGGAATGGTTTAAATCAGATAACAACTCACTTTTACACTAGAGAAGGTAAATCTCGTTCTTGTTAAGAAATATTTTCACAACAATAAGACGATATAAAATAGCTTAAAAGACTCAATACAGAGTTACTCTAAAGCATCATCTCTACTATACATACTCCCCATGAAAATCCTCAACATGAACATCCTGTAGGATCTCCTCAGAAAAGTGTAATTGTTGTAACTACATATGAGGATAATTAACTCCCTCTATTGGGTACAAAACCAAGGATGGATCAAAGACATAATTATAGAGATATTCTGGTGGGTTACCTAATAAAAATACTAACACCACTACTAGTGGTTTTATTGGTCGTTACACTAGTTCAAGGTCCAGCTATTATACATGTATAGCTTCCAGCTCAACTAGATATTCCCAAGTGATTTTGAATATAATTGAGGGATTAAAAACTTGATTGTAATCTATGGAATAATGAAGAGCGGTAGTTAAGATGGAAATGAGAGCTTACCTAGAATGGGTGGATCTGATCTCTCCCCCATGAAATTTTGTGAATATTACATTTCCAGCCATTAATGGTTTAGAAGAACCAGAAAAAAATTTACGTATTTCATTTCTCATTATTATTCCATGATAGGAACTCCACACCAATAAGAAGTAGTAAACACTAGTGCAGAAAACATTATTTACATCAGTTATTTTTCATTTTTTACGTCGGTGTTTAGCTGACGTTAATATAGTCGACGTTATAAATAATGTTTTTTATGTCGGTTATTTAAAAACCGACGTAATAAACATTACATCTCGGTTTTTATCACGTCGGTTAATTAATAACCGACGTGAAAAAACTGGGGGGGGTGGGTGGGTTATAATGTTGGTTATTATATAACCATTGTGATAAACAGGGGGGTTATCACATCAGTTATATAATAACTGACATGGTAATCCTGTCCAGGGGGGGTTATCACGTCAGTTATGAAATAACCGACGTGATAATCCTTTTCCCATGCCTTTTATCACGTCGATTATTAAATAAACGATGTGAAAAATTATTTTCCAAGCCTTTTATCACATCGGTTATTAAATTACCAATGTGATAAATCATTCCACAACTGTTTTTCACGGCAGTTATTAAAATAACTGACGTGATAAACCCTTCTTTATATCTTTATCATGTCGGTTACAAAATAACTGATGTGGAAGAAATTATTTTAAAAAAAATCTAATTCAGTCCTCTGCTCTCCCCTAGAAACATCGAGAAACCAAATCAAGAATCCGTACCACAAAAATAGAATTTTATAAAAACAATAACTAATGAAAAATTAATCATTTACATTGATAACATATAAAACTTACCCCACTAGACAGCACCCATCACACCTTTGGACTGCCCCCCAACCCCCTGCACAGCCCTAAACACCCTAAGACAACCCCAAACACCCTGGGACAACCCCCCCTCCCCCCTACTAGACTCCCACCACCCCCTGAACAGCACCCCTTCACCCCACTTGACTGCCCCCACCACACCCCTGGACTACCCCCGACCTACTGGACATCCCAAAACACCACAGGACAACCCCCACCCTCCTGAACAGCTCCCCCCACCCCTCACCCCACTTGACAGCCCCAACACACCCCTGGACTGCCCCCCGACCCCTTGGACAGCCCCAAACACCCCAGGACAACCCCCACACCCTCATGTATACCCCCACACCCTGGACAGACCTCCCCCACACCATTGGAGCCCCTAACACACACCTGGACTGCCCCCTGACCCCTGGATATCCTCAAACACCCAGGACAACACCCACACCCTCATGTATACCCCCCACCCCCTGGACAGCACTTCCACAACCATGGGCATCCCTCCCACACCCCTGAAACAGACCAAAAAGTTACTGAAATCTTACTGAAACCCCCTCACCCCACTAGAATTCCCCCAACACACCCCTTGACACTCCCCTCACACCCCTGGACATCACCACCACCCCTGAACATCCCCCACCCTCTTGTAGACCCCCCACCCCCTGGACAACACTCCCACAACCCTGGAAATCCCTCCCACACCCTTGAAATAGACCATAAAGTTAACAAAAATAGACCATAACCCCCTCAACAAACTAGACAGCCCCCACCACACACATGGAATTCCCCCCCATCCCCATGGACACCCTGGACCCCCCCTAGACACCCCCACCCCTAGAAACCCCCTCACCCCACAAGACACCCCCACACCCCTGGACACCCCCTGGACAACCTCCCACTCCCATGGACAGCCCTTCCACCTTCCTAGAAACGCTCCCACCCACCTAGACTTCCCCCACCCCACCGAAAATCCCTCCTAGACCCCTGGACACCCCCTAAACCCACTAAACACCCCCACACCCTTGGAACACCTCCCCCTAGGCCACAATCCATACCATAAAAACCATCATAAGTATACCAAAATAAGATGTAGAGAAAAATTAAACTTCACATATATAACATTCAAAACTCACACTGTCAACTTCAAAAAAAAAACTAAATCCAACCTAAATGACTTCCAAAAACACAATTACAATGGTAATGTTCAAAAGTACATTTTACATTACAAACAACTAAAATTCAATCAAACCTGTAAAAAATTTTGACCACTCCACATGTAAGTGTATGATGTCTTTAGAAGTATAGGGTTGAGGGTCATAAAAAAGCTACAAATGAAAAGTATAGTATTTAACGTGTATAACGAATAAATTAAATTGAAATATTATCGCAAATTTTAAGAGGAAATATTACCAGGTCAAAATTCACAACTGTTACAGTTGTTATTATTTCATACATAAATCTTAACATATAATATCCATATTCGATGACGCCTTGTTGTTCATGAAAATTTTTTTTGAATGAGTGTAAATTAAATATATTATTTTTATTATTAAATCAAAACTTAAAAATTATAAATGGATTTTTACCTTCGCATTTACATATTTGATCTTTGCACTCCTTTTCATTGTGTTTTTTCGAAAGTAGGACCATGCCCTGTTAGAAAATAATACGAATGGGGTAAATTTACAATTCATTATAATATATAAAACAATTGAGAAATTGAAACATACTTTTCCAATATATTCTTAAAATGTTCCCTCACATCATCATGGATAGAGCATATCCAATAAAGTGCTTTCTCCATTGAGAAAAAAACCCCTAACATCCAATGATCACTGATAAAAAGAAATTTAACGTTAGTGGTTTTTTATGTTAAAAGATAATGAACTATTTGAGAGAGATGAGTTTCATACCTATCACAAAAAGGCATCATCCAACATTGTGTGACTATATTCCTTTCAAGTCTTTCAGTGATATAAATCATTCTTTGTTCCTCATCCAATGCACATGCCTTAGGGAAAATCAATTGCGGGTCCATGAATCCATATACATCTGTCATATCATTCCTCTCAAAAATATTATAAAGATACCTAATACAAAACAGACATAAGAATACATTTTTAATAAACATAATGTTGAGAAAATGTGTTAAGACTTACATGGAAAAGTTATTCACCACGTTGATTCCCAACATATCTCCAGTAACAAGATCTGTGATATCAGTTTTCATAATCCCCACACTTATTGCACATCCACAAACATGAGCTTCCATTAGAAACTCATAATGACCCGGCAAAAAATTTGAATATCTTGACAATCTATCAAGACTACTAGAATATGTATCTGATGTCATAGCCATTTGTCTTTTTTGTTGTCTATACAGTATTTCATTACCTTTGAAGTATTCCTGTAAAAATAAATAAGAAAATATATTAGTTTTCAAATGATAAAACAACTTTAATAAAAAAATAAAATTAAATATATAACATTCCTACCTCTATGGTAATGAGTCGAAGAAGTCTGGATGGCCAAATTAAAAAATGGTCGATACTATGTCCAACTGTCATCACCTAGTCTTTATGTAATGTTAATCGAGCTGATCTATATATAATATCCTGTATTGTGACCCTCTAATTCTCTACCTCTAATTGTTGATGATGAACTATATCTTCTATACAATATACCATCCATATGGAACTATATGATGTTGATGATAATCATCATAAAACTCGCAATAAGTAGGAAGTTGAAGCAGAGGAGTGGGATAAAAAATTGGGTCCGCAGGCTGAGGTGGGTGAGTGGGAGCTACTGGCGGAGGTGGAGGATAAATAATGGGGTCTGCAGGGGGAGGTGGAGGAGTGGGAGCTACAGTCAGAAATTGTCTTTACATGTCTGCAAACATAGACTGTACCTACACTCTAATCATTTCCTCTATTGTCGCATTAATATTATGAAAATTAGCCTCCAAGGATTATATTTTTATAAACCCCCACAACATTAGAAGTTGAAGAATGTGGAAACACTTCTCTTACCGATACAACTGATGGATATCCTCTTACACGGCCAGGATGTTCGGGCTTTCCCAATGCTACAGATAAAATATCTTTCCTCCCAGTAGCAATAAATGCCCCCTGTGAACTCTGTTCCTCAATAGAGTCCTGTATTAATTAATTGAACATTTCTTTAATGATTGAAATTATATCAATAAAATAGTTAACATAAATAAATAAAATAGATATCTTACAATCCTCTCATCTACGATTCTCGATTCTTCCGAAAGTTATTACCCATTTTCCCTTCCGAGCTATCATCCATTTTTTATGTCTAGATGGAGGGGATAGAGGGGCCACCACTCCAGAGCATGAAGACTCAGCTCTTAGTTGTTGACATTTTTCCTCCATCATTTGTTCTTCCAAAAATGCATACCCTCCCCGAGAGAAACTATGAGGGTATAAATTTCTAGACTGTATCTCCTGATGAGCTTCCATTGTTTTCTGTAAATTAAGAATAAGAAATCATTAACAAAACATTAATAAGATCATTTATATAAGAATACTTTATTATAGTTTACATTTCCCTTACCAAAAAATGACTCTTTTCTTCTACTTTCAAATAACTATCTCCAAGTGTATTCATCTATAAAAGGATATATACAACATGGATTGTCATGACTCTTATGACCATAAATGAAATCAGATGAGGGGGTTGATTTGAAATCCCTCCATATCCTGGCATCCAACGATAATCATTTCTTCCTAACTCCTCCACTGTCATGAATATCAAATTTCATCTGATAAAGATGATGTTAAACATATTATATATACTAGAAACATTTAAAAAATAGTCAAACAATAGAAAAAGATCTTACCAAAATAGTCTCCCAGAATTGAGGGAATATTTCATTATCCACACTTTTCTAGTCATCATACGGAATGAATACTTTGCTCTTAGCCTTAGTTGCTACAAAACTCTTAAAATATTTTTCATTTGGAACTCTAGGAATATTATCATCATCGAACTCAACGAGTATTATCAGATCCTGCGTACGGGAAAGTGCTAATTTTGGTAAACGTGTGAACCCACGTTTAACAACCTTTGAACTCATTGTTGTAATGGGAGCACATGAGGAAGATTAGGGAACATCAAGAGGAGCATGTGAATGTTTTCCCCAGAGTTATGACCAATATGTTCCTCTCTAGAATCATGTGTTTGATCAACTAAATGATTTTTCATTATCCTTCAATTAAAAAAAACATTTTTTTACAAATATAAAAATTCAAATATTTTAATACTACTATAATAAAAAAATGGAAAAGTGTACTGTGTTACGTAATAGTAAACATTGGTAATATGGTATTCATGTTAAACAATGGTAAAGATGGTAAATATGGTAAATATGGTAAATATGGTAAACATGGTAAACATGGTATGCCTGGTAAACATGGTAAAGTAATTTTCACTGAATAAAAATAATAGATATATAATTCATGTAATGGTAAACATGATAAAGTAAACTAAACAAACTTAAAACAAAAAAAAACTTATACTTATTTTGTTTTAATACATGTTTTAATATATAAAAAACAAACAATATCTATCATTTTTTGAAAATAAATAAATGTAAACAATAAATAAACATATGTTACGTATAATTTTTGGAATGTACAAGAGTATTGTTTTCACAAATCCCTTTGTTGTGATAGTTCCTTATGGAACAAACCATGTCTTCAACATGCTCATCATTATGTTTTGTTAATATTTCCATGGAAGTAGGTATCTCACATAAATCAGCATCTTCATCAAGTTCATCCACACAAACATATAGTTTTTTCCCTTGTAAAACAACAACCCATAGCATATTTGATTGATCTACTTCATTGAATTTTTTTTCATGTGTTTCCATTATAAAAGAATCAGCTGTGTCTTCCAATATATTTAGATTAACAAGTGTCATTCCAAATTCATCGTGTCTAACACTGTTTTTACCGATAAACCATTTACAGTTAAAAACAAGAACTTTAATTTAAAAGTAATCAACCTCCCATCTGTCTTCAATCACTCCATAATATGCACTTGATGGAGAAATTGGGGTTTTTTCCTTAGCACTCGAAAAATGAATTTCTTATGCAAACACCAATACACCACTATTCTAAAGTGCACTTCTATTGGCCTGAGCATTAGTTTGAAATGTATAGCAATTAATGTCATAACTGGACCATGTTATCACATTTAAACATGGACCACCCACTATACATTTTAATGTATCTGATACATCTGATCTACCAAGCAAGGTCTTTTTAAACCATGAAAAAATGTTTTGTTGTGCTCATTCAAAATCCACATTTCTTTCTTCTTTGGATGACATTGTTTCAACTCATTAATATGCAATTGATATACGGTTGAGAATCAGCTATGTTATTCAAGATGTATGATTCTAGCTTCTTCATCTGTTCAGCTGACCATGATTTGAATTTCAATCCATCAATACCCTTTCCCTAATTATTAACTCATTCATGGCGAGATGGTGGCAAATATATGTGTTGCGCCACAGCCAAGTAGCTCGTACAAAACACTGCTACCTCCTCAGAAATATACTTTTCAATAATGGAGGCTTCATGTTGATATGGTTTTTTCACATACCCCTTTAATATTTTAACATATATTTCAAAAGGATCCATCAAAAGAAGGTATACCGGTCCACAAAGCATTATTTCTCGAACCATATGAATCATTAAATGCACCATTATATCAAAAAAAGTTGGAGGAAAATACATTTCCAATTGACAAAGTATAAAAAATTGCATCCTTTTCCAAAATGTTCAAAGAATTCACATCAATATCCTTGTTAAAAATTGAATTGAAATAATAACACAACTTCATTATATTCTTTCTGACCTGGATGGAAAATATTACACGCAATGAAACTCAAAGAATTTGTTGCATCATGACGTGGCAATCATTTGATTTCATACCTATCAACTTCAAGTCCTTCAATGAGACAAAATTTTTTACATTTGATGAATAAACATGAGGCACGTTGATATCATGAAGACACTGACAAAAGCTAATTTTCTCCCTCTTCGATAATGTATGACAAGCCAGGGGAAGAAATTTTCGTCTTCCTTTTGCAGTGGGAGCTAACTCCAAACGTATTCCCATTGATAGTAAGTCTAATCATGCATTCAACCCATCTTTTGTCTTTCCTTTAATATCTAACAATGTTCCAATCACAAAATCCCAGATATTCTTCTCCGCGTGCTTGAAATCAATATTATATTTAACTTCATGATACCGCCAATATGGTAGCTCAAAGAATATTGACATTTTCTTCGAAATATGACTATCATTACCAGATTTCTGTGTCTTTTCCAATGTCACATCACGATTTTTCACCCTCTCAAAATATAGATTAGGGGATAAAGGTTTTAGAGTATTATCAAATTCTTGTGGGCCATTGAATGCCTTTTTTAGTCTTCTATAAGGGTGATCTATAGGCAAAAACATTCTATGACCCATGTAAACTGTTTTCCTCCCATGATGCAATTGACAATATGACGTCTGTTGTTCGCAAATTGGACATGCTTTATGCACTTTAACACTGTATCCAGAAAAATTTCCATATGCAGGGAAGTCATTTATAGTGAACAGAAGCACTGCATGTAGTTGAAAATATTCGATTTTATAAGAATCATACAACCAAATACCATTATCCCATATTAATTTTAAATCATCAATCAACGGTGACAAGTAAACATCAATATCATTGTCTTGTTGGTTTGGACTAGAGGTCATTATACTCAACATGACATATTTGCGCTTCATACAATCATCAGGAGAGTGGTTGTAAATTACCAATAAAACATTACATGAACTATGTGTGCTACTGAAGGTTCAGTATGGATTCATTCCATCTGTGCACAACCCTAGTCTATGATTTCTAATTTCATTTCCAAATGTAGAATACTGCGAATCAATTTTCTTCCGTTGTGGACAACCAGATGGATGAGTTATTCTTCCATCACATACCTACTCATCAACATGAAATCTTACCCTTTTTTCATCATGTGAATTAGAAAATAAATGTTTGTAACGATCAATTATAGGAAGATACCAAAATACCTTTGAAGGGATATTTGTAATCTATACATCAGCATGTGATTTTTCTTTCACCTTATACTGTGATGTCCCACATTTTGGACACTCTGACAGAAATTCATATTCCTTCCTATATATAATTTATTCATTCGGATAGGCATGTATTTTCTTGTATCCCAATCCCATTGGACATAATATTTTCCTGGCCATATAATGTGAATCTGGAAGAACATTATCTTTTGGAAGAATTTATTTCATCAATTTAACAAGCTCTGTAAAACCGTTGTTACTCCATCCATGTTTCGCCTTTAGGTTAATCAATCTTAACAACCCTGAAAAAAATCATGAAATCTATACAACCAGGATATAATGGTTTTTCATCATCACTATATAGACGTGAAATTGTCAGTTCTATCTCAATTTTTTCTTCTACAATATCGCGAATCATTTATTCAATTCCAACGGAGTTACCATCTTTAGAATCATCATCATCACTAACATTTCGTCCAGTTTAACCACGCCCAATCCAGGGGTTGTAACATTGATTAAAACCATGAAAAATCAGATGATCTTTTATCTCTCTACTTTTCATCTTCTTTATATTCATACATTTCGGGCATGGACAACAAAAAATGTCACTACTTGGAACATTTCATTTAGGAAATTCCAAAAAGTCATCAACACCTTCCTCATATTCATTACTCATTCGATATTCCGTAATACAACTTCAACTCATTATTACCTATCAGAAATATCAAATATATATATATTTTTAAGATAAGAAAAATATATTTTTATATAATGAAAATCAGAATTTGAATGTTAAACGATTTTGAAATATGAATCAAATCTATGCATATTTAAAAAAATATGCTTGAATATTATTTTAAAAACAAAATATATATAGATATAATAGTTTTAAATTCAATTGAGTCAATGAAAACCATGGGGCCTATAGTGGTTGAAAGAAAATTGGGGAAAATAGAGTAAACCAGAGAATCAAATCAAATTTAAAATAAAAATTTAGATGGAGAAAATCATAATGTAATGCCAATCATCACGGCATAATCATCATGTCATAATCTCAAAAACTACGATGTAGTATTCAATCCAAACTGAAACTTATACCCCACAACCTTGGACACCCCCTGGACACCACCACCCCATTCTACAGCCCCCCCACCCCTGTGGACACAACGACCCCCTTAAACAGCCCACACCTCTCTAGATAGCACCCCCACCCCTCCTGGACACCACCCCCCCCCCAACCCCCTTGGACACCCCATAGGACACCCCCAACCCTCTGTACAACCCCACCCCCCGGAAAACCCCCAAAACCCTCCGGACTGGCCCCAACCCATTGGTCAGCCCCCACACGCACCGACCCCCTTGGACACCCCCTAGACACCCCAACCCTCTGGGCAACCCCCCCCCCCCCAAACAACCCCCCAAACCCTCTGAATAGGCCCCCACCCCTGGACAGCCCCCACCCCTCCTAGACACCTCCCACCCCTGGAAAACCCCCACCCCTCTAGACAGCACCCTCACCCCTCCTGGACACCACCCCCAACCCCTACCCCCTTGGATACCCCCTAGACAGCCACCCACCCCTCCGGACAGCACCCCCACCCCTCCGGGACAGCACCCCCACACCCTACCCCATTGGACACCCCCCCCCCCCAGACACCCACAACCCTCTGGACATCCCCCCTGGACAATCCCCACCCCTCTAGATAGCACCCCACCCCTCTTGGACAACACCCCTACCCCTACCCCCTTGGACATCCCCATGGACACCCCCAACCCTCTAGACATCCCCCACCCCCGGGACAACCCCCCACCCCTCAAGACAGCACCCCACCCCTCCTGGACACCACCCTGACCCCTTACCCCCGTGGACACCCCCATGTACACCCCCAACACTCTGGACATCAACCCCCAAAACCCTCTGGACATTCCCCCACCCCCTTGGACATCCCCCCCCCCCCCCACACCACCCACCCCCTTGGACACCCCCCTTGGACACCCCCAACCCACTGGACAACCCCCACCCCCAGACAACCCCCAAACCCTCTGGATAGGCCCCCACCCACTTGGACATCCCCCACCCACCCACCCCCTTGGACACCCCCTAGACACCCCCATCCCTCTGGATAGCCACCCACCCCCTGGACAGCCCCCCACCCCTATAAGCAGCACCCCCACCCCTCCTGGACACCACCCCCAACCCTACCCCTTGGACACCACCTGGATAGCCCCCCAACCCTCTAGACAGCACCCCCACCCCTCCTGAACACCACCTCCAACCCCTACCCACTTGGACACCCCCTGGACACCCTCCAACCCTCTAGACAACCCCCACCCTCTGGACAGCCCCCACCCCTCTAGACAGCACACCCCACCCCTACTGGGCACCACCCCCACACCCTACCACCTTGGACACCCCCCTGGACCCCCAACCCTCTGGATATCCCCCACCCCCCGAAACCCTCCAAACCCTCTGGACATGCCCCCACCCCCTTGGATATCCCCCACTCACCCTCCCCCTTGGACAGCCCACCAACCCCCTTGGACCCCCCCCCCCCCACACGCCCATGGACTGCCCCCACCCCCCACCTCCATGAACACCCTTGAGAGCCCCCAACCCCCTAGACAGCCAACAACCCTCTTGACAGACCCCAAAACCATGGGATTTTAACCTAAAGCAACTACTTTGGGCATATCTAGAGATTTCAACCTCAAGCTACAAGTTTTGGTATCATGCCATTATTCCAAATGAGAACCATGAATTGTATCTCCTACTAGTCTAAAATTCCCTATTGTGTAATGAATCGGTTTTTAATAAAATACGAAGACTTATAATAGTCCATGAAAATAAGTAATGTAAATATATTATGGAACAACAAAAAGTGATACCCAAAATAGAAACAACCAAGGATCGAAAAAAAACATTCCACCATGAAAACCCATATATATACTTATAAAATAAATCAAACTGGTACATGTAATGGGTGTATCACAATTCTTTACATATAAATTGTAGTAATATAGGTGAATGAGATCATATGTTGTCACTGAAAATAAAAATTACAATCAATGTCGGGCATTCGAGAAACAAAAACAAACTAAATAAAAGTAGGTGAGGCTTACGTGAATATTGTGAGTCTATATAATAGATATGGGGATAATAATTAAGATGATGATGGAAAAATGAGGTAATAGGGTTCGAAATCAAAGATTCTTACCTAGTTTAAACAAACAAATCACAAGACGTAAATATAGACTATCCGGGAAAACAAACGAACGAAATAAATTGGTGGGAGGATTACCTGAGTGATGCAAGTTGAGATGATAGATCCGAGGAGATTAAAGATGATAAACGATGATGGAAAAATGGGTTTAACACAACGAGATCGACGAGTCGATTAGGGTTTACCACATGAATGAGACGAGTCACCAGACTGTCGATCGAAAAATCGTAAATGACATTCGACGAGGTGTGTTAATTTTTTAAATGATTTATAAAATCGGTTATTTAATAACCGACATTATAAACTGATTTTTTTACATTTATAATGTCGGTATTTAACATAACCGACGTTATAAATGAATCAGATACGGCTTTTTTTATGTTAGTTATTTTATAACCGACGTAAAAAAATCTGCGGGTTAGTTTTTTACGTCAGTTATATAATAACCGAAGAAAAAAATTCTGCAGGATGTTTTGTTACGTCGGTTATCAAATAACTGACCTCAAAAGGTCCTCAAAAGACACTTTTTTTTTACATCTGTTATTTTATAACTGACGTAAAAAACACCACTCTTTGGTTGTTTACGTCGGTTAAGTTATAACCGACGTAAAAAATGAACGCGCGTGATTTTTAACATCGGTTATTAAAATAACCGACGTAAAAAATTTACTCACATAATTTGTTAGTTCGGTTATAAAATATCCAACTTAAACAACCACGTTTCATAGATGATCATGTCGGTTATATATAACCGACGTAAAAAATGGTGACGTAAATAATGTTTTCTGCAATAGTGAAAGCTTAGATGTTTTGTGATGTCATTACAAAGACTAGATTTTGTATCGTATACATGTTTTCAATCTCGATCAATTAATGGATGGGGAGATCTCCATCAGAAATTTATTCTTCAATTTAGCTCAATTATACCATGGATGATGATTTTTTATCTCACAAATTACAGACAAAGGTAATATGAAAGAGTGTCAAATTTCATTGATGGATAGAAAGGATTAACATATTGTTTAAATATAGATCTCCATCCAAAATATTTTTTTTTCTATTTATTGTGGATAATTTTCATGACAAATTATGCACACCACTAATCCCTGTGTAATACACAATAGGGTTTCGTGACCCGGGTTCAATTTCCTAACTAGTGGAGGATTCCCTTATGGAAACTAAAGCTAAATCTCATGTAATCATATTATCTATAGAAAGAAGAAAATGTAATTTAGAGGCTACTATATACATGCTCATACAAGCACATGTACCTACTTCTTCTTCAAAAACAACAACATATCGAAGGGTTCTACCTCCCAAGCTTCAGAATCAATGACCACCTCTTCAATATGATCAATGAGATTAAAGGAGGAAACAATTTTAGGAGTTAAAGAACAATGTTTGTTCATTTTGTAATGAACAAGTTTCTTGTTACATCATCTCAGCTCTGTAAAATAATTTAGTTTAGTTTATAATGTAAAATAAACCAAAAAATGATAGAGAAGGAGATCTTCAAAATTTAATTCCCTTTCATCAGATATTGGTAAATCCAATCTATGAGTTATTTTTCAAATACGTCCTCCAAAGAAATTGTTTGTGAATCCAATCTAGGAGTTATTTTTCAATTGAATTCCCTTTCATCAGATATTGTTTGCAAATTGGACATGCTTTATGCCCTTTAACACTATATCTAGTCAAATTTACATATGTTGGGAAGTCATTTATAGTGAAAAAATCATTGTATGTAGTTGAAAATATTCCATTTTATAAGAATCATACACCCTAATACCATCCTCCCATAAAAGTTTCAAATCATCAATCAACGGTGACAAGAAAACGTCAATGTCATTGTCGGGTTGCATCGGACAAGAGATCATTATACTCAACATGAAATATTTTTAGTTCATACAAACTTTAGGAGAGAGGTTTTAAATTACTAATAAAACCGGCCATGAACTATGTGTGCTACTGAGGGTCCGGTGTGGATTCATTCATCTGTGCACAACCCTAGTATGATATTTCTAATTTCATTTCCAAATGTAAGATACTGCTCAACAATTTTCTTCCATTATGGACAATCAGCTGGATGACAAATGTTTCCATCACATAACTTCTCATCATCATTCCATATTAACCTTTTTGCATCATGTGAATTAGAAAATTAACTTTTGAAATGATGAATTATAGGAAGATACCAAAATACCTTTGAAGGGATCTTTGTAATCTATACATTAGCCTGTGATTTTTCTTTCACCTAATACTGTGATGTCCCACATTTAGGACACTCTGAAAAAAATTCATATTCCTTCCTATATATCACACAGTCATTCAGACATGCATGTATTTTCTTGTATCCCAATCCCATTGGGCATAATATTTTCTTGGCCATATAATGTGAATATGAAAGATCATTATCTTTTGAAAAAATGTCTTTCATAAATTGTAGCAGCTCTGTAAAACTTCTGTCACTCCATCCATGTTTCGCCTTCAGGTTAATGAATCTAAACATCACCGAAATAAACCTAAAATATGTACAAACAGGGTATAATGGTCTTTCATAATCACCATATAGACGCACAATTGTTGGTTCTATCTCAATTTGTTCTACTACAATATCACGAATATCTTATTCAATTCCATCGTAGTCACCGTCTTGCAAATCATCATCATCAGTGACATTACGTCCAGTTTCACCATGACAAATCCAAGACCCATAACTCAAATTAAACCCATTACAAATCATATGATCATTTATCTCTTTACTTTTCAACTTTTTCACATTCAAACATTTCAGGAATGGGCAGAAAAAAATTTCACTACATGGAACATTTCGTTTTGAAAATTCCAAAAAGGCACCAATACCTTCCTCATATTCATTTGTCATTCAATGTTCCATAATCCGACTTCGACTCATTATTACCTATAACAGATATCAAAATTATACATATTTTTAAAAAAAGAGAAATATATTTTTATATGAACAAATCACAATATCAATGTAAAACAATATTTATATATAAAACAAATCGATGCATATTTAAAAAAATATGTTTGAATATTATTTTAAAAAGATACTATTTTTAGATATAACAGTTTTAAATTCCTGTGAATCAATGAAACCCATGGGGCCTCCAATGGTTGATATATAATTGGTGAAAATGGAGTAAACCTTAGAATCAAAACAAATTTAAAATAAAAACTCGAATGGAGAAAATCACAATGTAAATCCAATCATCACAACACACTAGGGCTAGGATAACTACACATATTTGAAAAACACGAAATGGTCTCCCTCATAACCCATAATTTTCTCATAGACATTGACTGGTGAAAATATATATAACCAAATGGAATCATATTGCAACACTAAAATCCATGAAATAATACAGTCATCATGTCATAATCTCTCAAACCAGGATGCAATAGTCAATCCCAACAGACAATTATACCTGACCTCCTTGGACACCCCCTGAACACCACCACCACCTTGGACAGCCCCCCCCCCCCACCCCCTTGGAGACCCCATGGAAACCACCACCGCCTTGGACAACCCTCACCCCCTGGCCACCACCCCCACCCCCTTGGACACCCCCTTGACACCACCACCCCCATGGACAGCCCCCCTGTAACGCCCTGACCCCAGTTACCCAGAGTTGGTGAATTAATTTAATATATTGGCATGATTATAAGGAATCAAGTCCCAAACGACCGATCAGTTTAGCAGTCTTGGAAAATAGATTACATAAATTAGCTTTACAATAAAATTTGAAACATAAAATGCATCATAGATATTTAATTGAGAATTCCATTTTTCCCTATAGCTTAACCCAGCATATCAATCATTATACGCTTCTTGGAATCTTGGGAAAATAAAACATAAGAAATGGGTGAGCTCAGATGCTCAGTAAGGGTAAATAATTTAGCGGAAGCTATAATCTTTTTAAGGAAATATTTATAATAAAAAATATCCTTTTAAACATAAACTTGGACATAATATGGTAAAAATAAATGAAACATTACCATATAAACATTCACATGGATATTCTACTAGTCGAATTATCACATGTAATAACTAATTTCACAATGAGGTAATGCCTTATACAAGACATCATTACCACCTAGTCAAGGACTCATTCCAAGACTACAAATAAATTTTCTTGTCAAGTCCTTGTGATAAGACACTAGTTTGTCTCATGAGACTTGCTGATTCATCATAGAGCTATTGCAGGCTCCACCCATCCCTTACTAAGTCCACTACATTCCTCATGTGAAAAAGTTGATTCATAACATAAACATTCGTATTAAAACTAGTATGTGAAGTTTCAATACATTAACCTTAAACCATGAATGGTATAAAAATATAACATCCACAGTCAAACATATCATAACTCATTCAATACAATATGGAAGATTGTATTATAATAAATCAACCTCAATCAAAAATAATATCCAGCAAAGGATGCTGACATAGATGAAAATGAAGAGTAAAACATTTTAAGAGAAATATCCTTTTTGTAAAATCATTTAAAAGTCACAGATTTATAAAGGAAGTAATTTAAAAGATATTTTTGAATCAAAGTTTCCATACCACTTTGAATCTTATGAAAATAATTATCATTTCAAAACATTCATGTCCATATAAATAAATCCTAAAAAACATTTTGAATACATGGACATTAATTAAAATTATTTAGAAAGATAAATATTTAAAACATTTTCAATATTGATCTTGATAAAGTGTACCTTTCAAAAATCCATAAAATATTCATTTTGAAATCATTATTATGAAAAATGGATATGGATGATAAAAATGTCCCATTAAATACTTAGACATAAACAATCTCATATAATAATGAGATTGTGAAAAAAAACCCTTACCAATTTCATAAATTAAGAAACACACACCCCATGAAAAAGTATCATAAAAAGAATATTAAAATAAACCTAAATTAAAGTGTATTACAAAATTAATACAATTATGGGCAGTACATACACCACAAAAATGTAATAGTGGAAATATGGCATGAATCTCAGGGGAATAAGGAGTGAGATGAAAACCCCTTACCTTGCACTTTCCTTTAGTCAAGGGTATGTTTAACCTCTTTTATGAAGACTATAGTATGTTTTTAAATTATACCAGAACCATATTAATATGTATTATATCATAAATTATTAATTTATGACTTTTTACTAACCATTTAATAATAATGTCCATGTTATATTAATATTTCGGGTAATAATCTCTTTCTTTATCTTACGTGTTTTAACTTCTTACTATTGATTGTATCACTTAGATCATAATTTAAATACATCTAGAATATATAACATTATTTATATATCAAATATTTTTAGAATATAAATATTTATAATAGATGTATATATGAAATGGAAAACACCATTTATGGAGACGGTAGTCCGTACATACACATAAACATAGTTTCCGTTTTCATATAGTATTGAATGGAAGTAAGTGAATAATGTACATTTAAGAACATAAATACTTATATATATATATATATATCTAGTGGAATTATTATTTCATATATTACATACTTATTAGTAATATATATTTTAATAATTGTCTATGAATAGTGAACTTAGAAATGAATCTCATCGCGTCGTGGAGACAGTAATCCGTACGTACACACAAGAAAAAATATCATTCTTTTGATATTAAAATAATATATAATTGGATGTTATATCATATATACAGAATCCTTATCTTGTTATATTTATTATTTACTTTAAATACACATCATTATTATAACCATCAAAATAATAATGTATTGAATAACTATTACACAATGACGTGGAGACGGTAAGCCGTACGTACGCACGTATGGTGACATGTCATTCAAAGGGTGGATAGAATAATGAATTTGGTAGTAACACAATTATAGTAACAACAAAGTATATATATTATACTGTATTTCTTATTTTATAATTAAAACAACAACGAGAAAGGAAGTGGAGGAAGAATGGAACTTGAAAGAGGGTGGTAAAAACATTACCTCTTTTTCGAGTTCTTCCTTTTTATTTGATAAAAAGGGATCCTTAGGTTAACTTTCTGATCAAAATACGGCCTACAGGTTAAATTTAGGATAGTTGAGAGAATATTTGTGCAGGGTTTGGATGATCAAAAATTCCATGAAGGTATTAAAAATTGGGTAGAAGTGGTGTCCTTTTATAAGGGGTGGGAGGGGCTATTTAGGAAAAAATTATTGTATTAATTCATAATAAACAAATATTCAGTTTATAATGGCTCCAAACTGAATTATTAAAATTCTAAGGTGGGGATGGGTCAAACCCAACTCAACCAATATGTTTTAGACAAGTTTGGGTCGCATTATTAACCTTATCTATTATTTTTAACCCTTAGTTAATTAGTTTGACATTTACCATGTCTCTTTGTATTTTTATATTATATGGTTAATAAACTTACTATAAACTTCCAAGAGACCCCCAAGAGGTCCATTAATGATACACCTATCATGAAATAAGACCTTTGGCCGATCCTTAGATTTTTAGGTATAGAATATAAAATAATCATATAATATTTGTTTTAAATATTAATTTATGTCAATTTTGACACTATTTGATGTTTTTTTTTGTGAAAGTCATCACAACTTGATTACTTAGAACATGATACATGGAATCATCCATAACATGTCATAGTCACCTATAAAATTCGTTAACGTTATAAAATCGTTTATATTATAGTTATTTTAATATTTATAATACCATTTATTTGATTCTTTCGTTAATAAGGTAATTGTTGCATAATCATTGTGTCATAAATAAATTTAATTATTTAATGTCTAAAAATTATAAATAAAATACCACGATGTAGAAAATGTTTTTATATTTCTAATTAATATTTATAGTATAATTTATCTTATGTATAACACTACATTGAAAATTGTTTAAATAATAAACAATGAATTTTACATATCTAACTCTTCTTTAAATTAAATAATAATAAATGTACTATTCTACTCCAAGTGGACCTAAAGGGTCATATTTTATTACTAAGGTTGATTTAGGTTGAATTACTCTTATCCAATAGAATTAGGACATGTGTTTGGGTGATAATAATATCATTTTTACCCTTAATTACCCTATCTACTTTTAATCGTGGTAAATAAAAGTAAAAAGTTACTATTCACCAAAAATTATTTTCATCTTATTGAACCACATTTTAATCCATTATATTAACCATATATATCATATGTTTTAAATTAAACTCACATAAGTGGTAAAATGATATTTTCTGTGAATTTGCAAATTCTCCTAGGAGGTTGCTAAAAGAGGGTGAAAAGTTCAATAAAGTTTTTATATACCTAAAATTATTATAAAATGACTCAAATGAATTAAATTGAACTTATATAGGTATTATGTATCTATTTTGACCTAAAATAAATTTAAATAAAATAAATAATTATTTAAATAAAAATTCAGTTTTAATCTATAACTCAGTGTTTTTAACTATTCAACAAAAATTAAATGTTTTCAGAAAAACAAAAAATATTTTCCCTAGGCTAATTTCTATATTACAAATCCAACATTGATGTATATTTTACCAAATTAAAAACATAGAAGATGAATTTATTATTATAAAATTAATTCCCATTTTCACAACAAAAGGTGTGTTTTTAAGAAACAATAACTATCAAAATATTGACATTTGTTTATGTCCAATTTCATTGTGAAATTACATCCAATGACCTAAAATGGGTTAAATTGAAAAAATATAATCTAATTATAATTCCAAACCATTCATATGTATAGTTGAATACTATAATTTTTTTTATTAAAAAAGTTGTTTTCAGTTAAAATATAGTATTTTCACTATTCACCCAAATATGAAAGTTATCATAAAAACTCCAAAAATTTATTTAAACTAAATTATTATATTCCGATTCTAATTAAGAAGATTATTTTTTCAAATTGAATATATAAAAGTTTAAAATATTTTACTTAAAAAGGGTTCTCCATTAAAAGGCGGTAAAATTGCATTTTTTGAAAAATGCTTCATTTATCTGATAAAATGTATTTGTTCTTACATTATCTCTAAGAAACTCATAATATGGATTCTACAATTATAAAGACAATATAATGTTCAAAATTCAGTTAATAATACTCATAACAACTTTTAAATGGCTAATTTGGTAATTCATGGTGGGCTTGAACTCAGTGTTGCGTGTAGTGAAAGGTATTGAATTACATTGAAAATATAAGGTACAATGGAATCTTGGGGTGTTATATTCTTCCCTCCTTGAATAAATTTTGTACTCCCAATTGGAAATTGTTCTTCAAAAATAAAAGGATGGAAATAAAAAATACTTTTGTGGGAAAAACCACATTGGAAATAGGGTTAATAAAATTTAGTCTTAATAAGAGGATATATATATATATACTTGATAAGTAGAGTTTCATCGTTCAAATAATTCCTACCACAAACTCATCTTTCACTCCAAATGATTTCAAAAAAAATCTATTTATCCAAATCGTTTATGTTTCCAAAAATAATGAATTTATAATTCATTTGTGAGACCATTTTAAAAAAATAAATTATAAAAACCAGTACATCACGTAGTTCAGTCGTAGGTGATTCACCTTTGTCGCACTTCGATTGCGGGTTCGAGTCTCACGGCCTTGTCGGACTCAAATAGTTATCGCCCGACCTCTGGGTTTTCCTTTTATAATAATCCAAAAGTAACCTTAACAATAGTATCCAATTTCAATCTTAATCCATTCCAACCATTAGACTTATCCAAAATACTTATATCCAAACTCTCTGTCAAAAATTTATAAGAATGTTAAAAACAATGAGGATCCTTGTTTCCATGTAATAACATGTGAACTCCTTCATCATGTATTTTTTAAAACACCGCAACATCATGAATTAACATAAAACCCTATTGATTTCTTTCATTCTCCATTATTCCTTATAGAATACTCGATATACTCCTTATATCCAAAAATGTTGTAAACTCCAACAATGATGGAATATACAAATCATTAATTAGTTTCAAGGATGTCAAGAATATCCAATATAATTTATCGAAATCAACCATCTCTTATTCAAAAATCACTACCTCATTAACAGGACCATATTAAGGATTACCTTTCCTTCAACCTTGCATTTTGCAAAATGTGTAGCTTACTATTAAGTAACGTTTCTTAGAACCTTGTAATCTCAAATCCTCAATAAAATAGTACTGTAGTAAAATCATTATTTATCTATATAATTCATATAACCAGTATATTATTGATATAACACTCAAATTAAATAATTCTATATTAACAATATAAGAACAATAGTCATTCCTCTTCACATGAGGTTGTATCATAATGTTATTATTATCCAATAGCATCATTTAAGGTATACTCTAATGACTGAGACATTGATTCACGTAGTGTCCCATCTCCTTGTAGATGAAGCATTGTACATTTGAAAAAAAACATATTACCCTTGAAATCACGTACTTGGTGTCCTTTTTCTCCACACTTATAACAAACTCCCATTCCCTTCAAGAATAAACCATGGTGATTCTTTCAACAGTTATCACATATGGGAAAATCCTTCTTTTCCCTCTTCCCTTTATATATCTTTCTCTATTCCATCCTTTTCTTGTATTGCTTCCCTTCAAAGCCAAAAGACTCAGAGAATTATTTACATATCTTATTAACACATGATACTATTTCTTAATATGTTGACAATACAAGGCAGACTACTTTCCTTCTAAATTTTGGATTAATACTATGACAGATATTATCCTTCTTACTTTTTGGATCATACGTATTTCTAGAGTTCACATTCCTTCTATTGGGCGCCATTTCTATACAATGGCATACACTATGTTATTTTATAAATAGCAATTCATAATTCCAAACATGTAAAATACCTAACATAAATAGAAAACTTTAAGGATATAATCCATAATCACAAAAAAAATTATTTGTGGAGGAATATACTCATAAACACTTCATAGTGGTTTGTAAATAAATTGAGAATTATCCTAAGCATATCCACTATGAGTGTCGTAACCAATAGTGCAGCAAGGCCCGTTTCCGTGCACCAGTTCCCATTCGAGTCTATCTCAAAGTTGTGTTTTCAGGTTTTACCCCTCGGTACATATGTGCCAGATCAACCTCTACCTGCTCTTATCCATACGGGGATGTATTTTCTTGGAAAACACAAAAAATCACTACATTACCAAAATTCTAGGACGTTCTTCGATACTAATCCTCAAAGTCTGTCTTAGGGAAATGTGGTCAAATTAGAGTTTATCTAAATCTAATTTCCATGTTTATTATTAAACTTCCTCTAGTACCAACTGTAATGCCCCGACCCCACTTACACAGAGCCGGTGCATTATTTTAATACATTGTCATTCTTACAAGGAATCAAGTTCCAAAGGACTGATCAGTTTAACAGTCTTGGAAAATAGATTACATACAATAACTTTACATTAAAATTTGAAACATAAAACAAAACATATATAGTTCTTTGAGAATTCCATTTTTCCCTTTAGCTTAACCAAACATATCAATCATAATACGCTTCTTGGAATCGTGGGAAAATAAAACATAAGAAAGTAGTGAGCTCAGATGATCAGTAAAGGTAAATAATTTAGCGGAATCTATAAACTTTTTAAGGCATGATTTGTTATAAAAACAGTAAACTTTTAAACATAAACTTGAACATAATTTGGTAAAAATAAATGAAACATTACCATATAAACATTCACATGGATATTCTACTTGTCGAATAATCACATGTAATAACTAATTTCACAATGAGGTAATGCATAATACCGTACATCATTACCACATAGTCAAGGCCTCATGCAAAGACTACAAATTAAATTTTTTTCAAGGCCTTGTGCCAAGACAATATTTTGTCTCATGAGACCTACCGATGCATTGAGGAGATATAGCGGGCTCCACCCATCTCTTACTTAGTCCACTTCATTCCACATATGAAAAAGTTGAAACAAAACATAAACATTCATATTAAAACTAGCATACAAAATGTCAATACATTAATCATAAACCATGAACGGTATAAAAAATAGAACATCCACAGTCAAACATATCATAACTAATTCAATACAATATGGAAGATTGTATTTTATTATATCAACCTCAATCAAAAATAATATCCAGTTAAGGAGGCTGACAGAGTTGAAAATGATGAATATAACATTTTGAGAGAAATATCCTTTTTATAAAATCATTTAAAAGTCACAATTTTCTAAAGGAAGTCATTTAAAAGAGATATTTGAATCAAAGTGTCCCATACCACATTGAAACATTTGAAAATAATTGACATTTCAAAACATTCATGTCCATATAAATAAATCCTTAAATTCATTTTGAAAATATGGACATTTATTAAAATGATTTAAAAATATGAATCTTTAAAACATTTAAAATTATGATCTTGATAAATATTACCTTTCAAAAATCCTTAAAATATTCATTTGGAAATCATTTCTATGAAAAATCGACATTGATGATAAAAATGTCCTAGTAATACTAACACCTAAACAATCTCAGATAATAATGTGATTGTGAAAAAAAACCCTTTCCAATTTGGAAACTTATGAAACATAATCCCCATGAAATAAGTATCATACAATGAATATGTAAATACACATAAAAAGAAGTTTATTACACAATGAATAAAATTATGGGTAGTACATAAACCACACAAAAGGTAATAGTGGCAATATGGCATGAATCTCAAGGGAATAAGGAGTGAGATGAAAACCCATTACCTTGCACTTTCCTTTAGTACAGGGTAGGATTAACCTCATGTATGAAGACTATAGTATGTTATTAAATTATTCCAGAACCATATTAATATTTATTATTTCATACATTATTCATTTATGACTTTATACTACCCATTTAATAATAATTTCAATGTTATATTTATATTTCGGGTAATAATCACTTTCTTTATCGTACGTGTTTTAACTTGTTACTCTTGATTGTATCACTTAGATCATTATTTAAATACTTCTATAATATAAAACATAATTTATATATCAAATATATTTAGATTATAAATATGTATAATAGACGTATAAATTAAATGGAAAACACCATTTATGGAGACGGTAGTCTGTATGTACGCATAAACGCTGTTTCCGTTTTCAAATAGTATTGAACGGAAGTAAGTGAATAAGATATATGTAAGTACATAAATAATTATATTAATAAATATATCTCCAATAGCTTTATTATGTCATATATTTCATACATATTAGTTATATATATTTTTATAATCCTCGATTAATGGTGAACTTGGAAATGAATCTCATTGCATCATGGAGACGACAATTCGTATGTACGCACAAGCGAAAATATCATTATTTTGATATTAAAATAATAAATAATTGGATGTTATATCGTATATAAAAAATCCTTATCATGTTATAGTTATTATTTACATCAAATACACATAATTATTATACCCATAAAAATAATAATGTCTTGAATAACAATTACACAATGACATGGAGACGTTAAGCCGTACGTATGGACGTATGGTGACAAGTCATTAAAAGGGTGGTTATAATAATGAATTTGGTTGTAAAAAAATTATAATAAAATAAATTTATATATAAGATACTGGATTTATTATTTTATAATCGAAAAAACAAAGTAAAAGGATGTGGAAGAAGAAAGGAACATGGAAGAGGGTGGTGAAAACATTACCTCTTTTTCAGTTTCTTCCTTTTCATTTGATCAAAATGGAACCATATGTTGGCTTTCTAATAAAACTAAGGCATCTAGGTTGATTTCAGGATAGTTTAGAGAATATTTGGGAAGGGGTTGGCCGATCCAAAAGGCTTTTAAGATATAAATAATTTGTTATAAGTGGTGTCCTTTTATAAGGGGGAGGATGGGCTCTTTAGGAAAAACATAAAGTATTAACTTATAATAAATTCATATTCAGTTTATAATGGCTCAAAAGTGAATTATTAAAATTATAATGTGGGGATGGGTTAAAATCCAATAAACCAATGGGTTTAATACATGTTTGTGTCACATTATAAACCTTATCTTTTAGTTTTAACCATTAGTTAATTAGTTTGACATTTACCATGTCTCTTTTTATTTTTATAATATATGGTTAATAAACTTACTATAAACTTCCAATAGACCCTAAAGTGGTCCATTAATGACTAAACTATCATGATATAAGTTCTCTTTCCAATCCTTAGAGATTTAGGAATATATATCAATTAAGAATATAATATTTGTTTTAAATATTAATTTATGTCAATTTTGACAATATATGATATTTTGTTTTTGTGAAAGTCATCACAACTTGATTACTTATAAAAAGATACATTTAATCCTCCCTTACATGTCATAGTCACCTAGAAAATTCTTGTATGTCATAAATACATTGAAATTTTATTAATTTTAATATTTATAATACCATTTATTTGATTCTATCATTAATAATGTAATTACTACATCATCATTGTGTCATAAATATATTTGATTTTTAAAGTATAAAATTATAAATAAAAAACCATGTTGTAGGAAATATTTTTACCTTTCTAATGATTATTTATAATCGAATTTATCTTATGTATAACCCAATATTAAAAAAAATTTAGTTAAGAAACAATGAATTTAACACTTTTAACTCTTCTTTAAATTAAATAATAATAAATGTCATATTCTAATCCAATTGGACTTAAAGGGTAATATTTTTTTCTAAGGTTGTTTTTTGTATAATTAAACTTATCCAATATAATTAGGACATTTTTAGGGTGATAATAATATAATTCTTACCCTTAATTAACCTATCTACTTTTAACTGTGGTAAATAAAAGTAAGAAGTTACTATTCACGGAAAATTATTTTCATCTTATTGAACCAAATTTACTCCATGATATCAACTGTGTCTCTCAGATTTTTTAAATTCAACTCACAGAAGTAGTAAAATTAAGTTTAATGTGAATTTACAAATTCTCCTAGGAGGTGGGTAAAAGACGGTGAAAAGTTAAATAAAATTTTTATATATCTAAAATTATTATAAAATGACTCTAAGGAACTAAAATGAACATATATAAGTATTATGTATCTATTTTTACCTGAAATAAATTTAAATAAAATATGTAATTATTTTAATAAAAATTCAGATTTAAACTATAACTCTGTGTTTTTCACTATTCATCAAAAATTAATAGTTTTCAGAAAAATACCAAAAATTTACCCAAGGATAATTTCGATATTACAAATCCATAATTGATGTCTATTTTACCAAATTAAAAAAATATAAGTTGCATTTATTAATTTAAAATTAATTCCCATTGTCAATAAAAGTGTGTTTTTAAGAAATAATAACTATTAAAAGATTGACACTTGTTTATGTCCAATTTCAAAGTGAAATTACATCCAATGACCAACATTGGATTAAATGGAAAAAATATAATCTAATTATACTTCCAAACCATTCATATGTATTGTGGAAAACTATAAATAATTTTGATTAAAAAAGTAGTTCTCAGTTATAATATAGTATTTTTCACTATTCAAACAAATTTGAAAGTTATTAGAAAAACACCAAAAATTTATTGAAACTAAATTATTATATACCTATTCTAATGAAAAAGTTTATTTTGTCAAATTGAATATATAAATGTTTAAAATATAGCATTTAAAAAGGGTTCTCCATTAAAAGGCGGTAAACCAACAATTTTCATAAAATTCTTCATTTATATGAAAAAAATGTATTTGTTCTTACATTTTGTCTAAGAAACTCATAAAATGAATTATAATATTATAAGAATATATAAATTTCAAAATTCAGTTATTACTATTCATAACAACTTTTGAATGGCTAGTTTGGTAAGTCGTGGTGAGCTTGAACTCAGTGTTGTTTGTAGTGCAAGTTATTGAATTACTTTGAAAATATAACATACTATGGAATCATGGGGTGTTACAGCCCCCACCCCCTGGACACCACCCCCACCCCTGGACATCCACCACCCCCACCCCTCCTGGACACCACCACCCACGTCCTACCACGACCCCCTTGGACACCCCACTAGACACCGCCCAACCCTCTAGACAACCCCCCAGACAACCCCCAAACCCTCTGGGTTGGCCCGCACACCCTTGGATAGCCCTCACCCCCTTAGACACCGCCCACCCCCTTGGAACCCCACCACACACACACACACCCCTGGACTACCCCCCCCCCACCTCCATGGACACCCTGGACACCCCCAACCCTCTGGACAACCCCTCAAACTGTCTGGACACCACCCCCACCCCCTTGGACACCCCCTGAACACCACCACCAACTTGGACACCCCCACCCCTCCGGGACACCACCACCCACCTCCAACCCCCTTGGAAACCCCCTTAGACACCCCAAACCCTCTAAACTACAATCGGACAACCCCCAAACCCTCAAGAAAGGCCACACCCCCAAAGACATCCCCCACCCCCTTCGACAACCCCACCCCCTTGGACCCCCCCCCCCCCCCCCCACACACACACACACCCCTAGACTGCCCCCCCCCCCCCCACCTCCATGGACACCTTGGACACCCCCAACCCTCCGGAAAGCCCCCCAAACCCTCTGGACACCACCCCCACCACCTTGGATACCCCCTAAACACCACATCCCCCTTGGACACCCCCACCCCTCTGGACAGCCCCCACACCTCTAGACAGCACCCCCACCCCCTTGGACACCCTCACCCCTACTAGAATCCACCCCCACCCCCACCCACTTGGACACCCCCTGGACACCCCCAACACTCTGAACAGCCCCCACCCCCATGACAACCCCAAAACCCTCTGGACAATCCCCCACCCCCTTGGACTCCCCCCCCCCCCCACCCACCCCCTTCGACAACCCCCAACCCCCTTCGACACCCCCACACACATGGTCACCCCCCCCCCCCCACACACACAAAATACTAGACTCCCCCCCACCTCCACGGACACCCTGGACAGCCCCCAAACCTTTGGATATCCCCCAACCCCCTCGAAAGCCTCCAACCCTCGGGACAGCCCCCAGAACCATGGGATTATAACCCCTAGCTACTAGTTTTTGCATATCTAGGGATTTTAACCTCAAGCTACTTGTTCTGGTATTAGGCCATTATTCAAAATGAGACCCATGAACTGTATCTCCTCCTAGTCTAAAATGTTCTATTATTTAATGAATCAGGTTTTAATAGAATATTAATAATTATAATAGTCCACGAAAATAAGCGACGTAAATAGTTTATGGAACAACAAAAACTGATACCCAAAATAGAAACAACCAAGGATCCAAAACAAACTTTCCACCATGAAAAACCATATATACTTATAAAATAAATCACACTGGTATATGGAAGGGGTGTATCACAATGGTTTAGATATAATTTTTAGTTATATAGGTGAATGTGATCATTAGTTGTCAATTACAACAAATATTAACATAAATGTAGGGCCTCCGTGAAACAAAAACAAATGAAATAGAAGTTGGTGAGGCTTACTTTAATATTGAAAGTAGATCTAATAGATCTGCTGATAATAAATAAGATGATTATGAAAAAATGAGGTATGACGGTTTGAGGTCGAAGAATCTTACCTAGTTTTAGCAAGAAAATCGAAAAACATAAATATAGACTATCCAGAAAAAAACTATTCAAATAAAGTCATGGGAGGCTCACATAAGTGTTGGAAGTGGAGATGATAGATCCAAGGAGATTAATGATGATAAACGATGATGGAAAAATGAGTTTAATGAAATGCGATTGAAGAGTCGATTCTAGGTTTTCTGCACGAGAGAGCCGAGTCGCAGGTCTATCGATTGAAAAATCAGAAATGACAATCGATGGGGATGATAAATATTTTAAATGTTTTATAATGTCGTTTATTTGATAACCAACATTATAAACTATTTTAATTACATTTTTATGTCGGTTATTATATTAACTGACGTTATGAATGTATCAGATACCACATTTTTTACGTCGGTTATATTATAACTAATGTAAAAAAATCAGCACGTTGCTTTTTTACGTCGGTAATTCTTTAACCAATTTAAAAAACACATCTGAAACCATAGTTTTTACATCGGTTATAAAATAACTGACATCAAAAAGGCCTCATATGCAGCCTTTTTTACATCAGTTATAGAATAACCGATGTAAAAAAGTCATTAGATGCGTCATTTTTTACGTCGGTTATTAAATTAATCTACGTAAAAAATTTACTCTCATTATTTTTTACGTCGGTTATTTTATAACAGATGTAAAAACCACATATCACAGATTTTCACATCGGTTATATATAACCGATGTAAAAAATGGTGACATTAAAAACATTTTCTGCACTACTGACATGTTCAAATAGTTACTCCTACCCTAACTCTATAAGGTTTTCTTCATCTTCTACTATGTATGTAGAAATAGGGGAAGTGACATGTAAAGAAGAGGGGGAAGAAGAGGAAGATCTCATAGATGATCCTCTGACATTTTTGGAAGGTGTCTCTACCACTATGGATGGCCTCAGAAAAATAAATATAGGTGGAGTAGAAGATCCATGTCGCACTTTATTTAGTGTGGCCATGACTCCATAAGAGAAGGTAGTGTATACATCATTTAAAATGAAATATAAATATTTATTTTATTTGAATTATATAGAAATTCCTGGTCTTAATATCGAGGTAGCTACTCATCATTTGGGTTTCTTAATGAACATCGAGGATTCAAGCAAGTAGGAATAAGAACACACCTAAATCCTGACTCTAAAATTAATGATTTTGTAGATAATATTATATAGGATCAATTTTATATGGATGGTCAATATCCAAAATGGATGTCCAAAATTATCCCAGTGAAAAATAAGAGTGGAAAAATCATAGTTTTTATTGATTTTTTAGATCGTAACCAACATTATCCAAAAAATTTCTTTTTTGTTCCGATAACAGAGCATTTAATTGTTGTAATAGATGGAGTTGAATAAATTTCATATATGGATTGTTACTCTGGGTATAATAAAATCCACATGTCTCTAGAGGATGAAGAATCCACATCCTTCAAATCCCCTCAAGGTGTGTTTTTCTATTGAGTAACGTCCTTTGGCTTAAAGAATACAGGTGTAACGTATCACCCTTCCATACACGAAATCATCAAAACCTTATTTGCGAATTTTTTTAAATGTTATGTGGATGATATTTTAGGAAAATCCAGACAATTTTCTGATCACATGGATGATATAGAGATTATATTCAATAAACATCGATAACAGAATATGAAGATGAACCCCTTGAAATGTGCTTTTGAGGTAACCTCAATAACATTCCTCGACTTCATTGAATTACATTGTGGCATTAAAGTTGATCCTGATAAAAATAAATCAATCCTTCGTATGTCAGCTCCTTGAATGTTGATATAATTAAGTATATTTCAAGGAAACTTGTCCAATATTTAGATCTTTATCTTCAATTTTGTGGGAAATTGTTTTCATTTCACTAGATTAATTAAGCAGGGAGTCACCTATCAATGGAATGAAAACTATCAAGAATCATTTGATACCCTCAAGAAGTATCTATTAATTCCATCGGTATTAATGCCAACTATTGAATGAAGACCGCATATTCTCTATGTGGCAGCTTTAGAGTGCTCACTGGGTGCCTTCCTTGCCCAAAAAAATGATGATGGGAATGAAAACAAGCTTTACAATCTCATTCAAACTATGACTGATGCAGAAACCCAATATTCATGTATTTAAAAGTTATTCCTAGAATCAATCATTTCAGCTCAAGAAACTGATGCACTACATGAAACATCATGAGGTTGAATTGGTGTCTCATAATAACCCACTCAAATTTATCATCAGTCATCCTATGGTTACATGGAATCTAACATGATGGGTAGTTAGTTTGCTATAGGTTGATAACCATTTAGTTCCTAAGAATGAAATAGATGTCCATGATTTGGCCAAATACCATGTTGAACACCCATATGTGGAATATACATCATTAAATAGGGATTTTTTTATGAAGGGGTCTTATCTATTCAAGATAAATCCCAATCATGGGAAATATACATTGATGGTGCCTCCTTAAGTCCAACAAGGAAGAGTATAGAAAAACCAAAACTCATCGAATATGGATTCAGAATTGTACTTATCTCCACAAAAACTATGTTTTTACATATTTCAACATGTTGTCGGAAGGAAGAACCAACAATGAGGTAGAATATCAAGCTCTCATTGCAGCTATGGAAATGGAATGTCACATACAAGTGAATTACCTAAAAGATTAAGTTGATTTAGAGTTAGTAATAATGAAAATCAATGGGGATTATGCTATCAGAAAAGAAGAGTTATTCCCTTTGTTTGATTATGTCAGAGGGGTTAATGGCTAAATTTACCTCATATCTGACATTGTCTTATGTACTACAATCACAATATGCAAAAGCTAATGCATTGGATAATGCAGCTACAGCCTATGCATGATCCAAATCGAGGTGAGAAAATCATTTGTATAGACAGTCCTTGTGTGGTATCACATATTATTAGAACAATAATGGATTAAATTAATGAAATTAGCCATATTTCTATGTCATACCGTCATTCCAATAGATGGAGAACACCGATCTTGGAATGGATTCAAAATGTAGTACTTCCACTAGATAGGGCTACAAAAGGACAAATCCGACGATGAGTGGCCAATTTTTCTCTTTATGATAGTCCACATCATCATTATATCATCAAAAAATGATTCTTTGATGGAATACTATTCATGTGTATAAATGGATAAGAAACTATAGATGTCATTAAATAAGTACATATAGGAGACTATGGTGCTCAACAGTCTGGGCATATGATTTTTGATCAAATCAGAAGGCTTGGATACTTTTGGCCTTCAATGACAAAGGATTGTACAGATTTTACCATGAAATGTCATAGTTTTCAAGTGCATTCCAACTTCATTCATAAACCCCCAATGTTTCTATATAAATCTAAATACTGCTAGCCATTTTCCACATGGGGAATTAATGTAGTAAGACCTTATGCCGTAGAGATGAATAATTAGTTCAACTATATCGTTAATACAGCCGGATTCTTCTCCAGATGGGATGATGAAATACCTCCCAATGAGGTTCGAGCCAAATGCAATGTATGTTTTTCCAAAACTAACATTATCAGCAAATTTGGTGTCCCTCATACTATATTGATAGAGAATGGCACCATTTTATATTCTTTAAAGGTAACGATGTTATATTAGGAAAACAATGTCAAATCCAACCATTAATATCTCTATCAAGTAGAATCCAATGGAAATATAGAGGCCATTAATAAGACCCTATAAAATATACTCCCTAAGATATTTATTATTCATAAGAAATCATGTCATGATAATATTTTTCATGATTTATGGGATTTCCAAACTACTACTGGTACTGCCACACAAGAGACCCATTATTTAATAGTGTATGGAAAATAAATAGTTTTTCCAAATAAAATTTAATTTTCCCCATTCAAAGATACTCTCTATGATCAGTTTTCTATAGATGATAAGTTTTAGAAACAATTTTATGTGAAGGAACCATTAGATGAAAAAAAAATATTTCATAAATTGCCTCATTTAGAAGTCTGTCAGAATAGAATAACGTGATCCTTTTAAATGAAAGTTCTCCTTCATTCATTTCTTCAAGTAGAATTTGTATTTGTCCTCAGGACTCCAATGATACGCGAAACAAAACCTCCAAATCGTGAGCTAAAATGGGAGGGACATTTTTCCAGACATAGGGTCTACTAAAATGGTGATTATTCCATAATATCAATGGACCGAGATCTTATCACAACTATAACCAATGCAATATTCTTGAAAATGTATTTTGTGTAATTTCACCCCATGCCCTAGCTGCATGACTCTAAACTGAACAACACAATTTCCTCACATCATGACTCTAAACAACACATAACAAGGTCATATTCCAAAGACAATAAACTTCACAACACCCATAAGCATCCATACAGCACGGCGATAAAATGCATTCCATCATTGTCCTTATCGGGAAACATTAAAATGAATGACGTCATTTTTCCTCATTATAAAACATTAAACTATACTGCTAACTTCTTCTCTAAATTTTTTTTAGGAGATTCCATATGAAAACATCATTGAAATCAGTTATACTCTTTAGTGGCACATGATTCCCTTTCTTCCCTATGACTGAGTCAGATTTGCTTATGGACCTCATTTGAAGAACTACGTATGGATTCGTTATCATTTATTTTTAGATACGTATAAATTTCTAGATCTCAAATCATGGGCCCTACCACAACCACACATATTTTTTATTTTCTTTTATTTTCCTTTATATGAATTAGATATCTACAGAGTATTCCCTTAAGAAACATGGTTTGATCTTTATACCATTTTGGGTCTTAATTTTACCCATTCATCTAGAACGTGTTTAAAACCCCCATCTCCTATATCAAATATGATTACTCTGGGAAATTAATGATTCATGAAATAAATATGGCATGATTATCATCCCTATAAGATATGCAGAGTCACTCGAATTTCCAATCTTGGGCCCAACCCCGACAGAGAAAACCCCTTTATTCATTATGTAAGAATTAAATCCTATGTAGCCAATGATTAAAAAACATATGACTAGATTATTTCCACTAGCGAGATATGTAGTGGCATATGTGTATTATTCCCTACTCTAGCTACAACATATCATTGTTTTCATGTCGGTTCACCTTCATCCTTAACGCATGACATTAAATAGACTGAAACCCGAGAACTACATCTAGATTGATTCTTGCTCAAACAAGATACATAGTGAGATGGAGTCCTATGACATAGATCGGCTATCACGTAATCATTATACCCTTATTCACCACTTGTATCACATTTGTGTTATTGAATAATCAATTAATATTCCTTGTTTCCCACACCTAGCATAGCTCATGTGTGATTATGAATTGGTTAAAAATATTCTCTTTATAAATATGGTGTATCAATTTATTATGGAGTTACATAATTTCCTCGTAGTATGACTTAAAACTGCCCAGTACAATGTACTCACTACAAGACGTAAAACTGCACAGTATAAATTCCTAACTACATGACTCTAAACTGCACAACATAATATTGATTCAATGGAAACTAATAAAATATCTATTTTATATGTGAGTCAAATCTATATAAAGGACTTAAAACTCATGATCAATATTGATTAAAATATTTCTCATGTGAATTTAGCATTACCATCATCCCTATTTCATACTATAAATCTTGAATATTTTTAGATATCCATAATAATTCTTATGATTTTTTGTGACAAATTCTCTAATATCTGAAAAATATTTTTCATGACTGTGCAGTACGTGTCCTTAGGACGCCTTGAATAAGATTCCTACATAAAGGGCCTCTCAATAAAAAGATTCCACTATTTAGCAATGTAGTATATACCCCATTTGACCTTACATAATACAGCCCCCATAATGGGTTTTTTCAAATAATGGTAATTTTGTTCTCATTTAAAGAGATTTTTGTCCTCTTTAAACATTGATTAAAATTTACAAGAATATATATTTTAAAGAAATCATTCATATATATTTGTCCTATTATAATTCTATACATATTAAAGTCTTCAATACCATGGTTTACACATCACTCTCCCCATGTGTTCTAATTAATATGAAATAACATTGGTGCACTTAAACACATATCATATATTGTTTCCAATTTTGGTCCTAATCGTATGACCTATAAACTATAGACATCATACATCCTACTTTTGGGTCATAAATTCATAGAAATTATCTTCCTAAGATTCCATGGAAATCATTATTGTATATAATCACTCTATATTCAGATACCTATCTTTATAAACCAAACATCGTGCTCTGTAAAATGTGAATCTCCATAAACGTTATTTGGATTTTATAAATAGAATGCCAAAATTTTGGGAGTTCTTTTTCCTGACTATATAGTGTGTTCCCTTAGGTGGCCTTTCATATAATTTTCATACATAATAGGCGTGTTGGTTAAAAGATGCCACTATTTGGTTATGCAACACATGACCTAGTTGGGCTTACATAAAACAACCCACATAACATGTTTGTCAAATAATGGTAACATCATTCTTGGAAAATGAATCCCTCAAATTCCTTTAAACATTTTTCCCATTTTATTCATCGAATTCTAAAATTCCTAAATAACATTTTACATTTACTCCCATACAAACCAGAATATGGAATTGTGTTTGCAAAAAAAGTATCAATAAATTCTGAGAATATCATACATTTGGTCCATGTTAATGACCATAAATTAAAGCCACATTATTTTCTTATTGCATGACGTAAAACTGTACAGTGCAAAGTCCTCACTGCATGATATAAAACTGCACAATACATTGTCCACACTACATGAAATAAAACTACATAGAACAATGTTCACTTCGCACGACATAAAACCGCATAACATGATTTTTAAAATTCTCCTTTATGAAAAATTTTAACCTTTCCTCACACACAAAATTTGTGTAGAAATGGTTTTCCTATTCATGAAATATGTTTCCATAGACAACCCATTATTTTTAAAATCCATTTACTTGGAAAAAACACACACTATGGTCTATAGTAAACCACATCATATATTCCCTTGTCTCTCAACATTAAAATGTTAAATTCCTATGATCACATTATCCGGACTATGAAGTACATGCCCTTCGGTGGCCTTGCATATGTTTCCTACATAAGAGACCTGTCAATCAAATGATGCAACTATTTGACTATGCAACATATGCCATACTTAGCCCTACATAACACAATTTTCATAACAGATTTTTCAAATAATGGTAAAATTGTTCTTTGAAGAGACTTACCTTATTATTATACATGTTTTAGATTTGGTGACCATAAAAATCATGGCTCAATATTACCCTTAGAAATATATAAAATAATATTGGAGAATTATAATATACTAGGTTCTTTTGGGATCTAATTTCAATATTTATGGTCAATTCCATTTGTCCATAAACATTACCCCTTAATAGTTCAAATTTTGTGACTCAAAACTTCCAACAACAAGAGATATGGAACTCACTAGACTGGGAACCTGGAAAGGGAAATCTGATCAAAAGTAGAGTCCCAACTCACTAAATGTACATTTTATATGATTTAGGTAATATTGAGAAATAAAAAGTGAAAATATACAATGTTTGTGTGGTTGTCTGTGTAACCTTAGAAAAAATAAAACAACTCTTAATTGGACCATTATATTAGGTAAAAACTAAGATGTTAGAGAGAATGAAATCACAAATGACTGAAGACAAAATGCTTTTCATTTATGATAAATATTTCACATAAAAGAATCCACAAATTATATTCTATATTTTTTTCATAAATCAAAAAAGGTTTTCTATGTAACTTCCCATTTGGCTAAAAACTTATTGGGCCCCATTAGATGGTTGTTGGTATTTGTTTAGATGAACAACTTCATTATCGTCGGCATGACGGTTTTCTTTAGCATCTAAAATAGCTTAATCAAAATCATTCTATACTTCTATTAATGTGTTATGAAGTTGGTGATGTTCCCCTTTGATGATATATAATTCTTATTGAAGACATAGCTACTGAAATATCTTTTATGTAATATTCTGCTTCAGTTCCTTCAACATTGTAGTAGGATTAGCCTCATCTCGGGACACCGCTTCTTGTAATTTTTTAGTGTTGATAAACAATTTAGCTTTTACCATGTCTTTCCAAAACATCTGCTATTAATCCCTATTTCAGATAATAAATTTCACTACCGTATGAGTTTCACAGTATTAAAAACTGTCAAATCCCAGTGTGATAAACATAGATGAAAGTTGTGGAAATCCTGACTGTAGTTACTCAAGGGGAATTTCAGATAGTATCTTCCATACATTCTTATATGCTTTGCGACATGAAAGATGAAGGGACTTCTTTTGTTCTGTGTCTGATTCAGATTCACTTTCATGATGAGGGACATATTTTGGGATTAATTAACAAAAAGGAGTTTCATGTTCTGCTCCTTCCATGACGATGACTGCTTCACCTACTAATATTGTTTGAGCAGAGGAATGAGATTCACCTCCAGACCTAACCATCGATGATGAACTCCTAGTATTGTCAATTATCTATTATGGGTATGGTTAGTTTCAAGGGATAAAAAGGTGAGTAAAATCCCAATATTAGTATCTCTTACAAAATAGTAGGCCTACATCTTGGAAATACTCCTCACATATATTTTTAGTTTTAGCAGTTTTGATTGATGTCTTTTGCTAGGGATTTCTCTCTTTAATTGGATCACACTTTTTTGAATGAGTATTAGGAAGATCTATTTTCTCATGAATCTACAGAGTCAATGTATCTACAATTATAGGATTGACATTATTATCAATACTTCATTCATGCATTGTCATGAAAATAGTTTCTTTAGATGGGAATTCATATTTCAACCAAACATGATAAGAAATTTAATCAAAATAAGATTAATAATATAAATAATGAAAACTCACATCTACTTGATTCTATACATGGAACATCCAAATCTTCTATATAATTTTTTATATTAACAAGTTCTAATACTTCTTTAAATGACATATTATGGCACATTATATAATTAAATGATATCCTAGATCCATGGTTCATCTCACCTGTGGGAGAAATCTACATGTTTGCATCAAAACATTTCTCCAACAACATTTGACTTTGAATATCTCACTCAGCAATAGTTGTGGGGTCAACATTAGTTTCCTCATGATGTTTTGGTGCATGTGATGAACCTAAAGTATTACAGGTGAAAAGTTAGTTGTTGTTACATTTTATGTCTTATAATGAACTATTGATTTACAAAAGGCCTCATCTCTTCTGATATCAGGAACCTAAGAATTACCAGGAACATATGTTGGTTCTAATGGCCTCAATTCATCTTTAAGAACCACTGGTTCAACAGGCATTTATTCCTGTTCAGTAGCACAATCCACAGTTCCTTGATGCTTACCAGTATTTTTTTAAGGACGAACAGAAGAATCCCCTACAATTATATGATGTTTAAACACATTTTCATCAATAAGGATGTAATTTATGATTATCAGAAAGGCATACCACTGCTAATAAAGAGATAAACCAGGGATTTATTTTTTCAATGATGTTTTCTTCATCTTATTAGGTCCACATGAATCATCATCTCCAAAAACCGGTATTGGAGATGACAATACCCTTTCATTCTCATCCTCTCTGGTATATTGTCCTAGTGATTTTTCTCCTGATTCACAGGGTGATCTAGTAGCTCCAAGGGTAGAGCCACCATGGATATATCTTGTCGATGTAACATTAGTTGATTTTCCATTAACTAGTTTCATGTTTAGATGATATTTTCATTGAGTAAGAAAGAATTTAATAAATCAAATTGACGAGCATTGGAGAATGGAAAAAAGAAAACTTACATCTTCAAGATCCACAAATTCACTCCATTCTACATCTAATTGAGATAAAATCACTTCATTCGTCCCATGATCTATCAATTACTTCACCTATTTCATGGTAGAAATTGGCTCATCAGTTACATATATGAGCATTTCAAGCTCTTGGATTTATGTTCTCAGTTCTATGAGATTTTACTTAAATAGAATATCATATGTTTCTTGTAGATCCCCTACTCCTGGAATATCTATCCCTTCACAAGGATCCAACCACATGGTTTCAACATCAAAATATAAATATTTCCATTTTTTAATAGCCTCTGTTCATAAATATTCAATGTACATGCCAAACAGTTATGAATAAGAACTGGTAGCCTTGGATTTAAGTTTCATTCCAACTTCTACAATCACGTATGAGGGATGAGTAAATGAGACTCATCAAACATAGGAATGGTGGAGAATATATCAACTCAGTACAGCATTAGTAGGTATTTATGGGGTGGATTTATTAACTCTTGAAGGTGGATTATATTTGGCACAAGGACGCTTCGGGGAATTTTGAGCCTCATCACCTCAACCGTGAGACTCTAATGAGTCGGCCCGGGATGACAATGAAATACCTTAAAATCAAGGGGGTTCCCTCCCACTACATCTCTTTACCCCAACTCTAGTGAAAACATGATATAATACCCTTTCAGCGTACCCTGTGGCCCATTTTTCTGCATACCAAATAGTCAATATGATTAATGCATAAGTGGTAGTTAAATTAAACATTTCCCCAGTCTTCTCCATAGATGATAGCAACCATAGTTGTTGGGAAACCATCAGATGTTTCTCTAATCTGACCTGCACAAGGGGGATACAATATATTGTTGCTTAATTAGAATTTACATGCATATATATGTTAATAGGCCTAACAAAGGATTTCTCCATAAATATTGGTGGAAAATATTCCATCCCTACAAGATAACAAGTACGCCCATGGCTCTAAATTGGCCATCCCATCATAAAAAAATCACCCCATTTGTGAATTCCCATAACAAACAAAATGAAATTCCTAAAACATAGTCAATATTCCCTAGATAACATAAGAATTCAGTGACATGGGTGACATACCATATAAATCTAGAACAGATGGTCGGAATGACCTTCCAAAGACCTATTCCCCACTTTGTACAAAATAAGTTCTGAAGTGAACAGCAGTCCATCCCCATAACACCTGGAATAGTCGTGATATTCTAAAAAAAGACATACCTTTTAAAATATAATGTATGATCATATAAATCGTTTCCAAAATAGGATTTTCTATCCCTACAGTCCTTCTCTTATCCAGCTTCACTATAATGACAAACGTTCATGGCATCACACCTCCTTTAGAATCTCAGACTGGTAATAAGTACATGAGGAGCCACATGTACAGGAAACCTACAAAATTTGTCATCATAGGAATCATTGAATTAACTTCATATCACTTCTTGTAAAAATCTACTTTCTCCAATATTATCCAAAAAAATGTCTGGTGTACATATTTTCTCTACCTTTGTATAGCTTGTCGGACGAGTGCAGGTGGAACCCTTTTCCTTCATCTTTTACTGGTATATTTCCATCAATTCCACTATATGAATATCCCTTCTTGTGTGGGACTTAATGGTGGTCAGGTTTTTTAGTTTTTTTATATATTTTAATCAACTAACGAATCAATTCTAGTGTGTTCTCTATGTCATTTTATGTCACCTTGGGGGGAATAAACTCATCATCTATTTCTACAGGGATTGAAGCTCCAAAGATCGTGCAGACATACGATATGATAATTACTACTTCTCTATGTGTTCAATGGAAGGAGTTAATTTATGGGAACCATCGGCTTAGTTTCATTGGAAAAAAACCACCATTCTTAAACACATAGTTTTTTCCAACCCAGACAACCTCACAAATACCAACACCTTTTATGTCATCTATAAATTCTGCACACATATTGTGCACCCAATATGCCCACATTCATGGAGGTTTTGCACCTCCTCTAGAGAGAAAATAAAAACTTATCTAACAACCTTAGGATTGATCCTTATTAGAATTTTTAAAAATCGATGAATAACAGTGTGGTTGCAGATCAGGTGTGTGTGTTTTAAAATCACGAGAGCATTGGATGTGATGCATGATATGATCTTTTCTATTGTCCCAGCATTAGAAAATTATCCCCAAATATAAATTATTTCAAATGAGAAGTTGGTATAATCTTGAAACCATGATAGTGGGACACAGATCTTGAGGTCTAGAATATTGTCTTTCTGCAGATGACCATAGTTATACAGAGGAAAATAATTTCTTTGTGGAATGTTGAAGTGATATTTTGTCAGATATTTTCCCACGTATGGAAGTGAGGTGCCAAAAACCTCATAATAATTCAGACCGAAAATGTTCATCATGCCATTAATCCTCTTACAGGCTAGTTCATCAGCAGTTCCAATTTTTTTGGGATCCATTGAACTAAAATAATGAAAAAAATCATCTTTAATGTATGTTCATTTGAAGAAATTTAGACAGAACAATTGGAAAAACCTGAAAAAGGTGTAAAGGTGCTAAAGACTAAATCATGGAACACAAGTGTAAGAAGGCATGAATGTTTGATGCCGCATTTATAGAGAATAAAAATAGAAATCACATGGATGAAGTGCGACTAAACAGAAGAGACTGAGAGAGAAAGAGATTGCGCACTGAGGGCTAAAATTCTAGAAGTCTGGGTAATTTTTGTAGAATTGAAGATGCTATATATAAGTGATCCATGTCACCCTACACGATAGGATCCTACATGATACCAACTTGCATGACCTGTTTCCATGCATGCCCCACTACGCTATTTTTTCTTATTCATTACATTAACTTAGTATGGGATCCTCTTTTCATTCCCTATCTAATACTGAGGAGTGATTTTTTTGGCACTCTGTTCCATCACAGAATCTATAAAATTACAAAGGGACATTACATAAAAAATGGAGGAAACAAATAATGAAAATCATGATTTGAAAAGGCATGAGCTTTGAATCTCCCAAGTCAGACCAAGGGGCTATTTATGGAATCTCTCCTTTTTATTACATAACATTTCATTACATTTTACATAAAGAGGATCTTTAATGTCTAGTGTCTTTGAAATCCATAACATAATACATAAAAAAAACTAAAACATCCTTATAACACACTTCTAAGGCTTCATGATAGGTTCATACTAAGTAAAATTACTACATCTCATAACCTAGAGACATACATCAAAGTAAAGGGTGAGCAGAAGGCCCAGTAATGAATATAAGGGAATCAGTTTACTTGTGAAATTAATAAGAACTTGATAAAAAAATAAAGACATGAACAATGGTAGTAGGAGAATTTCATGATGAAAATAACATGAACCATAACATAAAAATGTGGATAAATTTTTTTATTTAGACATTCATGAACATATCACCAAGGTACATACCCAATGTGTCATAAACATTACCTACGTTATTCACCAAGGTATCGTGAAACCTGTCATCTCTAGAGATTAAATTCATTACACAATGCATTGGAGAACTCTCAGGGTGCACAATTAATATGAATTTACGTTCATGTGAGACACATAGATTATAATCAAACATATCATAAATAACCCACAACGAACAAAATAAATGTTTTTCATTTCAATGTTGTGGCATTTTAAACATTCTAAAAAAATATCATTATGTCATTCATAACAAATGTAAAGGTAGTGATGGTTATATATATAAAAATTAAAGAATCAAATATATTAGATTTTTGTATTATGAAAAACCATTTAAATGAAATAGTTATGGGTATTCACATAAATAAAAAAAGTGAATTTCTTGAGAGAAAGAGAGAGGAATATTGGGATGAAAATTCTGTTGCATAACGACTACAAAACAACTTTTTATAAAACATTAAAAAGAGAGGAAAAATGGATAAAACACTCTTAAATAACTTATAATATAGTGTAAATACATAATAAAATGGACATAATAACATTGTATGAATATTTTAATGACATACCTCCTAAAAAGGAAACTTTAAAGGAAATAGAAGATACAATTTTAAAAAATTCAACAGACTAATGGTGACACGTAAAAATTTATAAAATAAATTTATGAGAGTGGAAGAGGTATCTCATACTATAGAAATTAAATATAATTTATTAATGATATTGAATAACAACTCCCCACATAATAGAATGGAACTATATGACATAACATAAATGAACTCATGACTTAAAAAAGGAGGGTGAAAGGTTCCCTTACCTTGAAGAGTAACTTCGAAATCATGATGTTCGGGACCTTGGGAGCCTTGAGGGTACATTTTATGGACTCTGTGGGAGGTAGAATGACCAGAGATTAATTATAGAGGATGTAGGAATGAAAAGAATAAGGGAGTGACTAGGTATTTATATGAAAAGTTAGGGAATAATTATTAATTTCTAATGGACACCTCATCGGTGGTATTTTCAAAACCATGGGATTTCCCATGGTATTTTCCCCTAGTATTGGCCACATGAGACAATTCATAACATATATTACTATTCACAAGTCAACTAGATTATTTACATCATCAATGATGTCATTAAACACCCGAAATTCAAAACTGTATTTGTACTATTCACTGAATAATCAATTGTTTCCAAAAATCCCAAAAAAATAACTCTAACCTAATATTAGTTATCTGAATTCAAAAATGAACTCCATTTTATGAAAATAATTTTCTATGTATTTTTAATTTTAATTTTAAATAAAATAATTACTTATTCCAAAAATACAACTTTAAAACTATAACTCATTTTGTAAAACCATAAAAAAGTAATAAAGGTCCCATAAAAATATCGTATAATCATAAGACAAAAAAGAAAATATTTATGATTAAATATTATGAAAATAAATTTCCATTTTTAATTATAAAAGTAATTATAAAAATGTAAATAAAATATTTGTGGCATACAAAAATACCAAATCTTAAACTATGATTGTTTTTTCACTTTTATGATATCTAAAATGTATTTATACATTCATGGGTGAAGACTCTTTTTTTTTACTATTCATTACTGTTTGTTACTATTCATAAACGTATGTTACTATTCATACATTATTATTTACTAATAATTAAGGTGATCTTATTCAAATCTAAATTTTTTACTGAACACAACTTTAGAAGACCATTTTTTAAAAATCGATTCACATTATTAACTATTTAAAGAATACATTTTTTAAAATACCCCATTTTTCCAAAATTCATCAATAATATAGATCATCTATAAATTTTTCCTATATTTATCCGGACCTTTTAAATTCACAAATTATTGTATAGTAAACGTAAACATTTTATTTATACAAAAGTATTATAGAAAGTAACTAAGGATTCCTTAAATTTCCTCTTATAACACATGCATAGGACCTAAGTGTAAGGTGTTCTATGGTTATATTATCTTGGGGTGCCTCATACAACTTTTCCTGATTGGTGATTTCTATCAGCTTGAACTTCCCCATTGAGTGATTTCTTTCATGCTTCAGATGTTGATGTTTTGCTTGGGCTTGGTCCAGAACAAGGCCATGTGATGTTACCTCCTTCCCAAGCTCCAACAGATGGGCTTCATATGGACCGAGTCTACTGGATGATGACATTGTCTATTATTTTTGTAATAATTAAAAAAGAACATTATAAACAATAATTGTAATATTAAGAGTTTAGTTTCCAATGGCCATATTGACCAATGCCATATAACAGTCAAAACCCAAAAATCTCATTAAATTATAATCACTTTATTAATTAAAGGATATAGTTTTGTTGAGTATAAAATAAAATAACACCGAAATTTAGGGAATAATCATTATTAAAAATTGTGGGTCATTACACTCTTGGAACACAACCTACTAGAACGCCCAATTTCATTTCCCCCAAGGTCCTATTTTTGCCTATAAATATCATATTGATGCCTTCATTTGTATAGAAGAGTTCCCCTGAACCCCAATTGTTTCTCTAGTCACCCAAGTGCATTTCCTATGTCATCCAAAACATTCATGGAAGTTCTTTAACATATAGAATGGAGGATTTAATGGATGATTATCGGAATGAAGTTTTTTTAGTGGTTGAAATCCCTAACACATGTGCGCCTAACTTTCCCAACATCCATAAATCAGAAAATCTTGTGCCCTACATATTATTTTCACAGGAACATCAGTTTCCCACATATGGGAATACCTGTGAATAATATTGAAGTCTATAGTCATTTTTTTCCATCTATTATCATACAGGTTATTCATCTCTTAAGTAAACATCTAGTCTTCCAAGCCTACTTGTTCAACCATACATACAAGCCAGTACCTACTTGGGTGAGCCTCTTTGATTCACCTTCTACCATTCAGTCTACAAAACATCATTACGTCCTCAAATCCATTACTAGAAGGTATTCTTTGTTATTTTCTCCCTTGTCTGAAAGGGATTCTGTTGAGACCTTCACCAAAACCTCCTGAAATATCAATCATTTTGGAAATTAACATCAGTGTGTCTCCTCTTTGGGTTTGTGTTCATTCAGTCAGTGGAATCACACATTTGTTTGAAAATGGTGTTAAGATTCATGGAGTGTCTGTGGGTTTGTATGTCCCTAGTCAAATGGACCTTTCTCCAAAGAACAATGCTGGGAAGTTCCTGTTTTTGAGGATTGGGGTATGGGTTCTGACCATCCCTTTTCATCTAAAAAACTCGGAACAATAGGTCTGTGGTAGGGAAGGTACCATTAAATCATTCTTATCAATTCATGATAATGAAAATTCTCCCTCTATCTACCAGGACCAATATTAAGGAAACCATCCAGGTGTAATCCAATAACCTTTTGAGTAGGAGGAAGTAGTATTTCTCCTCTCCACTTCCTTCTCCTCCACTCTTTCCTTTCATTGGACCCTGGTCCAATGTAAAGTGAATAGAGGTTAGTCTTGTTGCCTTGACCTCTTCTCAGGTCTACTCGACCTTATCCTCCCGAGATGCCATAGGGGAGCCTTATTTTCCTAGCGGAGGAAGAAAAGTATGGGTTCCTTTGTTGAATCATTGAAATTCTATTGTTTCTCACACTAATCATGACTCATGTGGTCTTAGTGATTTGTCATTATCACAATATTTTCACAACAACGAGAACAATAAGAACACTGATTCCTATTCAAAACGGGATATGTAGGAATCCTTCTCAGGTCTCGAGCTCATTGGATATCCTCTTCAAGAATCAAACCCTAATCCCCCTAATATGGGAAACTTCCTTTGGAATAATCCCCAAATTAAACCCCAAATCCTCAAGGCATCCTTTTCTGGATGTAATCCCAAAAAAAATTCTCTTAAATGACTATATTATCCTATGATACAAAAAAAACTATGTAGTATTTGATTCCCAACCACATGGGACATGTATGAAACCTCCTTGAGATTCAAACCCAACACTTCAAATCAATCATGTTCTCCTTGGGCCATATTCCCAATAGAGTCTAATATTACATGGAAACCCATATCATTTCTAGGTTACTGGGGATGATTCATCAAAAGTCACACACAAAACATTTACAAATAAACTTTCACATATATTTCCTTACCACATGACATTAAACTATAAGGTCTTTATCACATTACCTTAAAAGGTATGATGTGTCCCATTAAGAGGAATTGAACTACAAGTGTTCTGTTTTTTTTCACAAGGATACATAGGTTACCCATTTTTTGGGTATGATCCTAATAACAAATCAATCCTTCATCTCCATAGAAAAAAATAAATTACAGTGTGCCCCACTGAGCGGCTTGAAAACCAATATCATCATAACAATGATTAAAGAAATATAATAGTATCTGAGAGGATACCATTGATGTAGAACCTCAAATACATATGGATATCTCAATTAATAAATGACCTCAAATACATACTGATGATTCTGAATTTCACACATGTAAATAATTGATTGAAAATTCCCAGGGAAACTTCTGTTATACTTGGTTAATTAATAAGTATTCATGAAAATATCTTAAATTTCTAAAGAGAATTTAAGAGTGGAAAATAATTCCCCCCAAATGGTCTGACGAGTTTGTTCTCCAATTCTCTCGACTAATGCACATTAATAAGTTTCACAAAGTTCAAACATAACAAAGGATTACCTTTGGAAAGATGGTCCCTTATGGATAATGAATTATTTGGTATTTTCAGTTCCATGAATTAATTCAATGGAAACCTCCTCGAAGTAGTCATTCCTAAAACTAGAACACAGATTTCAAGGAACTCCGAAACACATATATACATGATTGTTTGAATCACCTATATTTAATGTGACTATTGTGAGTTCCTTGAATATTATATATTGAAATATGCTAAATATTCTTTTAGGAAAAAACAATTGGATTCATTAGTGGTCAAGAATCATTCTAAATTATGATTCCCCATATATATGTGTAATAAAAACTTAATTGACCATTTGTGGCATGATTTATCTATGAACCATTGGATCAATATGATGAAACGTTAGATGATTTTGGATATATGAACTTCAGTTTTAATTTTTGAATAATTCAATTTTATAAATTTGGATTAGTGATTTATTTAATCACGTCATTTACATAACATTATATATAATGATACTGGATGTGATATCAAGGTTATAGTTACTTGATGTACAAACGATAGTTTATAAAAGTTATGGGACATTATAAATAGGGATTGATGGTACATGTAACTACATTGTGATGTCATTATGCATATAAATGATTATGAAATTAAATGAAGATAATATATAAATTGATAGGGTTACCATTAAACAGGGATGTAAATTTCCAATTAAAGTCTATTTTTATGTTTTTAGTCCACTCATCATCCCATATACCATTAAAATTATGGTGATATATGAGACGGTGGCCCCAAAAATGGTTAGTAATAGATATTAAGATGTTTGTCTTTGGTCTTTTGTGACCATTGTTGTCACTTATACCGAAAATTATGAGTAGTTAGATAGGGTTGAATCCTTATATAAAGGTTATATACCACTATTTTCCTGTCATTAGTGTATCATGCCTACTATTAAAGAATATATGAGTTTTGCACTTAAATATTATAGATCTATTCAACCATGATATCCTCATGTCTTGTTACTGGAGGGTGGAGACAACATGATCTTAATATTCTAGGCCCTATTCCACCATTAATACCACCTAGAGTTCCAATATAGGAACCAACTATTCATCACCCACCAGGTTCCAATGCTCATTTTTTATAATGATTCTTTTCTTGTAGTCTATATTGAGAGCATTGATGGCTTACCCTATGGTGTAATAATTGTTGTGAGAATTCTAGCAGTAATATCCTCCCACCTTTTCAGTGTATGGTAGTACTCAAGATATTGAGTCATGGATTGAAGATATGTATTACATATTTGATGATTTTAAGACACCAATATGTAAGAAGATTAATTTCTCTACCTATATGATTCACGAATCAACGAAACGTTGGTGTTATATCATCTATCAGGTTGATCATCATAAGCGTGTGGTCTGGGATGACTACTTGATATCTGTCTGTGATTACTTATTTCCTTAAAAATTTATAGATAATCATTTTATAGTGATTATGAATCCTTTGATGGGTCTTATGTCTATGATATAATATTTAATTTTTATTATCAAGAATTAACATTTTCCACTAAAATTGATTGCTGATGTATGGATGAAATTGAGATATTTTAAGGATGGGATTGTTTATGCCATTTAAATTCTAGTGAATGTAATCTAATTGAAAACAATTTACAAGATAATAAACTTGTCCCTCAACCCTGTGGGGAACCTAAGGGAATCATTCACTATGTTTTAGGGTATTTCAGTTTCAATACAGGGATTTAGTTCTGTCGATGGAAAGAAGAATCTCATTGATAATTCATAAGGGGTTGGTAGCTTCCATAGAAGACTTAATAATAGTTATATATCGATATATCATAATAGTAAGTCGTGGATTAATAAGTCCATGTTTCCCTAAGATCTCATGGAATTCCATGGTAGGGGAGGGATTGAGAATATTATGAATTTCTGTAGGATATTTCCATATGTTATCAGTAGGAGAATATTTGTATCAATTTGTCAATATGGATCAGTTGCACCCCAACTTGCATGTATCTGGAGTACTACTGCATGATCCAGCTTTTGAGTTGGTCATAGTCAAAGATTTCGAGCACCAAACATTTAGTGATATTAGAGTAGACCTACTTTGGATAAAATGGTTGTATCTCATTTTGGAGGATCTGGTCATGTGATGTCATGGACCCGGATGCCACTTGATTGGTGCCACAAACCATGTAGGCCACATGGCCTCAAGCGCATCTTCCCGAATTCCAGAGAATGCCAACCGGTAGCGAGGGACTATGTTGTGTCTATGGGGAGACTATTATCTCATTTACAAAGCATAACATAGTGGATGAATGTAAACATTGGTAAATGGAATAAGGAATGATGTATATTAGAAAGAACAATGGAAAAAAAGAGAAAGTATTAATAATAACTGAAACAATTGGAATAGAATTCAACAAATTATGATATATCATGTCACTAAAATACAAAAAAAATATACCCAAGACTAGATAATAACATGTTTTAAAAAAATACAAACGAAATAAAATACAATCCCAATAATCTTGAGCTCTCGCTCGGTCATATACTATTAAGATCCATCCTAAATAGAAATCAATCTAGTGTTTGAATCTGTATGCTTTTCTTTATCAAAACCTATAACCATGTAACCTTCCCCGAGAACCAAATGAATCCTAGAGTGAACATGTGATAAATCTCAGTGGTCCACCAGGAATGATGTCTTTGACATCAATCATGTGTAATGGAAATGTAACAATGTCCATGATTGAAAATATAAAGTAAGTACATACAATGTAACTAAATACCAAAGTACATTATTCATCCCTCGGATGGTGTTTGAACATTTAAAAAAACATTATTTAATTGTTATCAATTTATAAATATCTGACATGTTAATAATTAAAAAGTTTCAAAGTTGATACCAGGAAATCTGTAATGATATGAAATAGTGAATTCCCATGGTAATAAAAAAGGTGATGTAGAAATCAAGGGTTTCCAACATAGTAATAAATGTAGCAGGATATATGGTAAGAGTGTTATCCATGGAGCATAGTCCATGTAATTCCATAATGAGGCGCCTACCGAGTCCAGAGTGATCATCAAGGTAAAATGGTGCTAAACATAGATAGGGCCCTATGAGATATCACCATGGAAACCAACTTGTCAATGCTGGATCCAAGGAGTGTAACCAAGGAATCTTGTAAATACATGGAAGGGATCTTACTGTTTCATACAAAGCATCCAATAACATAAAAAGGATTGGGACATAGATGGGTCTCAAACTATGAGATCTATATCGTCGAATTGAACTATGGTTCAAGACTACTGATGTCATTCCATTATCAGAATATAATGTGATCTTGAGTCAGGATATTTCTATTTTATTATGAGTTCATGTAATATTAAATTTGGTTTAATAATTTCTTATCATTAGTGTGATAAGGTCACGTAGTATGAAACCTTTCAATCATGTCATAATTAATCAATAAGTCCATTTGGATCAATCATTTACATTCATTAGTGTAACAATGACATGTAACTTGTAACCATTCATTTAATCAATTTAAATCATATTCCATATTCAAGGTTCATTCTTCTACCTTCCATTAATTTAGAAAGGGTTTCTATGTATATGATACGTACTATTCATTTATATTTATGTTCATGTCATATACATAGTATAATTTCCGAGTTACATTTCACATATAATTAAAAATTTAATCAATTGCCTTAGGAATTTTATGGGTAAGAATACATGGTAATTTAAATTATAGAATTCAAAAAACAAATGAGTCCATTTAATATAGAAATGCTTAACCCTAGGAAGGTGAAGCCAAGGAACACTCAAATGGGGACTCAATCATAAAAAACACTAAAATGACAATTATGGAATAACATCCTACATGGGATAATTATAGTTGTAGGAATAAACACTAAAAACTAATCACATTAATGGTAATATAATAACCATATGGTTCGAACAATAATAATCATGGAATATTAATTCATTAAATAACACCTACTGAAATCATGGGTCCCCATAGGATAAATACAAAATTAATGTTCATAAGGGATGATGTATAGAACAACCACCATATAAATGTTCAACTCTCCTCATGCGGTGTGGGTCCTTGATTTTTCATGAATTGGGGTAGATCTAATAAAAGGAAAAAACTGATCACACCTCGATAAACTCGGTTGCGGGAAAAAGTGGAGAGTGACACATGAAAACTTGAGTACAAAACATTGTGCATCCAAAAGGATGAATGAATGCTCAATATGATCCTAGAATACAGATATTACTTTATTTCCCCCTCATATCATAAAATGGATCCAAAATGATATAAATTATGGTAAATTTCATTGAAATACTCATTCCGGATGAAGATGAGTTCTAATTAGAACATTAATGGAAAATTAAAAAATTACCAAGAAAAATTGCATGTGAACTATTTGTCTACATGGTTACCTAGGCTTAAGGGTAACATGAATAATTAGTCCACATAGTCATGTTCCAACCACGAGAGGTGGATATGTCGGAAAAAATCAATCTTCATTGTCAGGAAAACCATGCTCCAACCATGTGTGCACCATGGGACATGGCCAGTGTCTCCAAAAATAAGTTTTTTGGGCTCTGAACATTCCCAAAAAAACCCATGCGTCCATTCCTAACTCATTAAGTATCTAGATTAGGTCCACAGTAATGATTTGGAACTAAATATAAAGGTTACATACATTTGTAAAAACCCAGTTTCTTACAGTCTCCCCCCATAAAAGAACTCATCCCCGAGTTCACCTTCTATGTGTTCAAAATTCTATCTTTGATCAATTATGGCCATTGGACGTGTACATGAGCATCCCTCTCCCATGTCTCATCCTGAACATGGATGTACATCCATATAACCCATACTAAAGGCACATACCAGCCTCGATGACCCTTTGGGATCCTATCAATAATTCATACTGGATACTCCTCAATGGTATCATCGACTTCTAACTCAGCATTCTCAAGATCAAAAGTATGAGATGATTATTCTTGAGACCTAGAAAACTGTGAGATGTGAATGTGATCATGAATGGGATGATACCTCTAAGGTAAATGCAACTGATAGGCTATTGGCTCGACTCTCTCTGGAATTTCAAATAGACCCACGCAACGAGGTGAAAACTTCCCTTTCTTTTGTAAGAATCTATGCCATAGCATGGGAGATACCTGAAGAAAAACAACATCACTGGACTCAAACTCTTGTGGTCATCAATAGTGATTGACATAAGATTTTTTTCTACACTGGGAAATAATCAAACATGTTCAGATCTTTAGAACCTGATCTAAGGTATCTTGTAGGAGATGATGACCTAGTTGGACTGCCTCACCTACCTCCAGCCATCATAGTTGTGAATTCAATGGATTTTCATATAAGTCCTCAAAACAAGATATCTAAATTTTAATCCAAAAATCTGTTTTTATAGGCGAACATGGAAAGATATATTTTCTTCTATTAAGAGCCACTGAAATCAATTACAGATGCTCAGAAAATATCCTCAAGAACCTACATAGTCCCATATGATTTCCCATTGGTCTAAGGGTGAAAATATATGCCTAGAATTACCTTAGTCCCCAAAGACTGTGGGAAACCCTTCTTGAACAATAATATGAAATGATAATTCTAATATGAAGTGATAGTATGAGGAACCATGTGTAGTCATATGATCTCATGGACATACAACATTTCTATCTCATTAAATGAGGAAGTCTCCTGAATTGGAATGAAGTGGGATTATTTCATTAGTCTATCAACGAATACCCATATAGCAATGCCAACCCTCATAAACCTATGTATGTTGAATATGAAATCCACTATAATGTCTTCATAATTCCATTTGGGGACCTGAAGACTCTATAGAAAGTCTACGGGTCTCTAGGGCTCCGTCTTCAATTATTGATACGTGGAACACCTAATGATGAAGCTGACTATCTGATGTTTCATCCAAAGGCACATAAATTTGCATTGAATATCTCGATACCTATTTGATATTCTTGGCTGAAATTCCGATTGAGAGGTGTGGGACTCTTTCATAAACTCTTCTTTTATATCTATAGGGATCCAGACATGTCCATGAATACATTGGATGTAACCTCCATCTAAAAACCTATCCGAAGTCGAATTATCTCCAGATATACTCTCATGGATAACCAAGCCTTCAAGATCTGATATTTTTCTACTCTTATCACTCGCAATGAGGTAAGTGTTCTGACAATGATTGGAGATAAGACTGCATGTTTCTATCATGAAACTCTACATGCAGATTAGAAAAAGGGCCAATATCATCTATTCATCACTATCTTCTCGTATGTCTTGTGTTTGAGTTTTCTAAATCAACGCTTCTGAAACTACTTTTCCCATACCCGGTTTATAGGTAAGACCAAAGTCAATGTATTATATATATAGGACCCATCTCTATTGTCAGAGGTTGAAGACACAATTTTAAAAGATATGTTTGAGGCACATGTGGTCTCTGTACACCACAAATCATTCACTCAAAGATAGTGTCTCTAGTGACGTATGGAATTGAAAACTAAATCTATATCAAGGTCGTGAATTAGGTAATTTCTCTCATTTGGTCACAACTTCCATGATCCATACAAAATAACTATGTCCTACTACATCAGTACTACTCCCAGGCTGATGGCTAATGCATCACGGTAGATAATATAACTTCTTCTTACCTTGGGAAGAGTATGAATAGGTGATAATATGAGAGTCACATTCAGCTCCTTAACTTCTTAATCATGTTCTTCTAACCATGTGAACCAAACGCCCTTATTTGAAAGAACAATAATAGGTGAATCAAGGTGGGAACAATCCTGTATGTAATTCCATTAATATCTAGTGAGCCCCAAGAAACATCATATGTAAAACACCTTATTGGGTTTCTCTAAGGAAACTAAAAAACAAACATTTCCTAAGTCAATAAATACTCTGTATTCAGATATTATGTGACACAAGAAGTGAAATTTGTCGATCCATTAGCGGAACATTGAAATATTTCTACAATGTTGATGCTCTCTCAGTGTACATAGAATGTTTTGAGTATGTTTGGAATGGTCTCTACAAGAATGAGAATACACCATGATTTCCTTGAAAAAGATCATTGTAAAAGTGTAAAAATATATATAAAACACACTATTCATATGTACCATAAATACAGTAGAAACATTTGTAAGACTAGACAACATAACAAGGAACTCATAAAGACGGTATATGCTATGAAAAGTTGAATGGAATATTTCTAATAATCTAAATCATATATGATGATATCCTGATCTCAGTTAAATCATAGAGAAGGATTATTCTCTATAAAGATGGTTGAAGAGATCACCTATTCGTGGAAGTAGATATCGTTTCTTGACCATAATCTAGATCATACATCTATAATATACAAATATACGTAAGGATTTGTCTTACTTATTGAATAAAAATATGGAAGAACCCCATGATGATGTACTAGGATACATAAATCATTTGGCATCAAAATCCACTAACTGCGTATTGAGATCCTGAACCTCAGTTTTTGTTTCCATTGATCAGGGAACTGGCTTCCATGACCATGACCTCCTCCTCAACTAGACCTATCGGTGCTATTCTAATTCCCTTCCAGACAAGGTGTAAAAGAACTCGCTTTTAAAGGTGGAGTTGATATAGATCCTTTTCTAATAAATTTTGGTGGAATTGTCCTACAAATATGATGGAGATTCCAAATATGTTAGTAAGACTAGTAATATATTGGGTCTCTATAAAAGTGAGGATTATTTTTCCCACATCATCCAAATTGATGACAATCTATAGATCTATCAAAACGAGCACTCCACTTGTCACTTATCTGATGAGAATCCTGGATTGAACATTTCTTAACACTTGAAGAACTACTTACCTAGAACAGAACTAGTTATCTATACCTAGTACTATTTTTCCCTTAGGATATGTTTAGTAAAATGTGCCTGATTGAATATTTCAAAATAGGTTAGTAGGTGAAAAACATTCACCTTCTTACGGATGGAATACTAGAGCCCATCTTCGAAATGTTTAGCACATGAATTATCATCATCATCATGAAGTGGTGAGAAGAATTTTACTTCAATTAAATGCATTTAATATTACATAACTAACAGATAAACCTACTTGAGATTCATAAATTTTCTAGATCTATCAACTCTCCGCATCTGAGGAAAAAAATGACCATAAAGGGGAATATGAAAATCATCCCATAACATGACATAATGATGGACGATATGGAAATCAAATCCCACCAATTCTTCTCCAAATCACAAATAATGTATGTAGAAATCATGACCCTTTTCCTTGGAGTCATTAGTAAATTCTAAAATATAGACATGGAGGCCTCTATCTTAGATTCAGTAGTAGTTGTAATTTTATCCTTTCAGAATGTTGGATGATGATGTTGCTGGAACACATGAGTCAGATCAGCCATCATTTGTTCATGCCATGGAGCACCATGCATGGATTTCATCAGACATAGAAAACTATTAATATCATGGGTGTTAGTGCCAAAATTAGGTACAATAGTCGGTGTCTCAAGTTGTACCCTTGAATATAAGACTAGTGGCTCAAGCCCCACCACGTTTAGAGCATGGACGTCACCACCCGCCTATCATATGTTATGAAGAATCATTGGAGGAATGGTCTAAATAATCCTTGAACACGCCTTAGGGAAATCATAATGATTAGGATACGATCACCAGTTGAAGATGAATGTAATAAAAGCCACATCCCAAGGCATAATACCTAAACTACTCACATAGATGACTCTTTATTGGTTAGTGCTCAAGTATAAGATTTATTTCATTTGACATTTAATTTCCAGGTTCACACATTTACATTTCATAAACAAGACATAGAGGGATAATGATATGAAACAAATTCATTTTAGATTTCATGATTCTCTTTATAATGGATAGCCAATTTTGATGAATAAGTTCATATAAACCTATCACTAGAAACGATACACATTTATCCATAGCATAATTGCACAACTCGGTAAATTACTCAATCATAGATAATATTTATACAAGAATAAGCTAAAAATCACAACATCACTCAACAGTCACTATCAATCATGATATGAATAAAAGTTAAATCTAACTATATAGATAGGTAATAAGCATTACATGCGAATTCTATGTGCATATAATGAAGAATGTAAGAATTCTCATTATTGTCTTATCATCACGTTAAAGATGAATGAAAATCCTCATGCATAGTAATAATAAATAACACCACACAACATGTGTGTCACCAAATGATGATATAATATAATCTATAATATGCTAATGCTGAATCACATTTATATTTTAGAAAACCTATTTTATACCCTGAACATGGGTTCGCGACACCCATGTACGACCTATGACCATGTACCATGTTTTCATAATCTCAAATATATAGTCTCCAAATAGTAAATATGGATAGAAAACTCCTATGATACCTATTTGTGACATCCCAGACCCAATTTCTACTTGGCAGGTACCCCGAGACTGGTGGCCCAAATGGATACATGCACATCTCCTCAAACTCTAGAGGCATCTGCCTAGTAGTTAGGGCCAATGGTGTGTCCGTGGGAGACTATTACCTCATTACCAAAGTATAGGGAATAAGATAAATGTTATCATTGATATATAGTAGAATAAATGTAGGCAATCAAGATGCACAATAGAATAATGAGACAATAATAATAATAACTAAATCAACTAAAATAACATTCAACAACTATTGATATGTCATGTCACTAGAAAATATGAAAACATGGTTAAAAAAATAATGGACATAACATGGTTCAAAAATGCATAAAAGAAATAAAAATTGTATCTGAGAATCTCATGCTCCGACTTTATCATCTTCTATAAAGTTCCATCCAAAACAATAAGAAATCAACTTTTTTAAGCCATATGATTCATTTTGCCAACAACAGCAACCATATATTCTACATCAGGTACGAAACAATTTCAAAAGAGAGTCTGAGAAGAATCTTAGTAATGGATCACCAACAGTGTCTATCATAATTGACCGATGTATTAGAAATGTAACAGTGGAAAACATGTATATATAAATTAAAGTAGTATAATGAAACTACATACCAAAGTACCTTCTTCATCCCTCAGATGGAATCTGAAATTGTAAGCAATTAATTATTTAATTCTTACCAGTTTATAAATATGTTAGATTTTAACAATTGAAAAGGTTCCATGATGTAATAAGGAAACTTATAAGGATGTCAAATAGTGAATTCTCATGGTAATAACCAATCACACTTAGACCTCAAGGGTCTCCATATCAGAAATAACTATAGCCTAGCATTGGGTAAAAGTGTATAACAAGTAGAAGAGACTATGTAATTCCACAATGAGGCACTTATTGAGTCCATGGTGATCGTTCATGGTAAATTGGTGATAAGCAGAACCATATCCCTATGGTTGGTAACCATGGAACCTACTTTTCAATGATGAATCCAAGGAGTGTGTCTAGTGCATCATATAATCATATTGAAGGGATCCAATGGTGTCATACCTAGCATCCAAGAACATACACGGATCTAGATATTGGTGGGTATCAACCAAATAATTCTGTATCATTGAATTGGTATGGGGTTCACGAATGCTCATGGCATTCCTCAACCTGAATCCATGGTGAGATCAAGACAGACCATTCATATTTGATTTTGAATCCATTTAATATTTTATTTGGTTTCAGAATTTCATTTAATTAGTTTTACAATGTCATGTAGCATGAAACCATTGGTTCATGCCATTCATTTCTTTAGTTTGATAAGGTTATGTCACTTGCAACCTTTTAATGAAGTTGTAATTAATCAATTATGCATTTTGTTCAAGGCATACCTTTAATTTTTGAAACATGGAAAAGTTAATGAAACCATTCATTGAAATGATTTAAATCATATTTCATATTCAAGTTTCATTATGATAACATCCATTAATTGGTTATGGGATGCTGTAGATATGCCACATACTATTTATTTACACATAAGGACAATTCATATACTTAGTATACTTTCCAATTCACATTTAATATTTAATTATCAATTAAATAACATACCATATGCAATTAAAGTGTTGATAATACATGTTACATTCCATTATTAAATTCAAAAAATAAATAAAACCATTTAATATAGAAATTATTTCCCTTAGAAAGGTCATGCCAAGGCAGAGCCGAGCGGTGGCTCAAACGTTTCAAAGCACTAAAACGAAAATTATGGCATAACATAATACATGTGATGAATGGAGTTGGGGGAATAACCACTAATAACTCAATCACATATATGGAAATTGAATAGACATAACTTTAAAACATTTATAAGCAAGGAATATTAATTCTATAAATAGCAGTTGATGGAATCAGTGGGCCCCACATGACAAAACCAAAATCCAATGACATTCGGGATGAGTTATATACAACCCACCATAAGATAATATCACTCTACTCATCTGGTATTGGGCCTTTAATTATATTGCGTTAGAGTAGATTTATGAAAATAAGAAACATTCTCTCACCTCGATAACATATTCGATATCATATATGAAGGATAATGGGTCAAGATGATTCGAGTACATACTATTGTGCATCCAATGTGATGAACGAAAGATCAATCAGATCATGGATGAATGAGATCTCTTTATTCAATCCATAGATCACAAAAGGGTTAAAATGAGAGTAATTTAGTTAAATCCTGTCGAAATAAGTATCAGGGAGGTATAGGGGTTCTAATTAGATCATTAAGGAAAAATTTGTCAAATAACCTTGAAAACTGCATGTACATGGTTTGGCCGCACAGTTTGACAAACATCACACAAACTGCACATGGTTACCTAGGATGTAGCGGTAATTTCAAGATTCATCATCACTGAAATGCATTAACCATGAGAGGTGTCTATTTACATTAATAACATCATCCTTATGTTATGGAAAACTGTGTTCCAACCATGCATTAACCATGCAACATGGCTAGTTTCCCCAAAAAGAAGGGTATTGGGCTACAAACATTCCATTGAGACCCCATATTCCTTTTTTAACTCATTCGACATCCATATTAGGTCCAAAATAAATATTTAGACAAAAAAGGATCCATACATGAGTTAAAAAAATAGGTTCTTATAGGCCTTATTTTGGTCATTTATCCCACTCCCATGGAGTAGAGACGATGCCTACTATCGTTAGAGTTCCAATTCTAGTATCCACCACTTTAGTATATTCTTAATTTGATATATTTTCTACAAAAACATTTCTATTTGTGGATATTATTGAAAGAATTGGCCTAAAATGGAGTAATTATGTTGTGTGATGACTCCAACACATTATTTTGGGTTTGATCAATGAGTATACTTTAGTGAAGGGATTTACCTTTTGAGGTATAACATATCCCTTCTTATAAAACCACTTCATCATTGATATTTTTTTCTTCTTTGTAATTCATGGGATGGATTGGTTGGTTACATACCACGACCTGGTTTATTATATAACTTGATGGTGTTTTTTACATCACATAAGGGAAATAGATATTTCTATAAGGGAGAATGGGAATTCCATGAATTTCTATCCTGGAAAGAGAAGCATGGGATGAGAAATGTGATGGCTTGGAAGGATAGAATCATTATGAGAGATAAAATAATGTGATTTATAGAAATACCACCATTGGTAGATATATTTAGTAATGTATTCCTTGATGAATTGTCTATATTACATCATGTAAGAGATGTGGAATTTACCATTTAACTAGGGCTAGGACGAAAACCAATTTTCATTCCTCCATATAGTATTGAACCTAAAGAGCTACATGAACTCAAAAAAAATATTTAAAATTGAAATATGAGGTTTTTATATGAACCAGTACTTCACCATGTGATTTAATGTGATATTTCCCATAAATCCATAGAGGACCCTTAGAATTTTCATGGATCTTCACTGATTGAACTATCTTACTATAAATAATTAATATCCACTTGTGAGTATTTATTACCACTTCATCCATATATTATGAGTGAAAAATTTCTCTAATATGGACTTGAGGTTAGGCTCCAATCATGTGCATGTTTGTCTACTAGACATACTACATATGGCCTTCCGGTTTATATATATGCTATATGTGAGTATTGGATTATTCCATTCATCATAAAAAATAATTTAGTAGCTTTCATGTATCTAATGAATTACATTTTTTACTAATATATTTACTAATGTTTTGTAGCCTTTACATATAATATATTAGTGTATTCTCATAATTGACATGACCATTCAAGATATCATGAGATCATGCTAAATACACTAAGAAATGACAACATGTATTATAATATCACAATATTTAAATTTTAGATTAATAAGGTTACTTTTATGGGCCATATAACCATAGTGGTATGCTTATGTGTTTATTCGAACAAAGTGAGTGTCGTAGTTTAAATTAAGTATCAAAATAATGAATTTTACATATACAATTTCTTAGGGATACAATGCTATTTTATGTTTTTTTATTTGGGACTCATCGTGACATGAAGTACTTGTCATTTTCTCAAACAAAAAGGGGAATATTTTAATGGTATGAATTCTATGAGGTAACAGTTCAGAAGTTGAATGTGGGGTTTAATTCAATATTGATTGACTCTAACAGAGGTGCGAAGAAATTATAAGGTTTGTTTTGATGTTTTATTAATCATGATATGATCAATTATGATGAAAATATATTTGATATTTTCCTAAGGTACCTGTAACTTGAGACATAATGGGTGAAATTACATTACACATGACCTTAATATATTAGTTGCGGTTCAAGAATTACACTATTGGAGGAATTATATTTTGGGTGAGTGGTTCATCATTTAACCAGACTAAAAATGTATCAAATACATTTCCACAATTAATGAATTGAATCTATGTTAGTGAAAATGGGTAGAATACTTGAATTTATTCAACTTTGAGATAACTAATACTCTAGAAATTGAAATGAAATAGCTAACCCCCTATGATTAAAGACTCGTCCACATTCCATCCAAGAGGCCTGTAGTGATTGGTAGTTCTTGAAACTTATTTTTGAGATTCTCCTAAAGGTGGTGAAAGTTCATGGGATGCCTAAACTAGAGATTTTGTAGTTTTATCCCCCCTTTTAAATGGGTAAAGAAAATATATGTTTCATATCCCGAGGTCCTTGTCCTAATGGAAATTGTCTCAGGTGAGGACTCACCATCTGGTTGGGCTATCGATGAGGAAAACACTATAAAAATTCATGGAAGATTATAGGACGCGGCAGACATAAAAGATGAATTTATCTGGCATTATCATGCCTTTATTTGGGAAGATTACCCTTGTATTACCTAGAGGATCCAAGGGAAACATCATCAGTATTTGAATCCAGTTATAAATAGTTATATTATAGGTTTAATCCTATAGTTTTCCACCTATATGTATATGAAGGTACAGAAAAATATTCCTAAAATACTTTTACATCCTCTGTTCATTCTGGAATTGAAATTAGATAATGTGATTATGGATTTCATAATGATATATCCACAATAACCTTATGGTAGTTGTGATTAATGGGTGATCATAAATTGTTAAATAAGTTCTCCCCCTTCCAAAATATCTGAGATATCATATTATTTTAGAATATTATGAAGATTAACATTTTTAATATTGTGCATATTTTTGGTGTTCCCCCATCTATCATATCAGATCGGGATTCTAGTTTTATGTTATATTTCAATAAAGGGTTTCAAGGGGAATTGGGTTCACAATTGATAATATGTAAAACATATAAACCTCTGATCAATGGGAAATTTGATTAATCATTATTTGTTCTAGATGAAAATATACAAGAATATTTTAATTGATTTTATAGGTTAATGGAAGAATCACATACCACTCATAGTGTTTCCTACAGAAACATTATTTAATTAACTATTCATATGGATCCCTATGAGGACATATATTATAGGATATTCCATTCCCCGATGTTCTAGTTAATTGTATGTAAGGAAAATATAATGGAAAACATTTTATTTTGGAGACTATATAGAAATGATAGATGATTAATTAAAATATAGATATAGATAAGTCTCTAAAAATGTTTTATATCGATTGACACTGCCAAACACTAGAGTTAAAAGAGGGACAAAAGTTATTTCTATGATTTTTTCCAATATTGGGTCTTAATAGAATCTGAGAGAGTGAAAATTTCAACGTGATTATATTGAGACATTCCAAATCATAGAGATATTAAAGGTGGTAGCCTATCATTTGGGATTACCTTAGAGGTATTAGGCCCTTCATAATTTCTCACATGTATCAAATCTTTGTTTTATTTTTCTAACTTGTATCATTAATTTGATCCTCGGTATATTAAGGTTTATGTAGATGTGTCATTTGAGATGAATCATGTACATATCATTGATCAGAGGAAAAATTATCTTTGTGTCATGTAAAATCCTTTAGTAAATGTTCTATGGAAGCAAGACCATATGATGGAAAAGTACCATGAGAGAGATGATGATTTATGTGTTTAGTAGTTATAAAATGAATGAGATGATGTTTTACCATGGTTATAAGGGGAACTAAGGGATTATTTTTTAAAAGAGTGGATCTTGTAATGTACCAGATATTTAGACATCCATTATTTTTTTAACCATCGTTGAGTTTTCCTTTTTGTCTTAGAGATAGAAACCATTCCATTCATCCAGTTGGTTCATTATTGGATTAAAGACGAAGGGTAGATAGAAAATGGGTGTATAACCAAATAATGATGTGTAATAAATACAAAATGAAACCATAATTAATTTTTTATAATTATTACATGATGTGAATTATTTTTTATAATCCCTTTTCCAATGGATTATTTTTTTAGGGGAACCTCTAATAATTAAAGGATTTGTAAAACATACAAACTGTGTAAAAGATATCGTCTTCTTTAGGTGTATAACCCCTTTATTTCTTCTTCACTCTACTTTTATCATTTCTCTCATGCGGCATATTATCCACCATATGAGTCCCTCCTCCATCTTCTATAATATGAGGAACTACAACCATTTTGTCTCAACTTTACTCATAATTAGTTAAATTATATTTTCATTGAGAAGAGTTTAGCTCCTTATCATTCCTCTCAATGTTTTACTCTCCCTCAATTCTATTTTGGGTCAAGATAAATTTATTTAATATTAGTTTGTTTTTCCATTCTTCGTTTTTCATCTATTATACATTGATTCAAAGGACAAAATCATTTGAGTGGTCATTAAAAAACATATGGTTGTTGGTCTACTAATTTTTTCCTATAGGTGAGTTGTTTTATATCATGATTCATTGTGATGCATTCAGGAAATTCTTGACATTAAATTAAAATTAATAATTTATTTTATATATTTTCCCATGTTATAGATTCTATGTGAACTATTTTTTGTGGTTGGGTGTTCTCCACCTGGAATAGTGCCACAATGTGGTGTGTTCTTGAACTACCCATTTTATTCCTATTTTTTTGTCTCCACACCACCTCTTATGTGGTGTTGAATTCAACCTAATTAAATTCCACTTGTTAATTAAATATAAACAACTCGTATGACCACTCTATGTGATTTTTCATTTTATTAAATTTTATTCTTCCATATATAATTTCCATGAAAATTGAATTTTAAATAAACCCTTTTCTTTTTGAAAATAATGATGGGCCACGCATAAATGTGATGCACGGACATGGAATCACACGTATTGTGATATTAGGGAACTGCATCCCTTCTAATTTGTATAATCATTAAATGTGGTCAAGATATTTTTGATACACCAGTATAGAATCACACATATTTGTGATTATCTATAAATTAATCATACATATATTTATACTAAGGAAAGCATCCCATTTTTATGTGATACTTGGGAATATAATCCCTAACTAAATATTATATGTGTTCATGGATTCCATTAACACATTATGAGATTCTTAATATTACCAATGTATGCCTAAATTATGCCACACATCTTCTATAGTAGTATTATCGATGTATATAGCTAAAAACATTACTATGTATATATATCATATATTTTATCAAATTGGAAATATGTTCAAATATTTTCTAGCTTAGTTTAAAAATGATGTGTTATCATGGTTCATTTATGATGTAGATCCGACTCATTTACATTCTGTAGTTTTTCATTCTATTGTTACATGAACACTTCTCATTTTATATACAAAAAATAGATTTTAGTAAATACCATTGATGGTGGACTACTGAGTATATCTCACACCCTGTACATGATTCCTATGGTACACAAAATATCTTAATTATTAATGGGATTGAGAAAGGAATGAATCAGACTTCTAATACATGATTTTCAACATTAAGATAGAGTTCATAAACAAAGGACCATGTTTGGGCTTGTTATTCAACTAGATTTTGTTTTTCAGACTATGTATATTTTTTAGCATTACATTATTCTTTTACCACTAACCACTTTTTTTATTGTAGGATTACCTAACAATTAATCATGTCCCTTATCGTGATGCAATTTTCCCATTCTTGTAACATCTACAATATTTTCTAATATAATTTTAGATATATATCATTGTTTTTGTAGCTTATCATTATTACTCACCATCGTGGAGACTTTAATCAAGATAGACTAGTATCCCCACAAACACACCCAAATCCTATATTTCTAGTTGGTAGCCTCTAGAATTTGCAAAGATGTACTTGATGTCATTTGACTAAACAACTCGAGGAACTACCAAGTGTTATTTGGTTCAGTATTCCACAAATAAATCATTGGATAATATTAATAATATTCTTTAAAGCATTTTTAGGAAAATAGATATATGAATGAAAAATTATTATAAACAAAAAACTGAAATAAATATGGATTTTCTAAAAAACACTATCTATATTCATTTTATATAACAAGGAGAAGATAATGGTAGAATTGCATGAAAATTTCATGAATAACCTATGGATAAAAATGGGTCTTATTATAAAATGATCGATTAATTTCTTTCAGTGGATTTTAAATCAAAAAATAGGTTTATTTAAATTCTATAGGACTATAAAACCTTATATCATTGGAATCATTTCAATCATAACCCCTTGACCGAAATAACATAAATGGAAACATTAAATTCCATGAATATTAATATATTTTTCCTATAACATATAAAATGTTTAGTTGATAAAAATTATTAAAATAAATTGGTTTATAATACTGAATATATCACAATGGAGTGGAAATTGAGATGAAATCCCTTACAAATATTGTACCATGGGAGTGAAAATGAATATATTAATTGATTAAATGCTTCAAATTTAAATCCACATAAAATAGTATAAAATAAATTGTAAAATAGTCAAATTTCATTTCGAATATATTATTATAATATCAATGACAATGGATATGTAATATGACATAGTGAAAATAAATTTAATTATAAAATTCCATAACACATGGTAAATTCCATGTCAGACCCCTCCTAGAAGAAATTAGTGAAACTGTAACATAAGATATAATTAATTTTGAAGGATTAATAATATAATATGAAAAAATGGGATGAATATACATCATATAAAATAATTTATATGAATATCATTAAAATATTCTTCAATAAAATGAAATTGATAAATAATGGGGTTTAGTGAATTTCAAGGTATTAAAAACCTCAAAAGAAATATTTGTTAAAATATTTTATTCCCATATAAGTTATGTTTAATGAATTTTTCTATTTTAGTTCTCACTATGATAACATCATTTAGTTTATATACCACAAAAAAATTAGCATTTAATCTTAAAAATAAATCATAATTATTATAAATTTTAGAACCCTTGATACTAAATATGAAATCCAATTTATCAAATAAATTTCTTATGTTTGTGGAAAATTATATTTAACATAGTTTCATGTATTAGATGAAACCACATTTTAACCTTAAATGTGGTAAATAATGTTTACTGTTATTCTATTCATTATGAAAAAAATTTAGCAGACACGATTACCAAAAAATTAATTGATTGATTCTAAATATGAAATCAATTTTGAAAAAAAAATCAAAAAAATTGGTATTATTTATTTTAAATCTAAACCCAAAAACAAAATAAAAAAGTTTATTTCAAAGGAAATGTTTTCGAAAGTACACATTGTTTTTACATGAAATTTAAACATAAAACTGATTCCAATTATATGAATTGGATTAAGAATATTTTAATTCTACTATTTTAGATTTATGATAATTTTAAAATAAAATGAAAAAATTCAAATGATTTAAATGTAGTGGATTTTATCAATATAACGCAATATTTTATTTATTCATTGAAAAATTAATATTTTCAGAAAAATTTCCAAAAATTACTTTAGGATAATTTTAAATATTTTTTTCTAATATTAATTTCAATTTGTAAAATATATAATAAAAATGAGGAAAATATATATTTTTTTTAATACCAACAAATACACTTACTTGAAAAATATAGTTTTTATGAGTAAAAATGGTTTTACTCTTATAACATGCCAAAAAAATTATTAAATTGATGATAAAAAAATTAGTGAATAAATAATATACATAATTAAATAATATAAATAAATAAAGATGATTAGTTTAATTTATTAAGATTTAAACACAATGAATACATAAAAATTGTTCTTTAGGAAAATATTTCTTTTACATTCAAATAGTTTTTATCAATTCTAATTAATTTAGTCAAATTAAATTATTATTAATTTTTAAACCATATAATTTAAATATTTAGTTAGTTTTATTCATATACTACAATCTAACTACTTGTTTATAATGTTAATTCTTAAATTATATATTTCATGGGTATTCTATGCCCGGTGTTCCTGGACATGTACACTATCAAAAACAAATTTATTCTTTTGAAATATTTGTGTGTTACAGATTCTATATAAAAATATCGGAATTCTGGAATATCATTCCGTTTTATTAATTCAAAAAAGTTCTTAATTTTTAAATAAACATGAAATCACCCATTTAGACCATCATCACTATTGAGATACCATTAGATATATATTTCAAAACCAATTTTAAAAACAATGCAAAAAGTCCCATTATTCTAAATTTAGTTAAAATAAAAACTCCATAGTAAGGTAAATTGAGATTTTTTTGAATTTACCCTCAAGTCATTAATTATTATATAATTTCATTTGTGGAAACCATATTAAAATAAATGAAACCTGATTATTATAAATTTATTTTCAAAATATTTCCATCAAGATCATATTATCAAGATCAAGGGAATTGATGCCAATATCAATTGACTATTCAAAAAATTATTAATATTTTATATTCGATAGTTATTTTAAGTAAGAAGATATTATATAAACACAACATGAATGAAATAAAAAATTAGATTTTCTAAGAATATCTCAATAAAAAAAAGTTGTACATAAAATTACTTGTGTTAATATAAAGGATATACCTATGAAGAATAAAGGATTACAAATTTAGTTATACCCAGTTAAAAAAATTAGTGACATATGAATCCTTGATCCTCACAAACAATATTATAGCTCTAGGTTCAAGTCATCATTCAATATTGTCAATGGAGAACTAGATAAAAATCCCTCATGGTTTAATAGGATTAAGAAATCCTAAGGGAACTTAATAACAATATTATAAAACTAGAAACCCTATAATATATATATATATATATATTACTTATGTTTTTTAAGAATATCTCATGTCTAATAGAGTTTATTATTTTTTTAAAAAAAATAAAAAAATTGGACACTATTAAAGATGGATTTGGAATATCTTCTAAAAACATTTTAATCAGATACATTAAATGTATGCATAGAATGACAAATTATAATTAGAATTAAAAAAATTCATCAGTCAATCAATCTATTATTTTATAATATTAACCGAACCATCAGAAATAAATACATGATAAAAGGTTAGTTATTTATTATTCATGAATGAGTCGATAGATTCATCCATTATTTTCAATGGTTAAGTAAACAATCAATCATTAGAAAGAATCTAATATAACATGACACCAAATCATTTAAAATCATGTGATGCCTATCATAATTTATAAGAATCAATAACATAAAACTAAATCAAATAATGAATAAATGTTGATTTGGAATTACCTATAGATTTTCAATATTGAACTTTAATTATGTAATTTAATCATATTTATAAGAAACATCCAAAACCATACTAGTCTAATATATTGGATACTATGAAATATCATACCCAATATCCCTATGTGGAATTGAATATGATTTTCAATAAATATGACCATAATACTAGAGAAATTCCTAGATCATTCCCCCAAAATAAATCATGTGCTACTACTAATTAGTAGTGGCTAAAATAGACACACGAGGTTGATTGAAATATTAAATGGAGATAATTTTCCCCAATAAAATTTTATAATAATCAATTCAAGGTTCACACACATGTTCTTTATGATCAATTTAAGGACAAGATATACATTTTTTGTAATCGATTAACGAATAGACATGGCAGAATAATTACATACAATAAAATACATTATGTGAGATAAAAATGGAATATCTGGAAGTCATTGTTCCATAAATCCATATGGTGTAATAAAATTTTAACAAATAAAAAAACACTTATAAATATAAGTATATAAAATAATTCCCTAGTGAATCAAATATTGAAATCCCAAAGGTGAGATAATTAACAATAAAATTGGTCGAATTATACTATTCAATCAAATCCATCTATCTAGAAATAGGCTCAATTAGACTCCACTCAAACTAATAACTCCTTATATTTTTTTGTTTCATGATTTAATTCTTTCCACATAATAGTATAACTTAATGAAAATATTTACACATCTATAAATGGGATACTCATAGTGTGACTGTAATATATGTTATAAGTGATCACCAACCCACACATTCTAGATATCATAAACTAAAGTACATTTAGAATCGATGATAAGGTTTAATAATTAATTAAATAAAAGAAAAAATTTATGAAAAAATTTAATGTATAAACATAATCTTTGAAAAAAAAATCCCAACATATAGATGGTCCTTACATATTTTACAAACGTCGAGCCAAAATCAGAGATGAACATATATAATTGAGTAATGCTGAAATACCAATCCTATTATGGGAAATGGAATTATGTACATATTTTTTATAGAAGCATAAAGCCTATCTCATTTTGAGTAGTATAAGGGATAAAATAATCCAGGGGGTTGTGAGCACATCCCATACTATTACCATGTCCATCACATGTAGAGTCCCTTATAATTATTTATTGAACTGTATATATATATATGTGTGTGTGTTTTAAACATTCTAAATATATAGAGTATATCATTGTGTATTAAATCATAAGATGTTTGAAAAACAATGAATTTATTACAAAATGAAACATACAAAGTCTAAAAAAATTGTTCTAAAATCATTTTATACCCCTTATAAATAAAAAATAAATTATCAGTTTAAAAACTAGTGTTATAGTATGTATTATTTAATATAATAAGCAATATATGAGATTATCATGATACAAAAACATGGTAAAAGAAAAAATTCAATAAAATTATTTCATATACATTATCAATTATTTTATGAAAATATTATTGGTTGAAAAAATATTTTTATAATATAATTTTCATGAACCCTTACCATTATCTAATAAACTATTATAGTGAATGAGTGGATGAAGAGTCCACTTAACTAATTAATTGAAAAATTATTATTATTATCCCAAATTAAAAATAATACTCCGCAAAATAAATCAATATTAATCATCATAAGAGTTTTTAGGGTTTTTATCATATATAGAAATGAATAAAGTAACTAAAAATGTTATTATTACAACATTTATTCACATATAGTAACTCATTACAGAGATATACAGAATATAATCTCATAGAATTTATGTATTTTACAATTTTATATATTATGAGAATAACATGTTTATTTTTTGATAAAAATGATGTTAAGAATAAAAATATTAAATGAAGTGCCATGTAATCCTTTGCTAATGAAAACCCCCCAAAATAACTCCAAATTTATTTATAAAATGGTATAGATGAGGGTTTTGTAGATAGAAAGGTAGAAAAATTAAATAATAAATGTAGGCTATATTTATTAAATGAATACTAATTATGATTAAATGGGTATTTAGATAATTTTTTATGAAAATAAAAAAATTCTCTTTTAAAATAATTATTTTTATTAGTATACCAGGTAACCAATATAAGGCCACAAAGTATCTATTGGACTCAATAGAGGCCACTTATTCACATAATTTCAATAAAGTTATTGATCCAATACAACTTAGTACATATTACATTTAATTCATTGTTATCCCATCATCATCATTCATCAATTCCCTAATAAATTACTCCAAATTTCTCAAACATAAAAATATCTCCATTTGTGAAATAAAATGATGAATTACAATGGTAACTAACATTAAAATAAAATTTTTATCACCTAAAAAACATTACTATAAAAATTAGAAATATTTAAATAAAACTCTAAATGAACTAGATATAATAAAAAAATTAATCGACCATAAATTTGGGACATTAGAATTATACAATTCTGCACTAGTACTACTGAGTACCAAACATTCTATCCTGATAGGTACTATATACATTTTTACAAATTATTATCATTATATTTATGTTAAGAGTCTTTATCCAATAATTAATATCAATAACAATTCATGACACTTTTTTCAAAACATATGGAGTTTTAGAGATGTTTATTTTTTATGATGACATATGGTTCTAGAATCATATTGTTAACAAATATTGATCTACCTTGACATCATACAATCTTTTTACGAAATATAATCCCTAAAAAACATATTAAGAGACAGATTAATTTTTTTAATCCATTAAAAACAAACTATTTTTAACATTATATAAAAATAGTGTTTGAGTGGTGTATGGTGAATAATTTTACGTGGGATTTATTAGAGACAATTTTTTATTTTTTGGAAGAATTTAATGGTTTCAGAGATTTTACATGGAGATGAAATTTACATATTCATTATAAATATAAGATTCATTGTCATCTATGGATAACAAATTAATGAATAAAGTATATATAAAAATATAAAATTAATAAAAGTAAAATTTAGTGAGGGGCTAACCCATGTGGAAAAGACTACATATATTATTTCATGAAACCTAGTAAAAACATTCAGTGGGAGATAATTTTCTTATGGCTCTATTTCAGTATTATTCCAATGTATAAGTGTCGGTGTTGTAGTAGTTATTGTATTGGGTTACTGTAACAATAGTACTAATCCTTCGGAATGGATTATTGGGCCTGAAATAGGCCTTTGGGCCACATAAACATTGGGGATTCATGGAGGTATGAGAGGGAGACCTCCGACCATAGGATCTGGAGCATGAAATCTTGGAGGTAGTAAATGTTTTCATGGGTCATTTAGAACATTTATATAGATCTACATTTAAAGGTCCAATGATCAATTTAATTTATTCCCCTCTATATAGAAATAAAAACATTATTTTTTAATAATAGAATGATTCTTGAAGCCCAATATTAAAGAAAATTAAAAAGGGAATATAATCCACTACTCAAATTTATTGATGTATATAAGAAAATTTTAAGTAAAAGAGTGAACTTATATTTTTTGGAAAATGAATGGTGGATGAAAGAGATATTTTAAAATTTTGTATTATTGGTAATTGATGAATTATAATGTGTGTTCAAAAAACTATTTTTTATAATTTTTTAATTATTATCCACTAGCATGAAAATTTATAACTAACTATGATAATGTCCATTAGACATATAATTTCTATTTTCTATATTGATTAAAATAAGATACCCAAATAGCCTATAGAAATCATTCTTAAACATGACAATGGAAACAATTATATATTATATCTTGAGTGAAGTGATATAAAATTCTAGAAGCTTTGAAAAAGCTATATATGCGAATAAAAAGAAATAGAATTTATTATAACAATTGTAAATGAAATCATATTTTAGACTCATATATGACTCCTAATAAATTTATATATGAAAAGAATTATGTTTTTTAAAATTTTTAATTGATAATTTTAATCCTGAATTATTATTGACATTTTTCTCTTTTTATTATAATATATATGGTTTGGAATTGTTTTATTCAAAAAAAATATATATTTACAATCCATAAATCATAATAATTTATCACTAATATTTTAAAATTATTTTATAATTTAATGCAGTCTAAAATATGTTTTTGATTTTGGTTATAAATGTTTTATTAAGATAGATATTATGATTTTATTAATTTACTATTATTTTGGGATAAATATATATATGAACAAGCAATTAATTTTATCATGATATTATATATGTTTTGAAAAAGACACACATAATATATTTTAGTGAAATAAAAAATATGCTGCTAACGTTATCTATATGTCTATTCTGAAATTAAAGGACATCTCATTAAAAAAATATAGAATCATAAGAATGTAATGGGAAATTCAAATGTTATATCAGTGAGGGTTTATAACGTAACCTAATGTGTATATGTTAATTGGAATATGTTTACTTATGAAGTAAAATTCACAAATCTATATAAGTTTTTTTAATGATGATAACTATTAAACTTAGATTAAATAAGATATATGTAAATATAAATTTTAACATCATGGATAGATAAATTCTATTTCTCTAGTTGTGATATGCCTGTGAAATATTTCAGGGTTATGAAAATTTATTATCATCCACTTTGATTGAGTGTTTCCAAACATTACTCACTAATATTGATGAGTATGATATCGAAAATTAATAGATCATTGTCTGTCATCATTTCTGATCTTAAATATAAATTCCAATGATTGATTCACCTCTTAAAATATATTGGTATAAAAAAATCCATGGATAAATATTTTAAATAATTATTATCCATAAATGCATCACTACATATGATATTAGAATGTAATCATTTGAAATGTATATTTGGATATAAATATATATATATATATATATATATATATATATATTTAGTTATGAAAGGATATATCTTTTTATATGATTTGTGTTTCTTATTAATATTTCTATAGTAAATATATGACATGATCAAAACATGGAATCCAATGTTAGATATGTGACAAGTCATGAAATCTGAAAATTTTAGTCATATGAACAATTGAATATCACCCTAGTATAAAGAACATATCAACACATGAAATAAGAAAAAATGTTGAATTGTTATTTATGAAAAATTAATAATTCAATTTTCAATATGAAGAGAATTGATATTGGATATTGTGATACAAAAAAATGATTGATAATTACTTTGAATATAGAATAAAATTTTCTATTAAATGAATATCAAAATAAGTTTCATAGAATCATAAATAAAATTATGGATATATCATAATATATAAGAATAATTCCCATGATACATGATAAATCACAAATAATAAGAATATTTATTTTTAAGTGATTTTTGTAAAATAATTATGATCAATTGATGAGTTTTAATACCATGTCGAAGGTATGAATTCACATAAAATAATGAGTAATCTTCTAAAAAATCATTTCATATCTAAATTATGTAATTTAGTAACGATTATAGAATATGGAGTATGTGACCAATGTAATGTTGAACAAAAGGGGTGAATCTATGATTTAATATGTCTATATAATGTATAATTGATTAAATATATAGATAAAACCTAGAATAATTATTAAATATTATAAATGGATAATATGGTTACAAAGAAATGTTTTTAACGAGACATTATATTGAGAGAAGCATAGAGTTAAACTCTTTGTGAATCCATGTAAATTGAATTATAACACTATATAAGTAGCCAATATGGGTGACTATTCATTATTATACATATATTTTTAACATTTAATTGTATCATACATTCTTTAAAATGTTAAAATTTTATTTCTATTTTACAATACTAGATAATAATTTCTTTTTTGTTGAGTTATTATTTTTCTACATATGTATTTAATCATTTTTTTTATAAATCTTTAATTTGTTTTTATTTTGTTTGAAATTTATTATTGTTGAGTTATGTGAATTTAAATACCAATCATTAATGTTTAATTTATCATTAATTTAAAATTTTTAGAATGTCTTTTCTAATCGATAATTGAAAAGAGGAACTATCATTTCATATTGTATTCAGACCCCTGAAAATTTCATTGGGTATCAATCTACACATATATGAAAAATAATGTTCAATAACATGTTTGTGTAATGATTATAAAAATTTAAATAACTCACGGAAATGTTTTATTTGTATTTTAATATATATTTTAGTATGCATATTTACAGTTATATAATTTCATATATAGTAAATTAAATAGAAAAATTCAGGAACAGCCTAGGATTAAATAATATTTTTATTGTTCAATTTATTGGCATTATATATATTGAAATTGATTCAATATTTATTTTCTAAAATTTTTTATTAAAATATTTAACAGCATAATTCCACATTTTGTTTATTATTTTCACATTTTATTTCACATAAAAATATGTGTGAATATTTAAACACTATTTAATCTCATTAAGAGAAAGAATTAGTCCCCAATATGTTATCTTCCAAGGATAAAAATATATGTTATAGATTCCATAATACATAGTATTTCATTTAATGAAATATATATATATAATCTCTCATATATTATGATAAATCTAAAAAACTAAAAAAATAATTTACTCTATAAAAAATCATTCATTTATAATAATTATCTAATCACATCCCGATCCATAAACTAACCTCCCTTGAAATGGAAACTATTTTCTTTATTAATTATTCCCTTTATAATTTTTTTTCTTATGTATATACCTTCATAAAATAGCCATTATTTTTATGTATTACATATTACAAAAAAACCTTCTTCTAAATATATGGATCTCTATACTCATCCATATATTTATGGATTATCAAATTTAAATAATTAAAAAATATCCAAATATAAAAATAAATTGGTTTAACAAATTCCCCCATTAAAGTTTGTTTTTCATATTTAAATCATCCAAATATCCCTACCCCCACCACACAAGATATTGGAATGAAATTATACTCAATTTTAATTTTTTTTTATTTTTCTAAAAGGTACTTTTATTAATATGTGTGAAACAATACATAAAATACAATTCAAAACAATAAAAATAAACATCCCATTCCTAAATAACACGGATGTGAAAATTGAGGAGTCACCATGAAAACCAATCAAAAGTAACCACATGTCTTATAAGGTCAATCTTTAATGCCTCACCTAACTGGTTCTCTAGACAAAAAACCCCTGAACATCACCTTCTAAAAAAATCACATTGTTGGTAATAATTTATATGGAAAAAAATTTACAATTCAAAATATCAATATTTTTAGTGATTATTTATAAATTATTTCGAAAAACATCTAGAAACTACTTTAATCTCATATAAGAAAACGCTTTATGTGTTGTTATAGGGATTAATAATTAATTATATGTTGTATGTTGGAATCTATTACTAGTTTTACGTTAATTATTAACATTGATTTCAAATTTATTTTTGTCAATATCCCAATACTAATAAATCCCATTGGTTCTTTTAGAAAAACTTTTAAATGGTTTTGTAAAATAATTGTGTTCATTGGAAATATGAGTATACATATTCTAAATAGATGGTACAACTTCCATTACTAGTCATACACTTAATGAGATGATATTTTGAAATTTATTTAATCTCCCTTGTTCTTTTCAACAGTTTTATGATAATAATTTTTTTAATTTAAAAGAGGTTTCACATTGACCTAATAAATTACTTTCAATTTGGTTAAGAACCTTTCCAAGACCATTATTTTTCACCCGATTTTATATATACTTTTCACTCATAAGTAAACTTCTCAATGAGAATATTTTGAACCAATAATATATTATTTTATTATTTTACATCACCATTGGAATCCAATTAAAAATAATTTATTTTATTCTATTTAATTCATATTTCTTTATCAAAAATATACTAATATTTTGTACAATATACAATATATCAAAGGTTGTATTTTATTATTTTAAAAAACTATATTCATTGTATTTTTTAATCAACCAATAAAAAATAAATATTGGGTAGGTTTATGATATATCCAAATCCCTTTTCAGATTCTCTAGGATCCATGGATGTTTTTTAAAAATTAGTTTCCTTTTAGCATCTATATAATTCCATACTTTATTTTCCCAGGGATGTAACAAAAAATAGTTGTTTCTTTAGTTTTAATCAAACTTCATTAAATTCAAAAAATTTATAATCTATTTAAATTATATGTAAAAATAAAAATATTTTCATATGTTGATGACCACTATTAAAAAAAATAGTTTTTTTTTTCAATTATCATTACAATAAGTTATAAAATAGTAATTATTGACTTTTATTATGTATTTTTTATAGAAATGCCATTATATACTTTGTTTTATGGTGAAACCAATTTTTATTACATCTTATATTTTTAAAAACTCTAATAAGTCACCTTGAAACACTATAATAATCTTCTAACAATTATTTTCCTGAAAATGTTAATGATTTTATTAACAGGATAAAACATTCTATATTTTTCATCCAAATAGACTGTCATTTATTTGAAAACCATTAATTTTACTTCACACATTTTTCTTAATATATAAACATATTTATACATATACTTTTACATACATATAATTCATTCATGTTCTAATAATTTTATAATCATTATTTATAGTTGATCATATGATTTATTTATTATGTCATTATATATAAAAAAATTCCATATATTCCACTATGAAATTAATTTTTTCTAACAAAATTTTTCCTAATAATATCTTCCTTTAAAAAAAATGAAATTCATTGATAATTTTATTTATTTATATAACCATTAAAATCAAAATTGTCAAAATGTTCTCATGTGTATAAGTTTTTTAATATGACTAATGATTTTTAATTCATATTGAAAAACCTTTCACTTTCATTCCATTTATTGAGTAACTTGTGGACAACAATGTTATGGGATTTTATTATGAATATATATTCATTATTAGTCCATCTAATATATTAAATAAATGGTGAATCATGATCATAAAATAATCATTTATTATCAATGTATATGGAATGAAAATAACTATAATATATTTTGATTTTGAATGGGAATATTTATTCAATATATGTAGGAGATAAAATTTACATGACTCTAGATACATGTATTTCACATGAACACGTCATTTTAATTAATACACACATTTTATTGTTTCTTTTTCTAATTTTAAATTTTCATCATTCATTGGACTATGTTTTTATTCTTTAATTGATTAAAAAACTCAAAAATTATGTTATTAGAAAAAAATATTTAACTAGTATGTTGATTTGATTTATAATATAGTCTACTATATAATCCTTATATTTATTCCCATTTTATAACTCTCAATGGTCCCAACTATAATGGGGTCCTATTGGAGTTAATAAATGTTACACCAAAATAATTTATGAGATATATTTTGTTTTTAAATAAATTGATGTCTTATGTCATATGCAACACCAGATTATCTTGAATATCGTGAAACACTGTATTATCTTTTGGTATATGCAATACAATTCTTGTCTTGTGTTAAACATAATGTCTAGTTCATTATATATAATTCATTTCATGCTAGATCGAGTAAAAGTTAACAACTAATTATTATTTTGATACCTTATAACCTAGATTTAAAATGGTGAGATTTAATAATATTAATTTATTTATGTAAATATTGTTTAAAAATTAATTAAATTAATTATTTTGGGAATAATTATTTATAAATTAAAATAAATATTTTTTTGGTTAAATGGAAGAGTTTTTTAAAAAAACCATTTAAATGAAAATAAGTGAGTTTATAAATTAATAAAATCAATATTAATGTGTTTTATTAAAGAAATATATATGTAATATATTCCACGTAATTTTTAAAATTCATCATATTTGATCTCGATGCATTATATAAGAACAAAATCAATTTTCAGATAAAAGAATGTTTCTTCAAAAAAATACATTGTTACTGCCTTTTGGTGGAGAATGCATTTTGAATATTATTTTTTTAAATATTTATAAGTTATTTTTGACAATTTTAACTTATTATATTGAATATAGGCCTCAAAACATACTTTGGTTGAAATGTTTTGGTATTTTGATGAGAAATTTCATATTTTAATGAATAGTGAAAAATACTGCATGTTAATTCCCAACAGGTTTTTAGTCAAATTTCATTTTAATAATATATTATCATTTCAATTGGTTTTAAATTATTTTTAGATTAGTTTTATATAATTAAATAATATTTTTTCATTGTATTTAATTTCACAATAAAATTTGATATAAACATGTCAAAATTTTTATGGTTTTTACTTTAAAATAACATGTTTTCTCACTTTGACAACAATAATTAATTTAAAATAAATTACTAAAATTTATGTGTTTTGAATTTGAAAAATTTATTTCAATATTTTGGAATCATTAGGTTTAATTTTTTTAAACATATAACTTTTTTTTGGAAATTATGAATAATAACCTTGGTATCTTTTATTAATCACGATTAAAAATACATCAGGTAAATTATTGTAATAATAATATGATAAGGATAATAAAATTACAGTAACACCTGGTAAAATCATATATGATGAATAAAAGTCTACCCATAAGACCTATGAATGAATATTTTTTTGTTTAATGGGGTTTGTTCCATGAAAGTAAGGTAATTATTATTTAAACAAAACAATGTGACAACTTGTCATTATCTTATCTTTTATATGTAATAAAACAATAATGTAGTGATAAACATTATGAAACTATAGAAATATGTATTATATATAAATATAATGAATTTATCTATGTCATTTGAATTTATTAAAAAAATTAGATTAAATATTTAACATAAATGTGGACACAATAGTGATTCAATAAATATTTTATTAAGAGAAATATCAAATAATTGATATAATAAATATTAAAATAAATAATATTTGAGAACATATTCCATAAAAAACTTTTATATGGGATTATGACATTTTTAAAGACTATTAAATAGTGTTTTGATAATTTATATATCCTGATGAATTTTATTTAAATTCATGAAATAAATTGTCTAAAAATAGACAATATTGATATTTTATAAAAATAATATTTTATTAAATTATTTAAAAATAATTAATATTATAAATTCTAAATGTGACTATGATAAGGTATAAAATTTAATTTAGTTTCTATTTATTATAAATTTACCCAATATATTTATTATTAATAGCCTTTTAATAATTAAAACGACATTACAACATTTTAAATTAAAAGAGAATAATTAAGGGTAAAATGAAAAGTTATGGTTCAAAATAAACACAATACATGTCAATAAATTATTGATTGAGAGGATTCAAAAATATAATTATATTATATTAAACATATTTCAACATTGAAGATTTTTTTTAAAAAAAATAAATATATTTTAATTTAATATTTTATGAATTTTCATTTCTGCCCCTCACCTCAATTAAAAAGGGCACCTCCTCCCTCACCACTTCACTTCAATTTTAGCCTTCATGATCTTCCATCCATTCCCTTTTTCCATAATCAGAAACCTTAGTCACATTATATAATTTATGTTATCTCAAAATACCAATTCTTTTAACCTTAATAGAAAATTTAGTGGAAGCATGTAATAGAATAGGAAATCTCTTCTACCAATTCTTTCAAACATCATTTTTTCTTATACATCCCATTCACTATTTTTTTCATTATAAATTAATAAAATAATTATCAATAATATACGGATATTTTATTTATATGAAACAACCATATTCCACCTTCTGTCCACCCTATGAAAAATGAAATCACCACTCATACGTACGTATGACTTACCGTCTCCATACCGTTGTGTAATCTATTTTTTCACCACTGCCATAATCAGATGGATATTAGGATATAAATAATAAATATATATGATGATAATAACATGATCTAGATTATGCAATAATATATATATAGTAAAATTCAATAACATTCAATAAATATTTGAATGATATCATCGATCGTTTGTACGTACATCATACCATCTCTAGGATGTGATGCAATTCATTCTACATGATATTCATTATAAAATGACTATAAAAATATAATGAATGAATAAATATGATATATATTGTACTAATATAACTCTTTAAAATTTATACTTATATCTTAATAAGTGGAATATTAACTTATCTGACAAAATGTTTATAAGAACATAATGAAGTTAATACCAAAATAACGAGTAATAAAGAAATATTATTAACGAACAAGTAAAAATATGATCAGATATGATATCATAAATATTAAAATGATTCTAGAAAAATTAAATTAAATTATTTAAATCATAATATATGTTGTTTAGATACAAATAATCAATATAGGACCTATGGTAAGGGATAATTTTTAAATTTCATTTTTATTTGAGATTGTTTATACGTAAGCATTTACTGTGGGTATATTTATCATCCATGTCCATATTTTAAAAATATGTTTTCATAAAATTCATAATATTCTTCTATATATGTTTAAATTATTTTAAATTATTTTTTACATATATTAAAATATTGGGAAGAATGTTTCATTCGTTTACCATATGAGGTGCATTTTGACATTTTGGTAAAAGTATGCGGAGAATGTTTTTTTACTTATAATGAATTGAATGATTTTTACACCTTATTTACATGAATCTTACTCAAAATTATTTCATGTTAATTTTCATATATATTATTTTATTTTAAAATTTAGTTTAATTTTGAGAAATGAAATCATTTTTGAATAAGAAAGGATATTATCATCAAGAATTAATTTCAAGTGTTTTATCAAAATTATTTTCCATCTAAGATGGCTCACTTCAAATTGGGTTATGTTTCTCTCCATATTATACAATGATTTTTTTGTGTTAATGATGGAATATTATTTTATATGGATTATGATATGATAGATATATTTTTATGAAACCCATTTTATATCATGGTTCATGCTATGGATAATGATTTATCATTTTATAGAACATGTATGAATGGTTTAATTATGAGATGAGTGAGACCAATATCTCTCTGAAATTCATTTGGTACAGATTTATATCTCATGATATAGACAGGATTGGAAAAGAATTTAAATATGGATTGTTAGTTTAGGGATGGGATGGAAAGTAAAATTAGCTCAGTAATACATGACTGAAATGGAAAGTATAATTAGTTCAGTAATGGACTTTTTCCACTATGATGGTCATGTAAATGATCATAGTATAATATAAAATTGATTTTATATTATTATTTATTCATAGGTTCATGTTTTATTCCAATTAAATGTTATTATAGTAAATCGTTCTTTATGATTTATGGCTTACATACTGCCATTATTTATTTTAGGGCTCAATATTTTAATATTCAAAATATTTGTTAATTGTCTTACATTCTTATTTTTATGTTTTATTTGATGTTCTATATATTTTTCCTTACTGAGAATTTCATCCAACCCTTACTCCATTTTCATTCACCCAAGATATAATGAATTGTACTATGTAGGAAATCAAATGGGGTAGAAATTTATGGGAGATGTTGATGATCTTTCATAATGAAAAAATAATGTTTCCCAATTATCCAATGACACTACAAAAAATATAGTCTTTTAGGGTATATTAGTTTAATATATTATTTATTCTTGATATTAAATTTAGGGTCCACATAAATCATGTTTTGGTTTTTAGAGTTGCTATCAAAGTAAAGGTTTTTTCATCCTTTAGAAACATGAATGAAAAAACATTACTGAGATCCCTAGAGATATTTATAAGGATATGTCTTGGGATGTCTGAAGGATAAATTTAAGTATAGGTCAGAATCCTAATATTTTTGTGATAATCAAGACTCTCCTAGGGTTAAACCGAAGATGTGATTGATTGAAATATTATATGTAATTTACATTTCTTTTGTTTTTCTCATCTCCGATTTTTATTTCACACAATTTTCATTCTAGTCATATTTAATTGCTATAACTTCAAATAACATAGGTTAACATTGAATGTTTCATATTTGGAAAGTATTGAAATTATGAATATAATTATCTTATGTGGAAATATCATGAATAGAATACTGATGATGGTAGGATAATTTGTTCATAGTAATGAGGAAAAAGCGACTGTAAATGACATGTTAAAGGTATGTTATGTTCTTCTTGTATTGTTTACATTAAACCAAAGAACCATGAGGTTGAGAAACCATAAGTAATTTTTTCATTTTTTAGGAAAGGACATGGTGATGGATCAGGAGTAATGTTTTATGAATAATTATCGATGATTGAGGTGTACATGTTTTGAAATTCATAGATTACATTATATTAATCATGAAATATATTAATGTTTTCAATATATGTTATTTATTATGGATTGAAAAGGATATGTTGAATTATTCTAAGGAGCCAAAAAATAGATTTAAGGGTAAGGTTATATACATGGAGAATATTTGAATATGGTAAATATATACCTTAATATGTTATTTATGTTAATATAATGATGTTTGGATAATGATATGTTGGATTGGAAGAAGTAAATTAGATGATAATAGTTTCTTGAGAACTAATTATGGATTTTTTGAATAGTGGGGTATTCTATCATGGATTAAGTATACAACTTTTTGGGACTTAAAGAATATTATAATATGTTTTGGAGTAATTAAACAAGATTGTTTTCAATAAGGATATCTGATTATTAAAGTTGTTACCATGACTTAATATAATTCATGTTGAAGTTGATCACATTTTTGGAATGTGACCAAAAAAAGATATCTTATGATATATGTGGGATAAATTTTACGCTATGTTTTTTAACCTTTCTCTTCCACATTTTATTACCATCTATGAGAAGGATTATAAGGTTAAATTTTTTTTGGAATGTTTAATTTAAACATCAGATGATGTTTGTTAGAGTAAAGTATTACCTCACCATGTAAGAAGTTATACATATTTTATAAATTTGATAACTTTTTCGTGATAAATATAGATGCAATTTCATTTAATTAAATTTATAGATCACCTGATATGTTAACACTTCATGAATTAAAAATTCAACTTCATTTCATTGGATAATAAATTATGTGTAAATTCATCAAAGCCTGACCAATGGGGAGATTGTAGTGGAATTCTGTAAGTGTTTTGTCTCTTGTTCTTCAAATTTAAGGAAAGGATCATGAAAAATAAATCTTATTACATTATAATATGATCAATCATATGGTTCTTTAAATCATTACTTATTTATGTCTTTTTGAATGTTAAATTTCTCCAAACCTTGTTTTCTATCACTCTCTTTGAGAACATGACGGTTATATTTTTCTTCCACATCCATGTTTTCTCATCCCACATATGTTCTTATATATAGAACCTAATGAGGAGTTACATTGGGTAAAAATTAGGTTTCTAAATTTATTTATTAAATGATGTTTTAGTATTCTTTTTTAAAATGTGTGTTTTATGAAAGAATCTTTCCAGTAGAAATCCTATTATAACAACGATTAATTTAGAGAAAGAAATTTATTTTAAGGGTTGTACAATGTAACACACCAGGATGTTATGAGATATATTATTTTTATTTTAGTTTATGTGTTATTATGTACTCTAAACGATGATTAAATTGTGATATATGAAACACCGTATTATATAGAAGTATACACAACACTATGTTCGTCTTCCGATACACACAATTTCATGTTATTTTGAAATAATTCATTTCACACAAGAATGATTATAATTGAAAAAATAAATATTATTATGTTGCCTTATAACCTATATATTAAAATGGTGGTAATGAAAAAAACTAATTGATTTCAGAAAACACTTTTTTAACATTTATTTTATTAATTCTTTGATGAACTATTATTTAGAAAAAAAATCAAACGTTCTTTTTAATTAAAAGTAAATGTTTTCCTAATAAACCATTTAAAGAAAAATAAGTGAGTTTATTATATAATAAAATCACTCTATATGAATTTTATTAATGATATATATATATATATATTTATATAATATTCAAATTAATGATTTAAATTTATCGTATATGTTTTCTACGAATGATATAAGAAAAATACAATTTTTCAGATACAAGAAGTTTTTTTTTCAGAAAATATAGTTTTAATGCATTTTGTTGGAGAATATATTTTAAATATATTGTTTTACATATTTATAAGTATCTTTTAAAAGGAAAATTTTTTCTTTGGAATAGGGACATAAAAATTTACTTTTGTTGAATTTTTTTTATTGTTCTCATAAAATTCATATTTTAATGAATATAGAAAAATACTACATTTTAATTCGAAACTACATTATCGTCTTATTTATCTGTGTTAATATATTATCTAATGGATTTTATTTAATGTATATTTTTCATCATATTTTTATCTATGAATCCAATTTCAGTTATTGGAAGTAATTTCATATAGAAATTATATATAAAAACATGTCAATCTATTGATGGTTTTTACTAAATAAAATATTTGTTTTCTCTCTCTCATAACATGAATTTGTTTTTAAATAAGTACTGTAATTTTTATGTTTTGAAATTAAAAAAAATGTATTATGTATTTGGAATCTCTATGTCCTAATTATATAAATAGGTCCATTTTATTTTTAAGGAAATTTTGAATAGTAACATTGGTAATTTTTATTTACAACAATTAAAGATTAATTAGGTAAATTATGGTAACAAATAATATGATATGGATGAAAAAATTACTCTAACACCAAAAAAATCATATTTAATGAATAAAATTTAACATGTAACACATATGGGTAAAAATTGATTCGTTTAATGGAATTTTGACCCTGAAAGTGATGTAATTATTATTTTAACAAAAGAATATGAGAACATGTCACTCTCTTATTTCTTATAAGTATAAAAATTTAAATGTACCAATAAAAATGATGAAACAAAGAATATAAGTAGTTTAAATAAATATAATTATATTATATTAATATTATGAATATATTTATAAATTTTAGATATTAAATAACTATAATAAATTTTGACACAATAATGGTAGAGTAATTATTTTATTAAGGGAAATATCAAATAAACGATATTATAAATATCAAAATAAATATTATATGACATAATTTATGTTATCTAGTAATATTTTATGTGACTATGTAATTATATAATACTATGAAATTGGTTTTCATAAGTTTTATCTCTATATGAATGTAATATAAATTCAACGAAATGAATAGTGAAAAATTGACAATGTTGATATTTAATAGAAATAATATTTTATTAAAATATTTATAAGAAATAACAACATATTAAAAAACCAAAAAAACTATGATAATGTCTAAATGTTCAATAAGTTTCCAATTATGGGATATGTAGCCTATATAAGTAAAAAAATATCCTCTTAATAATAAAAATTATGATACCACAATTAAAATTAAAGAGAATAATTTATGGTAAAAAAACGATAAGGTTTAAAATACACTAAATCCGTGTATAAAAAATATTATATGAGAGTATTTATAACATTATGCATATTTTATTATACTTGTTTCAATTTGGAATCATTTGGTTTAAAATATAAATTTATATTAATTTAATATTTTAATAATATAAAATGGTTCCCATTACTTCAATTAAAAAAGGACACATCCCCCCTCACATTGTCACTTAATTTTGATCTTTCATACTATTCCCTCCCCTGATATTTTCCCTTATCATCATATTAATCACATTATATATTCTCTGGTATTCTCAAAAGTCTAACTCTACTTCCTTTTTAGAGGATATTTAGAGGAAGCACGTTGATGAAGAGGAAATCCCTTCTACTAATTATTTCAAAGTTATTTCTTCTAATATTTCATCTTCATTAATATTTTCATTATAAAGGAATAAATTCAGTATAATACATTTAATTATAAGTTATTTTTATGAAAAACCCATATTATTCATTCTTTCCATGCTACAAAAAATGAAATCACCCTACATGTATACGTATGGCTTACCATCTCCACACTGTGGAGTAAACTGTTTTTCACCACCACATTACTTGGATTGGTATATTTATGGAAATAAAAACAACATATTATTATTATAACATGATATGGATGATATAATAAAACATATACCATAGACATCATTAACATTCAACAAATATGGTAATTATATCATTGCATGTGTGTACGTACAACCTACCGTCTCAACGATGTGAGGCTATTCATTTTACATGATCTTAAATAAAGCCTGATTATATAAATATTTAGAAATAATAAATATGATAAATATGATAATAATATTATTATTTAAATAGTATATCTATAACATAAAAATTGTAACAAGAACTTATTCGACAATACATGCACAAGAACATAATGATGTTAATACCGAATAACAAGTAACAATGAAATGTTATTAACAGACGGATGATAATATGATCATATATGAAATCATAAACAATACAAATATTCTGTAATTATTCAATGAAATTATTTAAATAATTATTCAATAGGTTCTGATACAAATAATAGACATTGGACCCATGGTTTGGGGTAAAATTGCAATCTCATTTTTATCCGAGATTGTTTACACACAAGTATTTATTGGGGTATATTTATCATCCATGGAAATGTATTCTAAATAAGATTTTATAAAATTATTAATATTGTTTCATGTATGAATAAATTTAATTTTACCAATTTTTTACTTTTACTACATGGTTTTGAAGGAATCCTTCTTTCATTTACCAGACATGTTACTTTTTGACTTTTCTGGAAAAACTACGTGGAGTATGTTTTTTAGCATATACAACATAGGATTATTTTTATGCCTTATTTACAAGAAGCTTCCTCTACACGATTTCAATTTTATTTTCTTCTAATTTTTTTTTTAAATTGTGAAAAATTTTGACAAACGAAATTTTTTTGAAGAATAAAGGATATTAACCTCTGGAATTAAGTTCATGTGAATTATCAAAATTAATTTCCATATAAGTTGAAGATATTTAAATAGAATTTTGTTTATATCATTATTATTAGTATGATTTTACTGTGTTAATAATGTAATGTTATTTTATACGGATTATGTTAAGATGTAATTATGCAAAAAAATCCATTTTATTTTTTGGGTTATGCTTTCAAGAATTATTTATTTTCATGTCTCACATGTAAGAATAATTTAATTATGAGATGGGTGGGACCTATATCTCCATATAATGAATTGGGTGAAGATTTATCTATCATGATATATACATGAATTTAATATAATGTAAATATGGATCAGCAATACATGGCTAGAAGGTAATGTAAATATAGTTCAGTAATACAAGTCCCAAACGACATGTAAAACGTGTTCAGTAATAGACTTTTTCCACTATTATGGACTAGGAAATAAGACTGCGCTAATATTGAAATAATTTTTAATGATTTTTTTCCATAGGTTCTTGTTTTATTAAATTTAAATTTTTGTCTTAATTAATATTACTTTATGATTTATCTGTTGCATACATCCAATATTTATTAAATGACTCGTGATTTTGATACTAAAAAATTATGCTCTTGTTTTTACATTATTATGATTATGTTTTGTTTTATGATCTCCATTTTTTACCTTAATGATCATTTAAAATCACAATTTTTTTGTTTTCTTTCTCCAAGTATATAAATAATGTTTTTAGGTTGGAAAACAAAAGGGGAAGATCATTATAGGAGATGTTATAGATATTTTTCCAAGATAAAGGAATGTTTTCTGAGATTCCAAAGACACTGAACAAATATGGTATTTTGCTACTATTTTTTTAATCTATTATGTATTTATCAAAAGAAATTAAATTTACATTTACATAAAACTAGAATCACTAGAATAAATGAAATTCCAACTTTAACTATTTTTATTTCAAAATCCCAAATTTTTTATGAATATTTTTAAAGGATTTTAGGGAAAAAAACTTTTTAAATTTGTTAATATAAATAAATTTATAAATGTAATGTTATTTTAGAACTAAAATATATTAAATACATACATTACAGAAGAATGATTTACTTCCTTCATCTATAATATAGGGGAAAATCCATGGAGTTTTACATATTCATAACATCAACACAAATAATACTAACCCTACTGATTCTGAAAAATGGTTAGGTTTCTTTTGAAACCTTGTTATGACAACTTGTATACAGTTTGGGTTTCATTGCTACTTCTCAGTTGAAAATTCAATTTTGGTAAGGATTACTTTCACTGTATGTGTGGCCCACTACCCATTACATAGAGGATTTCAAAATATAATAAAGTATACAAGGAATATTACTCATATGAAATGTGGTTAACTGAGTTAAATGTTTATAATATAGGGGTATTCATTCTCTTCATACATTTTCAACAAATAATACCACCTTCATAAGGAAAAAATGACTCTCTTTTTAAAGCCAACTTTTTTAAATCACCCATTTTGGAAACCTTTAGTTTAGACTTCCCAAATATACTATATGCCTCTACTATCTCTCTTCAAATATTATGAGATATTTAATATTTAATTCATAGTCTATAATTTTCTATGATACTCCACTAATATATATATCAGTATTTTCCTATGTATTATTATATTTATTAGTCATCTATTTCTCCCATTCCATTAATAGACCGATAATATTTATTTATTTTTTGTATAATAATTTATAAAATATGATTTTACCACTCTTACTTGTTAATATGAAAAACTTAATACTATATTTTTTCTCTTGAAAAAGAATTTTAATATATGGATTGTTTCATTTGTATTTTCATAATACCTAAACTCACATTTCCTTTTAGATAAATTCATGAAAAATATATTTATATTTACTCAACTATTTTTTCATCAATGATGTACTATTTAATGTTTTCATATATAAATTTATTTTTCATCATTAATTACAACATATTAATGGAAAAATATTTATTTATTTCACCTCATAAATAAATGAAATCATCTTAGTGTTGGGCAATTATTTTTATGAAACCCTATTTATTCCTAGTTTTCATTAATATTTACACTCATATTGATTTTACTAATATTTTTTCTTTTAGAATATTATTCAATATATTATTATTTAAAAATGATTAAATTTACCATGCCTATTGAAAAACATAAAAACAATAATGAAAACATATATATAAAGTATATTCAAATTAAATTGGATGAATTATAAAATTATCTAATGTTTTTTAATTTTAGAATGCACTATAATAACATTTTATTTCATAGTATATCACAAAATTATTGACATATAGAATTACATATTCAAATTCTAAAACATGGGACACATATATAAAGAATATATGAAATTCATAGTTTAGAAAATATTAGCATGAATGTGAATTAAATTTTCACTGTTAAATTTAATTGAAAAAAAAGAATTTACTAAAACTCCAAAAGATATTTTAGAATTTTTTAAATATATAGAGACCCATGTTTAACAAAGTTGGTTATTACAAAATTTTATATAAATATTAAGTACATTGAAAAAATACATTCCTGAGGACCATAAAAGTTTAGTGTATTTGGAAACATGGAAACAAAATCTTATATCCTGGTGAAATATCATAGACATCTCCCATAAAGATCAACACCATTATCACTTCTACCAAATACCAATCTTCATAACCTAGATTAATGAAACATAAGAATGGGGTGAGCTCAATAACTTAGTAAGGGTAATAAAGGGACATATATAAGCATCGACATGATCATAGTAGTATGATAAAGCGATCATAACATTTGGAGAACATACCTTGCATATCAGAGGTCATAAACAGAAAATATGGGATTAAACATGGAAACTAATAAGACATTCATCATAAAGAAACAAAAATCATGAGACATGAAATCATAAGTAAAAAATAAGACATAAGATATTTGGCATACATAAATGAATAGAATCTTTTATGTCGGGTCTACCTTCAATGACTATATAACATGTTAGGATCGGGCTACGACCTGTGTACCTACAATGAGCTTGGGCTAGTAACCAGGGTACCCACTATATTTTAGGATTGTGGTAAAACCCATGTAAATTCTTTTTTCTGATCTTGGGATACTACCTATGTACTGACTTTCATTTAGGCTTGGGATTCGACCCATAAACAATCTTTCTTTTTGGGCTTGATCTACAACCCAAACACCCACTTACTTTTCAGGCATATGCTACAACCCAAAGACCCTATTTATTTTTGTGTATTGGATAAAAATTATGTACCCTTTGAGTATATATACAATATATCATTACACATTCCATTTTGAGGGATATATATGTCTCAACCATCTCATATTAACATCATTTACACATGTACAAAAACATAATAAAAAATTCTGTATATCATGACCCATAAAAAGACAAACATATTATAACCCGAAAATCATGACCCATAAAATGAAATGTGTATTAGTAACCTTTCATTACTTAGTAACCTATGGAAGAGAGATAGGTTTTATAACCATTTCATTAAAGTATAAACCGTAAAATAGATACAGATTTCATAATCATATAACCCGTGAAAGAGGTACAGGTTTCTTAAAGATGAGACATTAAGTATAGAACATTTATAAAAAAAGATATAAATGGATAAGATACATAATATCCAACAATTGAATGATTGACATAAATGGATGTCCTATTATAAAGAAAATTGTATAAAATGTCATTACAAATTTTCTAGAAAAAAATATCATTTGTTATTTAAAAAATTCTTGTCAATACATTAAACCATAAAAGATGTTTTTCTTATAATATACCATGTAAACATATAAAAAAGAGTTGAAACTATTTTGGAAAAAAAATTCATTGAAAATTCATTTTAAAAAAAAATTACAATGATTAACAACATAAAAATGAAAAGGAATCTTTAAAGGAATCATTGTGGGTAAATTCATACATTTCATATGAAGTAAAAAAGGAAAATTCCTATTGCATGGTAAAAAGGTTAGGAGGAATTATTGTTTGGAAAGAAAAAAAATTACAATGAAGATATTGGTTAATTAATTTTTTTAATAATTACTTTAAAATATTATATGATAATGGTATAGTATTATTGGAAATTATTTTTAAAAAACAAATATTTCATACTAAAGAAAGGGTAAAGTCAAGAATTCCTTGAAAAACATTATTAACTATATTATGAACCAAAGAGTAGAATATTGTTTTAATAAATCAGTATATCATAAAATAATAGAGTAAATTGAAGATCATGAATTTTATTGATATATGGATCATAATATTTTATCATGTTAAGAAATAACATAAACAATCTTTAAATGAGATGAGATTGTCTCAATAAAGTCTTATAGCTCTGTAACATGGGATCATACATTCCAGGTAAAAAATAAGATTACATGAAAAATAATATATCAATAAAATAAGTATATTCATGTTATAACTTGTAAACTGGAATTAAATTCACCTCAATGTGGAAATTAGTTTAATTAAAAAAAATCTCAAAGAAGTCAAATTGACAGAAAACTATTTTAAAGAATTTGTATTTTTTGAAAGATAAATCCCATGGAAGATAGTTCATAAAATGGGAATGTGAGCACCCAAAATATTGTTTAAAAAATTAATATTATAACCAACAGGTAATTACATACACCACATTAAAAGAATGTGTAGAGAACATAGGTTGTATCTAACAAAAATTAAAAGTGATATCAAATACCCTTACCTTATGTCTTGACTCTCTCTATAATTGTACAAGATTCATGAATAATAAATATATTTTCATTATAAATATTTTACAGAATATTATATTAAAATAAATTACTATATATTTTTTATCATAACCTTAAATTTACTACTTGTTAAGGATCGTATGTTAAGGTTTCACTATGGGTAATATTCACTTTGTTTTTCTCATGTGTTGTAATTTTTTACATATTTGGTCCTTATACTAATATCATGAGTACATAACGTAAAACATGAAATAAATATCAGGTATATCCATTATAATAATATTATATTTGTATAAATAATAATAAATCATGTAATGGAATTCATTGTTCATAGAGACAGTAAGTAGTACATACGCATGAACATATTTTTTCAGTTTTTATTGTCATAATGAAAGAAAGTATGCAAATTTCATATGTATATTTATAGATAATTTTTATATTAGAATTAATATATAATATATATAATATATTTTCATTAAACTCGTCCTTAATACATTCTATTTGGTGTGTAAACGAATCACATCGCATTGTGGGGACAGTAGTCCACACACCCTCAAACGAGATTATCTTATTAACAAGAATTGTTAGGAAAAAATATGTGTGTTGTAAACGAGACAAATAAGATTAAATACCTAATAAATATACTATATTTCAAATATAAATTGATTTTATACCATTATGGCTACCATTATGGGTGGTAAAGGTGAAATGAACAATGATTTTTTTTGTGAGGTAGTAGTTCCTCTTACATAGATATAGTATGTTCAAAATCCATTAGATAATGGTGTTTATAAGTTTAGGTTTAAAAAAATGCATAAAAACATCATAGAATATATAGGATACAATTTTTTGACAGAGTAATGGGAGAAATAGTGTTTAACGTGTTATTAAAAGAAATAAAGGAAAAGAGCTTGACAGAAGACGTTACGTCTAAATCGTGTAACTCCTTTTACATTGTGCCAAGAAGCTTATTTGAGACAGTTTAATCCAAAATGGAGGATTCAAGGTAGAATTTAGGATTTCTGGGAGGTTACATGTATATATTTTTATTATCATAAAAGGTTTTATAGGTGTGAGTAATGGATAGAGGTGGTAGCCTTATATAGGGAAGGAAAATGACACATATGGAATTTTTAGAAACAAATTAGTTGTGCAGATTTTCATACATAAAAAAGTCATAAAAAACATAAACAATAAATAAAAGATATTTTATGGATGAAATATGGACATAAAATTGGTGTTGGACATGTTTCAAGGTCATTTGGTCCACTAATTTTACGGTTTGGTCCCTAATTAAGCATAATAGTTCTTTAACTACAGTGATTAATTTGAACACTTTTACTATTCATTCCTGTAAAAAATTAACATATTAATGTTTTTATATAAATATTATACTGAATATAACTGTGTCAATCTGATTTTATAAATCGCAATCTCATAAGCATAAAAATTATGATTAGTGATAATCCTGCAGGCCAGACGAAATAACATGATTTTAATGTAGGAAAATGATCTAATGTTAGATAATAATATTTTATTCAATTTCAATGTTATTTTGATCCTAATGAGTTTCACTATATTATTAGATGTAAAATTAATATAATGGGACCTTAAAACATATTTATAATATCATTTTGTATTAAAATTTTATTAGACCAAAATCAGGTTTTTAACTAAAAAAATATTTTTCACTGTTAATCAAAAAACAAATTTTATCATAAAATTTTCAATACATAAACCTAGGTTAATTTTGACCATCTTATTTCAAAATTGAATTTTGTATTATCCAATTAAATTTATAAATTTTTATAATATTAGTATAATTATTAAAAGTGATTCATTCAAGCTGACAATATTTTTTACATAAAAGGACTTCACCAAAAATATTATCTTTCTTTTTCAACATATCTTACTTATATTAAAAAATATTTGAAAATTAGTTTATAACTATGTTTAAAATATAATTTATAATTATTTTATTTAAATAATTTTAAAAATAAGAAGATATGTTTCATAGAAGCTCAGTGGGGTATGCAGTGTACGCCATGTTGGTGTTGCATGTAGCGCAAGCCAAGTCTGTATTGTGTGTAGCACAATCGAAGTTGGTTTTGAGTGTGAATGTAATATTTGGGTTAGAGGCTTAATATATATATATATAATGAAATATTTATTGTTTCACATGAAATGAAAAATATATAAAGTCAAATTAATTAAAAAAATGTCAAAATCTTGGGGTGTCACATTCTACAGCCCATAAAATGAATTTCACCTTCAAAATTTATCTAGGTTATCAAAGGCTAAATACATGAATGTTTCATTCATATAAACCCACATCATAAAAATGGATACTAATATTTTACATAAAATTTAATATTTGGAACCATACCGGTTACCAAAATTAACATATAATTATGATCCCACATGGTAGAAAATAGGTGTCAAGTGAAAACATGGATATGGAAGAAAATATCACCATCATGATATTATAGAGAGTGGTAGAGGGCCATTTTAGGAGAAGTTTAACAATAATAAATTCATAAATTTGTGAGGACCTAAGAAACCATCTGGTTCTTAGGAAATGATGGCACTAGAATAACATTTTGGTTTAAAAATATTTTTTCCTTATGTTAAATAATTTTCATGAAAGGGCTTACTTTATTGATTTAAGAACATTTTCACACATTGTTGTTCATTGATTGAATCCACCTCATTCTCTAAAAAGGAAATAGGATTTTCTTCATTCTAGAAGTACTAATAGATCATAAGATCTATGATATTCCATCCTATTTTTCATATGATTCCATCAATACAAGGTAGTTTGAACAGGCTATAAAACATATATAAATCCGTATATAGAAGGTAACACTTTAATCATACTAACATTATCTGAAGTTTAATATAAAAATTCCTTAAATTGATATAACTCACTATTTATTCCTTACATAGAATATTATCAATAACCAAAATCATTATACACATGGGTCTATAATTGTACTAATAGAATGTCAAATGTGATTTTATTATTCCATATTTTATGTTGGGAAAGATAATCACCTGAAATAACACCAAAGGATGAACAATAATACATTCATAGGGATTATTCATAAAAACCAGACATAAAATTACCAATTATGGAAGGATAGGTAATTATTAATTGTTTTCGATCAATTTATCAAATTTGATCGCAGTTGATTTCCCATTGTACATTGTCTTCCGAGGTTGTTTGTGCTTATAATCCTTATTAACCCATGGATTTGGGAACATTATGGTGAAATTCCAAAACTCAAAGAAATTGAAGCACTTAAGTGTAGAAGGTGCATCTTGAAGAGTTGTCTCATTATTTTCATAATTATATAAAATGTTCTAATCACATCCACATCCTACCGCTCAATTTCATTCCATTACACACATAAAACATTTAGTAGTCTCAAAAATACAATCCCCACCTTACTTAATTACACATGAATAACACAAAAGAATATTCATATTCTTATCTCTATGATTGGTTTATTGTCCTTTAAAATCTATATTCCTCATCTTGTTAAAAAAATGAGATTTGTATATAACTTGAACCTCAATTTCAACATTGATTTCACAATGCACAATATCTTCATAGATAGCAAAGTCTATTATGGAGAATTCCCTTCTATGACTAAGATTTAATTCACTAATGAACCTATCTACCATTGTTTCTGGTTGGATGATAATTCAAAAATCATATCTCTCATGTCTTGCTAAATTATCCTCATAGGTACCGACATATTCATCAACCTTTTTCATTAACTCATTGAAATAATTTTTCCATCATTGTATTAAGTACATGAGGAATGTACTTATTTGTGAATAAGTTCATGAACTCATTCCACTCCATGGACTCAATTTCATCCTAATTCCTCAAATTCTTGATTAGAGTCCACCACCGGTCTTCTTTACCTCCTAACCGATAAATAGCTAGAATGAAATTATCATTATCTAAATACATGATAAGGTAAAAAATATCTTTAGAGGTACTAATCCAATGTTCATAAACAACTGGATCAAATGACCAACTAAAAGACGGTGTATGATACCTCAAGAAGTACTCATCAGAATGTTTCTCCTGACATTTCTCATTTTGAAACTCATCATGATTTATATTTTGGGACATCTCTAAGGGTATTGAAATAAGGTATTTTATTGCAGCCCTCATAGAATTCACACCTTTATGAGAGAATTCATTTCATTGTTTTTCATAATCATTATTAATGTGGTTCCTTGGGGTTCAAGGCAATGAATAAACCAAAAACATACAGTAATAAATAGTTATCAAAATGAGGAACCATATAATCCAGAATTGTAACTTATAGGATTTATAAAGTAAGAATCCTTCTTTAATCTATGACCCCTTAGGTTTATCCAAGTTTATTTATACCCATCTTCTAATTTAATTCATCGTAATGTTTCGTGATGTATTTTTGAATTCCCAGTGCTTATCCATTGGGACTGTCAAACCATGTGTGTAGCACGGCCTATTGTTGTGTATCAAATTAGCCTAAGTCAAGCTTCAAATATTTTATTAGAGATGTTACCCCTAGGTACATCATTTCGAGAGCCACATCAACTTGTAGTGTCTAGAGAAGGATGTATTTCTAGGAAACCACTCACACTTTATTTTACCAAAATTTGAGGACATTTTTATAAACATCAAATCATACTTATACTTATCCTGTGAGACATCCCTAGACAAATCGTTATAAAAAATCCTAGTGATCTCACTGAGGGTTTCTCATCTTATTTTCCAATGGTTGACTAAAAATTTCCTATGATACCAACTAATGAGACCCAGGATTAACATACATGGATATTAAACCATTATTTTATGAATATTTAGTACATTGAAAAAATAAATGCCCAAGGACCATAATGGTTTAGTTTCTTTGGAAACATGGAATCAAAAACATATATCCTAGTGAATGATCATCCACATATCCCATAACGATCTACACTAAACAATACTTTAAACAGTAACCTTTCTTCATTACCAAGTGAAGAGAATCAAATGAAAGTGGTGATCTAAGATTCTTAGTAAGGTAAAACAAGAAAGAAATTTAAGCATAAACACCAACAAAGTAGTATGACAATGAGATCATAATAATAAAAGATAATACCCTTCATATCAAAGGTCATAAGGATAATAAATGGGATAAATCTAGGTAGAAGAAAAGACATGAATCCTAAGAAAAAAACATTATGAGCCCTGAAATCATAACTAAGGAATAAGACATAGGATTTGTGGCATATATACATGAATATAATAATTTATGATATGGATACCTACCAAGACCTTTATAACATGTTAGGGAAGGGCTATGACCTATTAACCTAATTTGGGTATGGTATCTAAATACATGTACCCACATTCTTTTAGAATTGGGCTACATCCCATTTATCTTCCTATTTTTGGGCTTGGGGTACTACCCGTGTACACTCTTTCATTTACTCATGGGATACAACTTGTACACCCTCACTCATTTTTGGATTGGGATACGACCCAAACAACCTCTTTATTTTCAGGATGGATCCAAAAACCAAACACCCTTTCTCTTTATGATCATAGTCTACAACTCGTGTACCATTTGAGATCATATAAAACATATCATTACCCAATGCATTGGAGGGAGATATAGGTCCCACCAATAAATCGTAAAATCATTCACATTTGTGCCACAAGATAATAAAACATCCATCATATCATAACAATTAGAATGATATAGGTAATATAAACAAAAAATCATGACCCATAAATTGATATTGGTATTGTTAACATTTATCACATCAGAACATACAGAAAAGATAAAGGTTACATTATTATTTCATCAAATAATATCACATGAATGAGAACGGGATTTCATAAACATATACACCTATTAAAACAATAGGTTTCATAAAGAATGTAACATTAAGCATGAATCGTTCATTGAAAGGATATGAATATAATCATTATATAACTTCCAAAAAGGGATCAATTAATGTCAATATATGTCATCTTTGATGAAAAATATTTTTTAAATAACATTCAAAAAAATTCTTAAGGAAATTTACATTTCTTCTTTGAAAAACGCTTGTAAATACATAAAAAAATTTAAAAATAATTTTCTAACAAAATATATTGAAAACATTGAAAAAATACATGAAATAATTTTTAAAATATTTATCCTTGACAATTAATTTTTAAATAGTTTCTTAAATATTTTTTTAAAAAAATTTAAATGGAATCTTCCATGGAATAATGATGGGTAAATCTGTACATTTTGTATGATGTAAAAATGAACACTCTTTTTTCTTGGTAAAAAGTACTAAAGGTATGACTTGTTTGGAAAGAAGCCAGAATATTCCTTCAAAGATATTAGTAAAATAAAAGAAAGGTAAAAATTTAATTAAAATCCTATAGGATAGTGGTATAATATTCAGGGAATCCCTTAATAGGAAACCTTACTTTCTGACTGATGAATGTATGATGTCAGGATTTACTAGAAACTATTTATTTACTATATTATGAACCAAAGAGTAGGATATGATATTAATACATGATTATATAATGAATAATTATAGTAGAACTAAAATCATTAATATTATTTAGAGATGGATAATAATATTTAATCAAGATAAGAAATAACATAATCAATCTCATAAAGTGATGAGACTGTCTTAATAAACTCTTATGACTCAATAACGTGGGATCATACTATCATTGTAAAAAAAATAAATTACATGAATATTAATATGTCATGAAAATAAGTAGATTCATTTTATAAAATATAAAATGGATATATATAAACCTTGAAGAAGAGTTTATGTTAATAACAAAACCTGAATATCAAAGAAGGCCAATTGAGACAACACTTTTTATCAATATGGTATATTTTGAAAGCTAAAACCCATTTAATAAGGATCATAAAATGGGAATTTAAATTCCAAAAAAATTAATTAAAATATAAATATAACATATTAATAAGAATTAAATACACATAAAAAAAATTATTGGCAAACATATCCTGTATCTCGCATAAATTAAAAGTGAGAAAAAAAATCCCTTTACCTTATGTATTTAGTCTCTTTGTACCTGCACAAGAATTCAATATAACAAATATAAGCATATTATAAATATTATAATTCATAATATAATTTAATCTATTTCAATATATGGTTTTATTAAAACCTTATAATACTCACTTGTTAATGATGTTAGGTTAACGCTTCACTTTGGGTAATATTCACATTGTTCTTTTCATGTGTCTTAATTTGTTGCATCTTTGGTCGTTATAATTAAATAATGATTACATAATTTAGAACATGATATAAATATCATGAATTTACAATATAATTATATTATTTTAATCTATAGCATAATGATTTACAAAATGTAATACACCGTTCATGGAGACGGTAAGTCGTACGTACGTATGAACACTTTTTTCTATTTTTATTGTTGTATTGAAAGTATGTATGTAAATGACATATGTATATATTTGTGTGTATATATATATATATATATCATTATTATAGTACATCAATATATCATACATATAATATTTTTTCATTAAACCTATAATTAATACATTATATGTTGTGTGTGAAGGAATCACATTGCATTGAGGGGATGTTAGTCCTCATTTACTCAAATGAGATTATCGTATTAACACCAAATAGAGGATAAAAAGATGTGTGTTGTAAGAGGAATAAATAAGAACAAATAGATAATTAAAATAATATATTAAATATATAAATTTATTTTATATCATATTTTCCACAATTATTGGGGGTAAAGGAGAAATGACCAATCATCACTTCACGAGCCAATAGTTCACCATACACAAAAACGTATGTTCAATATCCATTAGATGAAGGTCTGGGTAAATGTAGGTCATAAAACATCCATGAAAACATTATTGTATGATTATAATATTTTTTATCACAAAATAATATAATAAATAGAGTATATTTAGTTAATAAGGGAAATAATGGAAATGATCATGAGAGAAGACCTTACCTCTAAACCGAGCAACTCCTTTTAGATAGTGAAAAAATGATTCCTTAAGAATCATTATTCGAAATAGATGTATTCCAGGTCCAAGGTAGGATATTTAGGAGGATAATTGGAGAGATATTGGATGAACATTAATGCTTCTAGAGGTCTGAGGAATGGGTAGACATGATGGCCTTTTATATGGATGGAAAGGGACAAACATGGATGTTTTAGAAACATCATCGGTGAGAACATGTTCTTACTGAAAAAAGTAATATAAACCCATCATAAATCACTAATTGACGTTTTATGGACTATTTATGGACTTCCAATTGGTGTTTAAAATGTTTAATGGTCATTTGGTCCATTAATTTTAATGTGTAGTCCATAATTAAGCCTAATTTGGCAATAACTAATGTGATTAATTTTAATCACATTGACTAATACTTTTTAAAAAAAATTTAACATGGACTTTTTATACCATTAATATTATAATGAATACAATGTTTTATGTTAGATTTTCTAAATTCCAATCATAGTAGATGAAAAATTAATATTAGTGTCAATCCCGCATATGGGACGAAATAATGGGGTTTTAGTGTATGAAAATCTTCAAAAGATAGATTAGATTATTTTATTCAGTTAAAAATTGAGTCCACACTAATGAATTTAATTTTATTATCAAATTTAATATTCATCAAATATGACATTAAAACAAATTTATAATATCATTTAGAATTTATAGATAATTAGTCAAAAATACATTTTTTATCTAAAAAGAAGTATTTCTCACTATTTATCCAAAAATAATTTTTGTCAAAAAATTCCAAAAAATTCAACCTAAGATAATTTCAATGTTCCTGATCCAAAAAATGAATTTCATTTTATCAAAATAATTTTATAAATGTGTCTAGAATAATTTATTTTTATTAAAATCAATTCATTTAAGAAAACAATATTTTTAACATAAACTGTCTTTACCAAAAATAAAATATTTCATTATCAAGATGTTTTATTTATATAAAACAAAACTATTTAAGATATATTTAATACTACGTTTAAAATCTAGTTTATAATTATCCTATTTAAATAATTAAAACAATAAAAATAAATTTTTCTGAGAAACATAGTGTTGTGTGCATTAAATGAAAAGTCAATGTTTCTTGTAGCGCAATGCAAGTTGGTATTGCATATAGGGAAATCCATGTTGTTATTATGTGTTATCAGAATATTTTAATTAGTTTCTTAATATTTATATATATATAAATAAATAATTCTTGTTTCATTTTAAATGAAAATATTTAAAAAATAAATTAAATTGAAAATAATATTTCTCAAAATATCGACGTGTTAAAAAAGATCTATAATTGTTGACAATTATAGAGTTGAAACTATAAAAACCATAAAAATTACTAAAAATAATGATCATGATTGGTATTTTATTAAACTATTCGAAAATAACTTTTTTGGACTATTTTATGAAATGTTTTTATCTCTAATTTTACAACATCAATTTATTATTAAATTTTTATTAATTGTAATATATCTTCTAAGGGAAAATATTTATTTATTATATTTTTTTTGGGATTAAATAAAATATCATGATTATAGAATTCATTACCATTAAATTATTCATAAATTTGAGAAATACTTATAAGTCATGTAGGGAAATATGAATCTAAGTAAAATCATCCTTCTACTTTAGCTCAATTGCATAGAAGTTTTATGAAATATGATCTTTATTCATATAACTTTATGAAAGATATGGAATTAGGATTTCTCTAATAAACCATTTTATATATTAAATAAATTTAATTAATAAATATTATGTGTTTTTATATACATCTCATTTATTATTACTTCAAATATAATTACAATCAATATTACAATATATTTATAAATTACATTCATTAAAAAATATATAATTTTTATATACATTTCTATGCCTACAATATCGAATCAATGATACTATGATGGTAAATTTTAGTTTTATAGGGGTTTTGTAAACAAATATATTTAAATAATTTCTTAATTGAGGAAACATAATGGTTCCTCACTCTCTAGGGCCGCTCTTAGGCTCTCATCTCTATATCTACCTCCTCTTAGGGTTTCCTCTGTCCCTATCAAACATCTATCTTCTTCTCTACTTTACCTAGTTCCCTCTTATCTTCGATTGTTTTTCTAGGATTAATAGTTTTTATTTCATATCCTCTCTCTCTATCTCTCTATCTGGTTCTTTTATTCCTCTACCTATTTCACCTCCCTTTCTATATGAAGGTCGTTCTACTATTGCCTTAATTTTCTATAGCCTCACGCTCCACTACTCCTATAAATGTCACATCAAGAGAGATTGGCACACTAAGGCTTTGAGATATTAGTTTGGTGTTTGAGGGTCCCCTCAATGTCTCTTTTCTTCTTCATTAAGGATTCCATCCACACAAATCTTTATTGGGTTTTATCCCCTCACAATGGTTCTTTTCAGTTGTCTTTCTCAATAATTTTATCGTCTCTTATGTGGTTCCTTTTAGGGTTCCAATCTGATTTCTATCTCCATCACTCTCGATTGTTTTGGGTTGTTATCAGTTGTGGGTTTTAGTAGGTGTTATGTTATTTTGTCATATTGTTAGTTTAATTATTTTGTTCTATACCAATGTAGTGACAACATAAGATAGAGTTTGCAATGCGATGAGTATGACAATGGTGAAGGTGAAGCGTTGACATGGTGGTGTATGGACAGGTTCTTCCCTAATTTGTCTTCTTCAATGGCTCTGGTTTTTGTGGAACATTTTCATCCCATAGGTGTTTCTGGAGTATCAACTCATGATGTTGGAGGTATTTGGTGGATTTTGACTGGTTCAAATAAGTGTATATGTGGCTTAGGGCTGGTGATGATGGTCGCATCCATGAGGCTTCTTGAGGAGGTTGATTCTGAGATATTATTTGTTAGGTTTTTGTGAGTCTTTTAAATTATGGCTAATTATATTTATATATATATAATTTATGATATAAATATATATGTATTTACACACACATATACCCACAAATATATAGATAGATATATATATATATATAAACAAATATACAAAATATATAAACATATATATATATATGTTAAAAACACACACACACATATATATAATATGAACATATAAATAAAGGTAAAATTAAACACATATATATATCTAATATGAACATATATATATAATATTGACACAGCCACACACACCAACATATATATATATAAATAATATATATATACCATAAAATTATTTTATAAATATGTAACCATATATATAAACAAAAAGATATATATAATTATAATATAAACACACACATATATAATATATAATATAATCATATGTATAAAATAGAAACATATATACAATATAAAATATAAATATATAAATATATTATATAAATATATTTGAAATATAAAATAAAAACATAAATATATGTAATATAAAGAGAGATATATATACATATAAACTTAACATAAGATATATATATGTGTGTGTGTGTGTGTAAAATTATATATATATGTTAAATTTATAACTACTAAAATATGTAAATATATATATATATATATAGACAATAATACCTTTATATATCCAATTTTTTTATAGATTAGTTGGTTCGGTCTTTTGGAATGTCACTGATTGTTGACACACCCCGACCCCTTTTTAAATAATTTATTTTATTATTTATTAGTTTCAGTTAGCGACTCCAAGGTGCAGGGCGGGGGCTAGTCTAATTTTTTTAACGTTTAATGGTTTGTTGGGTTTTCGGGCTAGTTTGCATGCATCACATGATCGGCCGTAGCCAAACAGTCGGTCCACGTATCTGTGCAGTGACCAAATGTTTAAAATAAATAAAGATTTATTAAAATGAAATGGGATAAATGTCTGTCAAGTAATAATAATAATAATATTATTGGGTAGATAATAATAATATTATTGGCAGTGTTATTTCTATCATTAATTTTTTTAAATATTAATTTATTTGTAAAAGTGGTATTAATATTTTTATGATAAAATTATCATTAATAAAATTAGTAATGTTATATTATTATTATTATTTATGTTATTAATATATATATGAAAAAAATTAAATCAAATTAACATGATTTTATTTTTTATTATTCTGACATTTATTATTATTATAATTATGTTATTTATATTAAGATGATGATGATGATTATTATTATTATTATAAAATGAAAAAAACCAAACCATAATCTACCCCACCGCCCCCTCCCTTTTCCTTGTTCTGCACTGCGGCCCGCACCCCCTATCCTTATTCCCTACGCGAACCAGACCCCCCTCCTACCCTTACCCCAATCACAAACCAGCCCCCCCCCCCCCCCCCCAGACTGCTCCCTGGCTGACCACCCACTTGCGCCGCGACCTCTGCTGCCCTTCGCCGGTGCCCCCTCAGCACACTCGGCTAGCCACCCACTTGCACCTGAGCCTCTGTATCATTCTACCAGCACCCCATCAGCACACCCAACTGGCCCCCTGCTCGTGCCCCTAGCCTCCATAGCTTTCTGTTGGCGCCCCCTCAGTGCACCCCAGATGGTCTTCCAATCGCACTCCGACCTTTGGAAACCAGTGGATCACCACTTCAGCAGTCTCCAGCCACTTCGACCCCACCAGGATTCCATCCCACCACAGCCTTGCCCTCGTTGTCTCTGGCTGGCCGCACTCCGACCACGTCGCCATCTCCGGCAAACCCTAACCTTTCAATGACCATTGTTCTTGGAGAATTCCTATGCTCGAGACCCTTAGAATAGGTTCATTCATTTTACTTTACTGCTTGGGTGTGTTTCTTCATTTTTGAAAAAATCTAACTTCTCGGGTGTGGTGTTCGTGCTTTCTTGTGGCTTTTTTAGGTGTGCATTTGGTCCGCATGGAGTTCTTTTACCTTCCGTCGAAGTTCAGTTGAGTCCACACATCGTTTAAGGTACGATACCTTTTCCATGCCCTTTTAATTTTAGAATACTTTAATTTCTTGTATTTTTCAAATCCACTGAATATTAATTAGTTATTTCTATTTTTTATTCTTAGAATAATTGTTTTCGGAGAAAATTATTTGGCTTTATGGACAGTCATTTTTTTGTCCAATTATTTTACATGCTCGGCTATTTTAACTGGCTTTTCGTTTAATTATTTAGGGGTAAAATGGTTCTCTTTTTTTGAAATTATTGGTGTTCACAATTTAGTGTTGTTTTTACATGGTATAAATGGAGTTTTTTATGGAAACCCATCGTATTCAATTTAATCTCTTTTCATAAATTGTTCAACTAGTTAATCTCACTGTGAAAATGTTGTGTATTATATTTTATTATGTTGTGGGATTGCGTTTGATCAAAAATACATTCTTTGAATGAGTTTTGTTTACATAATTCTTTGGTCACTCATTAAAAAAAGTTTATAAATTTTTAGTTGGTTATTTAAATAATTTTAATGTTGTGAATCGTGTTTTTAAAACGTTTTGAAGTGCGCATAATTTCGAAAGTAGATTTTTACATGTGGTGTATTATTTTTATGTCGTGCATACAAAGTGTTTATTAAATTCATGATTGGACCTTATGAATTTATTCTGAAATTAAAATGAAGATTTATGTGTTCAAATTGGTTTTCATTCCATATGCTTGTTTTGATATCTCTATGGCCTTTATAAAGATGGTATTAGAGTTAAAGTGGTGATTTTCATTTATTAAATAGGATTTCAAATGTGTGTTCAGTTCTTAATAATGGATTTTCATGGTTAAATTTTTTGAAAATTATTATTTGGTGAAATGTGGTGAATATAAGGGCCTGTTTGGAACATTGATTGGTCATTTGTAAAAAAAACCCCTCCTAGGATGGGTCTCGTGCCCATTTGGTAGACTACGTGTTAGGAGGGTCCTCAGAAATGGATTTACCTCTTATGATAATTATTTTAATATAGAGAAATTACTTTGAGGTGGTCGGGGTGGTGTTGGTCTTTTCAGTGTGTGTGTGGTGATATATGTGTATATATGCGGCTTGTTGTTTATATTTCCTGGAACCCACCATTGTGAAATAAACATAGTAATCTAGCATAGCAATGAGGATTATTGAGAATCATTTCATCACATGTTAGGGCATGTACTGCTAGTTCCCTGAAGATGGGGTATGTTTTGTTTTTATTATTATGGTATTGGGACCATCGACCATGCCAGGTAGGGAGATAATCCGGCGTTAGGGCATTATGACATCATTTAGTAGGGAATGCCTTCAGGATGAGTCACATGTATAGTATGTTGTGGTCTTCCTCTGAGTTATTAGGTGTTCACGTGTTCTTATAACCCATGTACCCTTAGTACCATTTCCCGCACTCTATTGAACCATAAGATCGGGCTTGGTTTTGATGTTCTATTGGGTAAATTGAGAACAAGGGTTTATGTTAAAAATAAATGTTTTCATGAAATTGAATTTTTGGAAGAATAAACATCCTTCTCATTACTCAATGTTAACTAAGTGAGTCTTTTCTGCCATTCTTTGGTTTCTTTTTTATCTCTCCATGATCCATCTTTAAAAATTAAGAGTGTAATAGGTCATGCATGTTTGTTTGTAAGATACCGAGTGTGAAAAGCATTTCGTTTATATTTGTAGTTCATACATGTTAATCAATGTTTTCTTCATTAAAATGTGGGCATTGTGAATTGATATTTCATGCATACCAACTTAGTTTTAATAATCCCACCTATAGTGTTTTATTGTTTTCAGTTTCTCTTGTAGGTTCCAGCTTTGGTTAGGATCTCCTTGGGAGATTTTTGGTTTCGGTATTAGAGTGTAACCCACGAGGTTACGTGGAGTCCTAGTCTTGGACAGGTTAGTCGTGTTGTTGATCATCCTTTACTTATTTTGTCGTTTCGTTATTTTTTGATTTTATATTTGTATCTACATTTTTTTTATTTGTATCTATGGGTAAAATAATTCTCAATGATTAAATTTTGATTCTCGGCACTAGTTTCCAACACGTGGGGACTGTGATCACCCCTCAGGCCATGTCGCAGACTGGCATAGGTGACCGGTTCAGGGTCAACCCGAGTTGGTTCATGAAAAAATGGTATCATAGGAGGACCTTGTTATTTAGGGATTATAGTTGAAGGATATTATGATTGTCGGGGCTCAAGATGTAGGTTATAGGTCAATGCCTGATCACCATCACTCGTGATGGGACATGAGATACCAAGGTTCGTCTGGGATTTGAGTCTTTTTTCTTGGATTTTTTTTGGATTGAGTGGTGAAAATGGAGGTGAATTGGTTTACGTTGCCGCCTCACAAGGTGCGGAAACCCATGTGAAGTCTAAGGGTTTGGCTCATGGTCTTCTTAATGTTATTCCTTACATGGGGAATGTCTCACCATCATGTATTCGGATTAGACATATTAATTAGTTCCTCATTTGAATGGTTTATCGTTGGTCATGTTTTGTTTCAAACTCTATTGATGTGAGTGTGTGTTAACAATGAAATTTATTTCAAAATGAAAATAAAAATAAGGGGCCTCTTCCAAAATGATTTTGAAATTTGTAAAGTGGGGTTTCAAAGAGCATCTGTTTTGATTTTGAAAATTTTCGTGTGTAATTGGGTTTGATTAGGGAAAGTGATTTTTGAACCTTGACACTCCTTATGGAGGGTCATACGTGTGTGGGTATGTATGGGGAGTGTGTGGGGGCACTTGTTTGTAGATGATGTTAGAGAGATCGAATAAACTCACATGTGACAGTTCATAATGTTCTATAGGTGAGTTTTAATGTTATAAAAAATAATGGTTTTTTAAAATTGATTTTTTATTGTGTTTCTATATGTTTGGCTTGTGGGCATGTTTCCCTTGGATTGTTTTGTTTCATTGATTGAGTTTTGGATTGATGTAAGTTTTGATGATGTTATTCGTGTTGTTATGAGTATTCAACCCAAAAATCCTCAAAAATTTGTTAATGAGTTATGCCTACTTCCAAGTTGTTTTTGTGTGTTGCCTGCTTATCGAGGTAATCAATTTCTGTTAAAGGCAGTTGTATAGTTCAGAAAGCGAGTGTGTCTTTGGGTTTTTGGGAACACCCAGGGTAGTTAAGATTGTTACCATCCCTGATTTATTTGAGGGTTTAGTTCTGGACTAGTAAATGTGGGTTGTCTCATCCTCATTATAGACTTGGGTGTAGTGTGTGGGGGTCAACACTTTTGAAGGTTCCCCATCATGCATGGATCCTCATCTGTACCGACTCCCAATTTGTTAGACTATTCTCTCGTATTTGACTAGTCTAGCCGGTTCATGCATTCTAAGAATCCTTGTTTCATCCCGCCGATGATTTTCTACCATGTTACTATTCAGGCCTTCAAGGAGTGTTCTAAAAGAAGCATCGTTCGAGGGGAGGAATTTAAGGACCGATGGATTCAAATGCTTGACTGAGTGGTAGGATATGCTTCATCCATCAGGTCCCCACCCATAGTTCTTAGGGTGAAGCTCGTGAACGGTCGGAAGTTTCCTAGGGTATGTGGAACCTCAACCCGGATAATGTTTACAGCTTTGGGATCGAAATATCCAAAAATCCATGGTTATTTCCTCATCACATTATTAATCTCATCATTGTTGTGGTGGTGTGATGAGTCCATTCCACCATAATCAAATTAGTCTTATCTGCCCTTAGCGAGGTTTCCAAATCATTCGTTTTCCTTGAAGGTTGTTAGGCCTATGAATAAACTGACATGTTCTAATTTTGAGATGGTTTTAGCTGTGTTCATCTGGGAGATTTTTCCTTTGGAGAATTTGATGAGAGTTGTTAAGTAAATTTTTTCATCCTTAGGTTGATGGGTTGTTTCATATGAAACATTCCGAAAAAGGATCTAGTGTGTTGTTTGGTCCATCTGGGGAAAATGAAGGAATTTGGTTTGGGAGTTCATACATTAGCCCCCCTTAGTGGATGGTGTGTTCGGGTTTTGAGGGATCATGTATTTGTGAATTCATGTGGTCGGGAGAACCCTACCATGTTCTACCCTCAACATCAGCCAGTGATTATTCTTGAGTTGGTTTGGTGTGATGTGTGTTGGTAATGGTCACCCCGAGCCACTCGGTTTCCTCTGGTTTGGTCTGGTCACAGAATCTTGTTGTGTCAATTATTGTCTTGGTGACTTTTAGGGTGCATAAAGTGTAAGTGGTGGGGAGAATTATCACACACCGACCCATTTTTAATTATATTATATTGTTATTTATTTTTTTAGTTAGCTTTTCCAAGGTGTAGGGTGAGAATGAGTCTAATTTTTTTTAACGTCTAATGTTTTTTTTTGGGATTCAGACAGGTGTGCGGGCACCACACGATCGACGGTAGCCGTGAAGTTGTTCCACATACCTGTATTGTTACCTAATGTTCAAAATAAATAATGTTTTATAAAAATCAAATGGGTTAAATTTTTGCGCCATAATAAAAAAATATTATTATTATGTAGATAATAATAATCTTATTATTGGCACTATTATTATTGTCAATAATTATTTTTAATATTAATTAATTTACTAAAATTGGTTTTAATATTTTTATGGCAAAATTATCATTATTAAAATTAATAATTTATTATTAATATTATTAATATTATTAATATATATATGGAAAAAGGAAATAAAATGGACAAGATTTTATTTTTTATTCTTCTCAATTTTATTATTATAATAATAATGTTAATAACATTAATATTTTTTTTTATTATTATTATTATGAAAAAATGAAAAAAAAACCCAAACCCTAATCTACCTGGCCACCCCTCCATTTTCCCTGTTCTGCACAGCAGCCCGCACCCCCTTTCCTCATTCCATGTGCGGTCGAGCCCCCTCTCTTACCCTTTCCTCGTTCGTGAACCATCCTCATGCTACTCCCCGGTTGGCCACCCGCTTGCACCACGGCTTCTGCAACCCTCCGCTGATTCCCCCTCATCACACTGATATAGCAACCCTCTTGCACTCGGGCCTATGCATCTTTCCTCCAACACCCCCTTAGTAAACCCAGAAAGTCACCCGCTTGCACCCCAGCCTCCACAACATTCCACGGGCGCCCCCTCAGTGCACCTGGTTGGCCTTTAGCTCGCGCTCCAACCTCCTAAAAAACATAGACTGCTGCTCCATCCATCTCTGCCACTCTAAACCCAGCAAGTCGCCATCACTCTAGGGCCTCACCATCGCTGTCTTCGGCCGCCCGTGCTCTGGCCACGAAGTCCTCTCCGATGAAACCAACCCTTTTGACGATCTCCCTTCCTTGTACACACCTCTTCCCGAGACCCCCAACATAAGTTCATTTTTTTCTTTTCCTTATTGAGTGTGTTTATTCATTATGGACAAACTATAACATCAATTGTGTGGTGTTCACACATTCTTGTCGCTGTTTGAGGTGTGCGGTTGGTCTGAAGGGAGTTTTTTTACATTCTATAGATGTTCAGTCGAGTCAAAACTTCATTTGAGGTAGAATAACTTGGAATTGATCTTTAAATGTAGGAATAATTTGATTACTTTTATTTTTCACATCTGATGAATATTAATTAGTTATTTTTATTTTTAAATTTAGAAAAAATGTTTTGGGAGAAAATTATTTGGCTTTGTGATAGTCAGTTTTTTGGAAAATTATTTTACTTGCCCGGTTGTTTCGACATGCTTTGCGTTTAATTATTTTGGTGAAAAGTGTATATTTTTTTTAATTTAGTTTTGTTACCTATTTTTTAGTGTTTTTACATGGTAAAAATATATTTCTTATGAAAACCAATCTTATTCTTCTTAATCGCTTATCATAAATTTTTTGACAAGTTCATCTCATAGTGAAAAGGATGTGTTTTCGGTTTTAGTCAGTTGTGTGCTTGAATTTGATAAAACATGGTTTCTTTGAATGAGTTTTGTTTACATAAAACATTTCCAAGTCATTAAAAAATGTTTATAAAATTTTAGTTGGTTATTTAAATAAAATGAATGTTCTGAATAATGTTTTGGAAAAATTTTGAAGTGCAAAAAATTTAGGATATAATTTTAACATGTGGTGTGTTTTTGTTAACTCATGCATACCATGTGTTTATTAAATTCCCCGTTGTTCCTTTTGAATTTATTATAAAATTAAAATGATGATTTATGTTTTTAAATTGGTTTGTGTGCCATGTGATTATTGCGATGTCTCTTTGGCCTTTATAAAGAGCGTTTTAGAATTAAATTGGTGATTTTCATTCTTTTAATTGATTTTAAAAGTTTTTATCAGTTATTAAAAATGGTTGTTCATGGTTAAATATTTTGAAAATGATTATTTGGTAAAATATTGTGAATCTAAGGCCATGTTTGGGACTTTGAATGGTCATTTGAAAAAAAACTCTCATGGATTGGGTCTCATGCCTATTTGGTTGACTGTGTGTTTGGAGGGTCTGCAGTACGAGATTTCCCCTATATGATAATTAATTTAAGGAAGAGAACTAACATTGAGGTAGTCGGTGTGGTGTCAGTCTGTGCAGTGTGTGTGTGGTGATATATGTGTATATATTTGGCTTGTTGTTTAAATTGCATGGCACACCCCGTTGTGAAATATACATGGGAATCTAGCACGACAAAAAGGATTACCATGAATGATGGCTCCACTAATAAGGGTATGTATTGCAAGTGCCTCGTAGAAGTGGTGGGTGTTTTGTTTTTATTGCAATGGGATTGGGCCCCTCGAACAGGCTTGGTTGGGCGATGATCGGACATTAGGGCATTATGATGTCATTGGGTAATGCATGACTTCAGGATGAGTCAAATGTATAGTATGTTCTGGTCTTCCTCTAAGTTCCTAGGTGTTCCGGTGTTATTTTTCCCTTATACCCTTAGTAACATTACCCTCACTATGTGTAAATGTAACCTCACTCTTGTTTTTTATGTTCTTTTTCATAATATGTGATCTTGGGTTTATGTTAAGAAGAAATGTTTTGAAGAAAAAGCGGTTTGGAAAGAATTAGAATCCTTCTCTTTACTCAGTGTTAACAAAATAAGTCATTACTACCTTTGTTTTATTTTCCTTCTCCCCTTGATCCTTTATTCAAATTAAAAGGTTAAAGGATCATGCATGTTTGTTTGTATGATACATTATTTGAAAAAATATACTTTTATATTTGTAGTTCAAACCTCTTAATCAATTTTTTCTTTATTAAATGGTTGGAATTGGGAAGAGATTATTTGGGCCTACCTACTGAGTTTTAATACTCATTCCTTTAGCATTTTATTGTTTTTAGTTTCTCTTATAGGTTCCATATTTTGTTCGGATCGCCTTGGGCGATGAATGGTTTCAGTATCGAAGAGTAACCCACGAGGTTATGTGGATTCTTATTCTTGGACAAGTTAGTCATGTTGTTGACCGTCCTTTAATTTCTTGTCATTTATTTATTTTGTTATTTTATACTTTCTTCTACTATTTAGTTTATTTGTCTTTGTGGGCCAAATTGTTCCCAATGATTAAATTTCTATGCCTAGCACTAGTTTCCAGCCCGTGGGGATCAGGAACGCCCCTCGGTCCATGTCGCAGACTAGCTTGGGTGACCAGTTCAGGGTCGAACTGAGTGGGTTCGTGACAATGTGATGGGTTATAATTTTGGATGAGGATTATTTTCGTCTTGTGTTCTATCCACATGCGGTGGTTGTCTTGGGCGCCCGGGTGTTTAGGTGTGGAGCTCGTCACGCATGGTGGGAACCATAGTTTTATAAATATGCTCTAATAGTAATAAATAATATATAAAGAGATGCACAAACACATATTAATGTATATTAATATAGATTTATAATAATTTTTATATAAATATATACACATATACAGATATACATAATCATATATACATATATATTTTTTTAAAAATACATATATATATATATATATATTATTTTTAATAATAAATAATTTTCATAGGTATATTATATATATATATATATATAATAACACACACACATATTTAAACATATATTTATATATAAAAAACACATATACATGTTAATTTTTGCAACCTATTAAAAATGACATAACAATTTCGGTGACATTTTTACCAATGTTTCAAAATATGGGAAATTATATAAATATAAATATAAATATGATTATTTACAAACACATATATATAAATTAATAATAATTAATATATATATTTGTATATATAAATTAAAATTGATATACTAATACATTAATATATATTTAAATAAAATCATATATATATATGACCTATATGTATATATATAAACAACCATACACACATATATTTAAATATAAATCAACACACAGACAGAGATATATATTTATGTTTATGTTTCATTATGTAAAAACAAATGCCCACATTTATATAAACACACACATGAACACACACACACACATAAACATATAAATATAAAATGATGTAGATATAAAAAATATAAATATATATACATATAAAAACACACATGCACACAAACACATATAAAAAAAATTTATTAATTATTATCATGGTTTTAATCCCATCCCAAATAAAAAAACCAATGATCATGCTATATCACTAAATCCAAGTAGGTGAGTTGGTTATGTAATACCCTCTGGTAATATATTAAATGTACATATATTGAGATAGAAATTAATATATGTATGTATACTTATATATAAATATATAAATTAATTATTTTTAAATAATATGTATATATATACATATATATTTATATATATATCATAATTTTTTAATAATGAATTAAATTATAACCGATATAAATCTAGGATATAGTATTTAAATATTTAAATCTTCTCTTATATAGTTGTTTTGATTGATAGTATTTCATGTGAAAGGTTCTTAGTTAAATTCCCAATCATGGCATGGAGTGGTATTTACAAGGGTGATTGTATGGGGGTGCTGCAAAGGGGGAGTTGGGGCATGTAAATGAAATAGATTATATTGGATTTAGAATGTTGTGCATGGGGGATGATAGGGAATTTTGAGGATCTTTGTATCAAGAATTAGGTAATGGAGGGGTTTATATATGTATATATATTTTTAATAAACCAACTAAAAATATTTTAGAAACATTATAAAATGAGTGAAATGTTTTATAGAAAATTAGTAATATAGAAAAAATCATTTACCAAATTGTTTTAATTAAATCTATGTAAATTATGTGCTAGTAATTATATAAATTTATAAACATAATTATTTAGTGAAACCTCACATATAGATAATTTAAAAAAATGTCCAAGAAATCAATTATTGATTTTTTAAAATGGTATTTAATGAAAAAATGTTGATTATTTTCATTTTATGGTTCTCTTTGTAATGGTTTCTCACATTCTTGTTAGAACACATAATAGATTGAATTTTAATTGGTCATCAATGTTTATTATAGAACATTATCAGAATAAATGAGATAGAATGGACTCATTTGTCATATAAAATAATATAAAACTATATAATTTTATAAAATTATTATAAAATTTTAATGAAACAAATTTCAAATTTCACCCTGGAATAAATTATCCACTATTTATTGAATCATAATGTTCAAGAACACTATATTATATATAATTATAAAAAATATATATATTCATATTACCCCTTTCATACAATCCATTTAATTATATACAAATCTCTAAATTAATACTCTAAAATAGATAAAGATATATAAATAAAAAGTTTAATGATTTTTTTAGAGTATCTAATTTTTATCTTCCTTTTATGAGAACCAATAGACATGATGTTTCTCATATAATTGAATGAAAACAGATTAGAAACACATAGAGATTATAAAATTATAGATAATAAAATAATATACATAACCAATGATATAATTCTATGGTAATGTGAATCTAAGAGAACTACATTATAAGAAAATTGGCACATTATGGATCTCATGGTTGATAAACTCTTCAATTGTTTTATCTTGTATAAAATATATCTCACGAGAGATGATGAAAAGAAAAACATAAGAAGAAAAGTGTTTTATTTAATTATATATATAATAATATGATAGATGTTGTTGATGTTAATTTATTTGATGAAGAGTTTGTAAAATAATAAAAATAGATGGGAAAATTTGTTTAAAAAATGACACCAACAAATAAAAAAATGAATATATATGTATGAAAATCCTATAAGATATATGAGAAATGGGAATAATTTGAAGTAACATTTTATGAATTTATGATTTTAGGACACATCATGAAAAACTATCCCTATATAAAAAAATATAAATTGTTTAAAATAACAAATTATAATAATGGTAAGATGCTTCATGAGTCATCTCAGATAAACTACTATCCTAAAACTCATGCCATCTTTGACAAGGCATGAAGGGTGTTACAAATCCCCATTAGTTATCTAAAAAGACATTGAATTGTACAGAAATCACAGGGGAATTAAATTTCCACAATTTATGGATGATAAAATATACAAATCATAATGATAAACACTCCAAAGGGGAATGTACAAGTATTAAATACGTAAATCGGTACTCTAACAAAATATCATCCAAATAAACTAAATTTCAAAAGATAAAACTTCAAATATAAACACATTTAATAAGAAGGTCAAATATCCACATGTTATCTCCATCACATTGGGTCCCAAGGATTATAAATATACACCTAATCTATGTGTTGATTTTCATTTTCTTTTGAAATAACATAATATAAAAACACCAAATGACCAAGGTGGGTGTGAGATAAAAAGATCAGTATGATCTCATGAAGTGTTCTATAGTAAATTACATAATAATTAAACAAAATATGATTTCAGATTCAAAAAAAAGTTATGAAATTGACCTATAATACTCTCAAAAATAAAATATTCCTTCAATTCGTAAAAAGTGATGTTTTATCAAATATTGATTAAATGAAAATATAATATAAATAAATTTATATAAATAAATTATCATTAAAAAAATTGATGGCTTGAAAGCATAATTTCATGTATGTCATAGACTCCTGTATTAATATCAATGGTATGTTATTTTTTTGTAATAGGATCCTCAAACTACTCATTAGTTTTCTCAGCACAATGTATGCACACATCCAACAACTCTAGAAGTCGGTACACAATTCCCCAATGAGGAAACACTCATACCATGGTATGTTTTTTATAGTGTTTTCATCATCAATCTAGTTTTATAGATATCATATCCTATATAGATTTACTTAATAACTAATAACTACCTAGGATACATCGTCTTAAAATGAAACATGGGATATAAAATCATTTCAAATAATATCATCATTCACATTTCAATTTCATTATTTCATTTTTAGTCATTCCATTTCCACTAATAGAGAGGTAACCTATACCCATGATTCAGAACCATTTTTATATATAATAAAACTATTTTAATAGGATATAAAAATTGTTCTATGAACCATATTTGCTTAATTAGTGGGTATATCTAATGATGTTTTCATAATACCATGGTTTCCATTTAACTGTGGGTATAAATTGCCCCCAAGATTGATATATCTATAGTTCATTATCCAATATGTATAACTAAAAGCCCCAAAAAATAGGTGTAGCCCATCCATATCCACTGCCCAAACAATTTCATAACCTATAAATAAAATACAAACCACAGTAGACATTTAATGTAGTACACATACTATATATTTAGAATTTAACCATCATTTTATCAATAGTTTTCAAACCATTTACAATATTAAAATATGCATATAACATCCATATTATCAAACAGTTTTAGTATTTAAAAATAATTCAAACCTGTCACATCATTATCAACTAAAAATAAAGGGGATCAATATCTCCATCATAACAAATATTTCATTCAAAATCATCACCAGAGTTGAAGCCTGGAGAACTAACATCATCATCATCATCATCACCACCACCACAACCACAACCACCACCAGGGGTATCATGATCTAGATTCTTCTAGGATAATCATTGATGCCAATAAGTACATCATATATATGGAATATTGTTTCCATATAATAATAAAAAAAATTCATCTTCTAATGGATGTTATTGGCATATAACTATCATATCGTTACAGAAATGTTCTGTGACTATTTTACCACATTCATTCTACTATATTTCTATTTCTTCACCAGTTTATTTTTCATGTTCTTTTTGTAGATTGGTGTTATGATAGGTTTGCAAGGATCCTTGTCATGACCCGTCCTCGGGGCCCGTGCCGTAACTACCCCAAGCCCACCTTCAATAGGCCAGGGGCTGGCGACCAGCACCAAGGCGTAAATCTCGTAAAAAGGGGAGGCATTGCCTTTGAAAAGTAAACAAGCACCGCAGAGTAAGAAAGAGGAAAAGTAAACACTAATTAAAAACTGTAACAAGCTGTGCTGAAAGTAAAAAGGGGCCGAAAATACAAGTCCAACTGTAAAGTACAACAGAAAGGGGAAAACAACAACTGAAAGAAAAGTTGCAGCGTCGAGCCGTCCTCTGGATGTCCCACCTGAAGGGTGGGTACATATAGCCGCCACTGCTCCTCAGGTCCACCTGACCGCTCCGAGTACGTCTCGCCCAGTGGTCCACCTCCAGGTATCGTCCTGCTCCGCAAGCCTCCACAACAATCAGTGTTGTCCGTCGTCTGCAACCAACACAACGTAGTGCGGGCATAGCCCGTGCATGGGTGAGTATAAGCTACTCTGTAGGGACACCGAGACCCCTGAAGGTCTCCCAGAATCCACAAAGGATAAACACAAAGGAAAGACACAATTACGAAGTAACAAACGACACTTCTTAGGTATATGCCTAGACATATACCTAAGTCATCAATTCATGCTCGGCTCCAACGTCCGAGCTCAAGCACAACCAGTCCACACAGGAAAGAAAAACGTAAACCCACACAGGATAGCACAACACAATCCACAAAGGAGAGTAAACAGTAAATCCACACAGGATAGTTCAACACAATCCACAAGAAGAGTAACACAAGATTCAGCTCACACAGGTATACTTCTTCAAATGATGATAGAGATGATCAGATGTAGCCACTAATTCATCTAATCCGTCGGACCCATAAAGGATCAGAAGGTACTAACCCCCCCGTAATGACCCACATAGGATCGATCATGAAGTTGGACCCAAAGCTATTGGGAAACTCCTTCTCCATCAAGTACAGTGGTTATGCCGCTACAACCAAGCGCTCCTCCGTCGTGGGTCTGCCGCTACAACCAAGCGCTCCCCTGTGACGCTACAACCAAGCGCACCTCTGTCGTGGGTCTTCCGCTACAACCAAGCGCTCCCCTGTGCCGATACAACCAAGCGCACCTCTGTCGTGGGTCTGCCGCTACAACCAAGCGCTCCCCTGTGCCGCTACAACCAAGCGCACCTCTGTCGTGGGTCTGCCGCTACAACCAAGCGCTCCCCTGTGCCGCTACAACCAAGCGCACCTCTGTCGTGGGTCTGCCGCTATAACCAAGCGCTCCCCTGTGCCGCTACAACCAAGCGCACCTCTGTCGTGGGTCTGCCGCTACAACCAAGCGCTCCCCTGTGCCGGTACAACCAAGCCCTCCCATGTGCTGCTACAACCAAGTGCACCTCTGTCGTGGGTCTGCCGCTACAACCAAGCGCTCCCCACTGGGCTATCCGTAACACACCGAGTCATTCTATCAGCAGTCGTCAAAACTCAACCGGCTCTAGGGTTCCGCAAACAGCATGCTCGTTCCGGGAGGGTCCACTCCACGAGCTAAAAGGTCGATGCATCAACTGACATGCAGTCCGGAGTTGATGTATCCCAAGATGTACCGTAGTGGTCACAGCTGAAAACACGGAGTATTCCCGTACTATTCTCATCATCGTCGCAGTCAAATCTACCGAGGATCTCTGTATAGTCGTCGTCGTCGAAGTCACAGCCAGCACTAGGGTTCCCGCACACAGCAAGCTCGTTCGGGAGGGTCCGCTCCACGAGCCGAGAGGCTGATACATCAACTGACACAAAGTCCGATGTTGATGTATCCAAAAGTTCCGTATCATCAACAGGAACTCAACGTCGCAGACGGCGCGTCAATCAGACGCCCGGTCTGAGAGTTATTGGCTTTTTCGTCCTAGGGGGCCCAGTTGGTTTTTAAGGAAAAACCAACCCGACCGTACTCCACCTACGTCCAAACCTCGGGCAGAGTATGCCAAAAGATCCGTCTCACTTAGAGGAATCCACCAAAGCCGACGGCACGTCAATAGGACGCCCGTAGCTCAATATATGAGTGTTTCCGCTCCGAGGGCCCGGTTGGTTTCGTGTACGAACCAACCCGGCTGAACCCAAAGTATTCTGAAACCTTGAGTGCAATATGCCGAAACGACCGCCTCGATTCAAGGATCGCGTTGCCGCTGAAAGAGCGTCGTTTGGAGGCCCGTAGCTCATGTTACGGGCAAAAGACCGAAACCGATCCGAAGACGGGGGGTCCGGGCCCGGGCCGACCCGGGCTGACCCCCCCTGGGTCGGCCGAACCGGGTCGACCCGACCCGGTACGACCCGGATGGACCCGGTCCGGTCCGTCCAGGGCGCGGCTTGGCTCGGCCGGCCGGTCCGGCTCGGCTCGGACGAGCGGCCGAGCGGCTGCCGCGGGGCGCTGCCCCCGCGGGTCGGAAGTGCGCCCCCCCCTGCGCTCGATCAAAGGACGCGGCTTTTCCACGTCTGAGTGCACCGGACCCGCGCGGCCGCGGGTCCGCGGGCGCCGCCGCCGCGGCTTCAGCCGCGGCAGCCCTATTTGCCGGCGCACCGGGGCGCCGCCGGCGGCTTCCGCGGGCCACCGGAGTCGCTCCGGTGGTCCGATTCTGTTCCCGTCTGTGCCACTGCTCCTCCCGGGACTCGTTCTTCACTGGGGAGCCATTAAATTTCTGTTGCGGCACGTTCCGTCGTCACCCGTCAAATCCGCACAACAACAAAGAACGGCGGAGGGTTGTCGGGCCGTGTTTGTTTGGCCCGCACCCTCCGCGTTAGATAAAACCCACGGGAGAAATTTATTCAACACATGAAACAACAATTTGAATAAATTAAAATTGTTCCTATGAATCCGGCTCTTAAATTTTTATGAAACGTTCACAGGAATATAAAATTTTTCACAACAACCCCTACCTGTCAAGTCGTCGCACGCGCGTTCTTCGCGGAACTTGATCCCCGCAGAAGTAGGCGATCGCCGCGTTGCGGAAGGCATCACGTCGTCATGGAAGGGTGTCGCGTCGACGAACTCCAAGGTTCAAGAACAAAAATATTTAATTAAAAATAATTAAATCCTTCTTGAGTTAAAAACCACAAGGAAATTTAAAAGAAATCCTAAACTCTGACCTCAACGGATGATCGAAGGTTTTTGTTGTGGATTAAGGAACGTTGCCGAAGAACGTCACGGGAGAGGAAACGTCGGTGTCGCGGCACACTGTGTTGCGTCGTCGATTTCTGCGGGTTCGACGTTCTTTGTCGGAGGCCGGCATTCTTCGCGTTCTTCGCGTTCTTCACGTTCTTCACGAAGGAGGATGAAGGCTCAAGAATTCTGTCAAATCCTCTCAACGTGTAATCCTCCAAATGTCGTGTTGGTCTTATTTTATTATTACGCCAACAAACGAAAAAGAGGTAAGTAAAGACCCATTAATTCGTAGAATTAATTCAACGAAAGAAACTGAAAATTTAATTCACGAAATAAACTGCCCAATTAAATGGTGCGTTAAAAATTTAATAAAACACATCAGTTGACATTCATAATGATGGGTTTTCGCGGGTGTGTATTTAGCGGAAAAGAAACGGTGGGGCTCGTGCAGGCCCCAACTCACAAATATCCTACGAAGAGGGTAGGATATTTTGGATAGAATCCTATCTGGATCAACTCAGCTTAAAATGCTTTTAAGTGGCTTCAAGTGGCTTCCAAGTGTCTTAAGTAAAATAAAATAAAGTTTGTCGTACAATTATTTTATTTCTTAACTTAAAGCCCGAAAATTAAAAACCACACCTGAGCAAAGAAAACTCTGGAAGAGGAGTTTCTAAGCAAGTATCGGTGCTGCGATTTCATCAGTGCCCTCAGAATTCGATTCCGGGCACTGGTTCGAAAGTTAGAAAAAACCCGCTCGTCCGTTCACTGAACGTACCCGAGCCAAACTTTGGAAATTAATTCCGGTCACACCGGGCCTCGGAATCAGGCGCCGTCAGAAACTGCGTTCTTGTAAAATTCCACGGAAAATTAAGAATAAAATTTCCTTGAAATTTACGGGTCTTTACATTACTCCCACCACAGGTCTTTACGTCTCCGTAAAGTTTCACCACAAACATTGGGATACAAAGGCGGTACTGAGCACACATCTGAGCTTCCCGCTCCCAAGTGCTCTCCTAGATGTTCTAGAGCTGCCATCTGAAGCACACTAGAGGAATCGATCGTCCATGTAGGACCCGCTCCTGTTGATCCTCGATCTCCACTGGGACCTCCGCAAAAGTCACCCCATCACCAAAGACCAGCTCTTCATGGTCAAAGATTGATGTTGGGTCATGCACGTATATCCTCTGCTGAGATACGTGGAAGACGTCGTGCACCCGGCGCAACTGTGGTGGTAGAGACAGGCGATAAGCCACCTTGACATTCCTACTGTGACCTAGAAGGGTCCGATGAAGTGTGGAGACAACTCTCCGCTTTGGCCAAACCTCCGTAAGCCATGTCGAGGTGAGACCCACAAGAAGACGTGGTCACCATCCTCGAACTCTAGTGGCCTCCGCCCCTTGTCAGTAAAAGACTTTTGTTGGCTCTGAGCTGTCCTCATCTGTTCCTGGATGGTCTGGACCTTCTCTGTTGTGGCCTCGACCACCTCTGGTCCCACAAGAGTTGCTATGATTTCTTCCTTGCCGATAAGAGAAATCCGGTCTCATCCCCTGGATGAACCACGTTCTTTGCCTAATACAGTCAATCCCGACATGGATGATACTAACCCATACCAGGGATGACGTCGTAAGGCCTCGACGCTACTACCAAGAGATCCAACCGTTACTCTCGCCTCCAAGGGCTGAGTCACACTGTCGGCATCAGTGTGTGGTAACTGGGTCTCCTCTAGTAGGTATCTCTCACGTGAGGGTCAAGTCAGCAGTCTAAACCGGAACCTCTTAGTAACAACTCAAGAGAGGACAGGAAAGTAAATGCCACAAGAAAAGGTTTCTTTTATTACTGAAGCTCAAGTACAAAGACACAAAGCATCTACAAACATTCATCAACAAAACTAGAAGCAACATGATCAAAAGTCTCCAGGTCTGGAGCTAGACCCGCTCCTGTCCATCTGCTCCCAGAGCTCTATGATCGTAGGCCTGAGCTTCCTAAAGCTGAGCTCTCGCATGTCCTCTTGTCCCCTGTGGTCAGGGTGGACCTCCTGGTGGTGGTGGTGGCAACACCCCGAAGCGTCGTCCACCTCCAGCTGCACGGCCAGCTCCCCTGCCATGGCCGCCTGCTCCTTCTGGCCCGCCCTGATCGAACCTCTGCATCTGCCTGGGGGGCCCTTCGTCCATCTGCTGGTCATCCATATGGCGGGTCGGACAGTCACGAGCCATGTGACCAATCTTGCCGCATGAGTAACACTTCCCTCTCATGGCATGTCATTGCCCACCACGAGTGCCTCGCACAAACGATCCAGAGTCATGCTGTCGACCACCTATAGGTCTAGTCCTCTTGGACCCCTGTGTCATCTGTCTACTGCCCGCTGCAGAAGACTCTGCCGCATGCCGGCAAGTGGTGGGTCCTACTGCTGGAGACTTCTCAGCAAGGAAACTCTCCACTAAGAGGGCTCTCTCCAACACCCCTGCCTGAGTCGGAATGTTAAGGGAGATCATTGAATCCCTGATCTCGTGCATCAGTCCCTGCTCGAAGGTCCGGGCCCGGAAAAACGGGTCCCGTACCATATCTGTGGAGTAGCGCGAGAGATCAGTAAATCTCGCCGAGTACTGGGCCACTGTCATGCTGCCCTGCCGCAGCTGTAGTAGCTCCTGGATGCGCACTGCTCGGAGGGTGGCTGGGACGAACTCGGAGCGGAAGATGCTCTCAAAGTCTGTCCAGAGGAGAGATGTCTCGTCGTGCACCTGGAGCATCAAGCTCCACCATCTGCCTGCTGCCGCGTGCAGGAGGCTCGCTGTGAGGATCACCATGAGGTCTGCTGCTGTCCTCACTAATCTGAAAACCCGTACAACTGCCTCCAGCTAGTCCTCGACTGCCTGAGGGTCCATCTCCCCACGGAACCTGGGCGGTCGCTGGCGCTAGAACTCATGCAGTGCACTAAGGCGGCGTGCATTGTCAGCGGCTGGGGCTGGTAGCATCAGTGGCTCGGCAGGTATAGGTACCGCCGGTGCCTCAGCTGTCAAAGGGCCCTGTACCGAGTCCTCGACGCTCGGTGGGCTCTCGCAATGCACATTGCTCGGAACCCTAGCTGGCTGCCGTCGTGGGGCCATCCTGAAAAGGAAACAGGTGCGCCACGGTCATAAAAGTATACCTGGTGAGCTGAAATTAAGTAATCACAAAGAAAACTTGAAACACACATGCAATCAATGTTTTCATGCATTAAGTCGGAAATCAGAAGTCAGGGTCCTGGTGTACGGATATGTCGGCCGCCGCACCAACACTGGACTCCCTGGATTGATAACCACACTCAATACGATAAACACTATTGCTTCACATAGAAGAAAGATCAGAGTCTGCGGTAGAACCGACCACCTTTGATACCAATTTTTCACGACCCGTACTCGGGGCTCGTGTCGTGACTACCCCAAGCCTGCCTTCTATAGGCCAGGGGCTGGCGACTAGCACCAAGGCGTAAATCTCGGAAAAAAGGGAGGCATTGCCTTTGAAAAGTAAACAAGCACCGCAGAGTAAGCAAGCGGAAAAGTAAACACTAAGTAAAAACTGTAACAAGCTGTGCTGAAAGTAAAAAGGGGCGGGAAATACAAGCCCAACTGTAAAGTACAACAGAAAGGGGAAAACACCAACTGAAAGAAAAGCCGCAGCGTTGAGCCGTCCTCTGGAAGTCCCACCTGAAGGGTGGGTACAGATAGCCTCCACTGCTCCTCGGGTCCACCTGACCGCTCCGAGTACGTCCCGCCCAGTGGTCCACCTCCAGGTATCGTCCTGCTCCGCAAGCCTCCACCACAATCAGCGTTGTCCGTCGTCTGTAACCAACACAATGTAGTGCGGGCATAGCCCGTGCATGGGTGAGTATAAGCTACTCAGTAGGGACCCCGAGACCCCCGAAGTTCTCCCAGAATCCACAAAGGATAACCACAAAGGAAAGACAAAATTACGAAGTAACAAACGACATTGCTTAGGTATATGCCCATACATATACCTAAGTCATCAATTCCTGCTCGGCTCCAACGTCCGAGCTCAAGCACAACCCAGTCCTCACAGGAAAGAAAAATGTAAACCCACACAGGATAGCACAACACAATCCACAAATGAGAGTAAAAAGTAAATCCACACAGGATAGTTCAACACAATCCACAAGAAGAGTAACATAAGATTCAGCTCACACAGGTATACTTCTTCAAATGACGATAGAGATGATCAGATGTAGCCACTGATTCATCTAATCTGTCAGACCCATAAAGGATCGGAAGGTACTAACCCCCCCGCAATGACCCACATAGGATAGATCATGAAGTTGGACCCAAAGCTATTGGGAAACTCCTTCTCCATCAAGTACAGTGGTTATGCTGCTACAACCAAGCGCTCCTCCGTCGTGGGTCTGCCGCTACAACAAAGCGCTCCCCTGTGCCGCTACAACCAAGCACACCTCCGTCGTGGGTCTTCCGCTACAACCAAGCGCCCCCCTGTGCCGCTACAACCAAGCGCACCTCTGTCGTGGGTCTGCCGCTACCACCAAGTGCTCCCCTGTGCCGCTACAACCAAGCGCACCTCTGTCGTGGGTCTGCCGCTACAACCAAGCACTACCCTGTGCCGCTACAACCAATCCCTCCCCTGTTCCGATACAACCAAGTGCACCTCTGTCGTGGGTCTTCCGCTACAACCAAGCGCTCCCCACTGAGCTATCCGTAACACACCGAGTCATTCGATCAACAGTCGTCAAACCTCAACCGGCTCTAGGGTTCCACACACAACATGCTCGTTCCGGGAGGGTCCACTCCACGAGCTAAAAGGTCGATGCATCAACTGACATGCAGTTCGGAGTTGATGTATCCCAAGATGTACCGTAGTGGTCACAGCCGAAAACACAGAGGATTCCCGTACTGTTCTAATCATCGTCGCAGTCGAATCCACCGATGATCTCTGTATAGTCATCATCGTCGAAGTTGCAGCCATCACTAGGGTTCCCGCACATAGTAAGATCATTCGGGAGGGTCCGCTCCACGAGCCCAGAGGCTGATACATCAACTGACACAAAGTCCGAAGTTGATGTATCCAAAAGTTCCGTATCATCAACAGGAACTCAACGTCGCAGACAACGCGTCAATCGGACGCCCGGTCTGAGAGTTATTGGATTTTTCGTCCCAGGGGCCCGGTTGGTTTTTAAGGAAAAATCAACCCGACCATACTCCACCTACGTCCAAACCTCGGGCGGAGTATGCCAAAAGATCCTTCTCACATAGAGTAATCCACCAAAGCCGACGGCATGTCAATCGGACGCCCGTAGCTCAAGATATGATCGTTTCCGCTCCGAGGCCCCGGTTGGTTTCGTGTACGAACCAACCCGGCCGAACCCAAAGTATTCCGAAACCATGATTACGATATACCGAAATTACCATCTCGATCCAAGGATCGCGTTTCCGCTGATGGAGCGTCGTTCGGAGGCTCGTAGCTCATGTTATGGGCAAAAGACCGAAAACAATCCGAAGATGGGGGGTCCGGGCCCGGGCCGACCCGGCCCGTCCCCCCCCTGGGTCGGTCAAACCGGGTCGACCCGACCCGGTACGACCCGACGGACCCGGTCCAGTCCGGCCAGGGCGCGGCCTGGCTCGGCCTGCCAGTCCGGCTCGGCTCGGCCGCGCGGCCGAGCGGCTGCCGCGGGGCGCTGCCCCCGCGGGTCAGAAGTGCCCCCCCTCCCCGCGTGGCGCCACGCTGGATCAAAGGACGCGGCTTTGCCGCGTCCGAGTGCACCAGACCCGCGCGGCCGCGGGTCCGCGGGCGCTGCCGCCGCGGCTTCCGCGGGCCACCGGAGTCGCTCCGGTGGTCCGATTTTGTTCCCGTCTGCGCCGCTGCTCCTCCCGGGACTCGTTCTTCACTGCGGAAACATTAAATTGCTGTTGCGGCACGTTCCGTCGTCACCCGTCAAATCCGCACAACAACAAAGAACAGCGGAGGGTTGTCGGGCCGTGTTCGTTTGGCCCACACCCTCCGCGTTAGATAAACACCACGGGAGAAATTTATTCAACACATGAAACAACAATTTTAATAAATTAAAATTGTTCATATGAATCCGGCTCATACATTTTTATGAAACGTTCATAGGAATATAAAAATTTTCACAACAACCCCTACCTGTCAAGTCGTCGCATGCGCGTTCTTCGCGGAACTTGATCGCCGAGGAAGGAGGCGATCGTCGCGTCGCGGAAGGCGTCGCGTCGTCGCGGAAGGGTGTCGCGTCGACGAACTCCATGGATCAAGAACAAAAATATTTAATTAATAATAATTAAATCATTCTTGAGTTAAAAACCACAAGGAAATTTAAAAGAAATCTGAAACTCTCACCTCAATGGATGATCGAAGTTTTTTGTTGCGGATTAAGGAACGTCGCCAAAGAACGTCACGGGAGAGGAAACGTCAGCGTCGCGGCACATGACGTCACGTCGTCGATTTCCACAGGTTCGGCATTCTTTGTCGGAGGCCGGCGTTCTTCGCGTTCTTCGCATTCTTCACGTTCTTCGTGAAGGAGGATGAAGGCTCAAGAATTCTGTCAAAGCCTCTCAACGTGTAATCCTACAAATGTCGTGTTGGTATTATTTTATTATTACGCCAACAAACGAAAAAGAGGTAAGTAACGACCCATTAATTCATAGAATTAATTCAACGAAAGAAACTGCACATTTAATTCATGAAATAAACTGCCCAATTAAATGGTTCGTTAAGAATTTAAGAAAACACTTCAGTTGACTTTCATAATGACGGGTTTTCGCGGGTGCATATTTAGCGGAAAAGAAACGGCGGGGCTCGTGCGGGCCCCACCTCACAAATATCCTACCAAGAGGGTAGGATATTTTGGATAGCATCCTATCTAGATCAACTCATCTTAAGATGCTTTTAAGTGGCTTCAAGTGGCTTCCAAGTGGCTTAAGTGAAATAAAATAAAGTTTGTCGTACAATTATTTTATTTCTTAACTTTAAGCCCGAAAATTAAAAACCACACCTGAGCAAACGCAACTCTGGAAGAGGAATTTCTAAGCAAGTCTCGGCACTGCGATTTCTTCGGTGCCCTCATAATTCGATTCCGGGCACCGGTTCGAAAGTTAGAAAAAACCCGCTCGTCCGTTCACTGAACGTACCCGAGCCAAACTTTAGAAATTAATTCCGGGCACACCGGGCCTCAGAATCAGGCACCGTTAGAAATTGCATTCTTGTAAAATTCCAAGGAAAATTAAGAAAAAAATTTCCTTAAAATTTACGGGTCTTTACAATCCTAATGAGGGCCAACATATAGACGGGACTATGTTTTTCTCAGGTTCACACCAGACTTGTCCTTTGTCCTACACACCCAAAAAATGTCTCAAATAACATTATATCCCTAATTTTTCATATTATTTCTAATTAAGGGCCTCCATGGAAAACTATTGAAAATATGAACAAGTTTTTTAATTTTAAATGATTCTTAAATATTTTAAACATATGTAAAACTGAATAAAATCATTTATGGTGTATCTGTATTTACCTCACTTCCAACATTTTTCATCTTACTAAATAAAAATGATTTTTATCATGTTAAATTTTCTTTAATGATCAATAATGATTTATAAAATTAAATTACTTATTATAATAGTACATTATTAAAAAAATGAAATTGATAAACATAGAATTAGTTAAAATTTTAACTATTGGAGTTATCCATAAAATATAGAAGCATCAAAATATACATTTAATTATAAATATAATAATAGTGTTATAACATAATCAATAAATTATAATTATAATGCTAATGATGTGTATGATATGGATTTATCTTTTATGTTAATTTTGGTACAAATCTATTTTTTTAATTATTTGGTTATTGGGTAACTCAATAATTTTAATCATTAGGTTATTATGTTCATTTATTCCTAGGTTGTTTGGAAAGTTGATCATTTTATTGTTTCTTTATTTTTTTCAATTGGTTTGAGTACTTTTAATAATTTTTTTGGTTTGGTTGTTTGATTCATTTTGGTTGATGGTGTTTCTTTTATAAATGGTTATGTCAATTGGTTCATTTTTGGGTTAGATCATCAGGCATATATTTCCATTTACTCATTTTCCTAGATCATATGTTTCATTTTATGTTAGTCCATTTAGGGTTATTGGTAGTAGGATATTGCTAGTAGGCCATTGGTTATAGGCCATTGGCCTCGACTTTGGGTTATGTAAATTTTGCGTAGTATAATTTGGTTTCTTTTGGGAAATGTTATTTTTTTCAATTTGGTTTATGTAATTTTGGTTTTGGTCATTTGGTTTATCATTGTGTAATGAAATATTCGAGTTTGGTCATTTGGTTTATTATAATTTACCTGTTTTGGTTCATTTAAATTTTAGGTAACTGTTGGGTACTTCATTTGGTCAATTTTTTATTTTTTTCTTAGATATTTTTTTTCATTATGTTCATTTTATATGGTTTATTTTGGGTTATTTAATTTTTTTAATCTTGGGTACAGTTCTTTTAGGAAATGTATTTTTTCTTATTTTTGAGTTATCTTATTTTTATGTTATGTTATTTAGTATATTTTGGGTTTTCCCATTCTGATTATTTTTCTAGTTGTGTCTTATTTCAGTTATATTATTTGGTTCAGTTTGGTCATTTGGTCATTAGTTTGTTTGGGATTAGGTCATTCGATCATTTACTCTATTTTTTATGTTAATTAGTTTATTATGGATTAGGACATTTAATTTTCTTTGAGTTGTGTTATTTTATTAATTATTATTTAAGGTATTTTCTTCCCCATGAGTTATTTTAGTTAGTTAATTTTGGGTTTTTTCATTTTTTTAATCATTTGGATAGTTCATATTTGAATTTAGTTATTTTTATTATTTGTGATTAAATAATTTGGTTTATTTCAATGTGATTTAAATTTTAGTCGGTCAATTTGTTTTTCATTTTGTAATATTTTTGTTAGAAAAGTTTATTAATTTTGGTTTATGTTATTTGGTTTATTTTGGCTCATTTAATTTTGGTCAATTTAGGTAGGTATTTTTATTTTAGGTTTTTTTGTTCATTTTTAGGTTAGGTATTTTTTATGTTAAGTTATTTGGTTTTTTTGTATGTTTGTTTTAATTATCATTCTGTAATTTCATTTTTAGGTTATGTCATTTGGTATATTTTGGTTGTCTGTTCATTATTTTGTTTTGTATTAGGTCATTTGGTCAATTATTTATTTTTGGATAGTATATTTTTTCATTTTTAGGTTATTCTGTTTTTTATGGGTTAGGTTGTTTGGTTCATTTTTGGTTATGAGATTTTATTCATCTACAATTTAGTAATTTGGTTAATTTTTTCTTCAGGAATTTCATTCATAATTGGGTAATGAAATATTTTAGTTTTTTTATATTGATTAATTGGGGTTATGTCATTTTTTTCAGTTTGGGGTTATTTAATTTTTGGTTATTTTAATTGGTAATTTAATTATTATTATTTTGAAACAAATAGTTTTAGTTGGGATTAGGATATTATTTTTACTTTTCGTTTTTTTATTTTCTTAATTTTGGGTTATTACTTTTTAGGATAGGTTATTTTGTTAAATTTTTTGTTGTCTCTCTATTATGTATGTTTATTTGTTATATTTTTAGCCAGTAAAATTGATTAATTTATGTTTGTTTATTTTTCAGTTACATCATTTAGATAAATTAGTTATTTTCATCATTATATTTTTTTGTATTATGTAATTTAATCAATTTTTAATTTTTTTGGTGAGGTTAATTTGTTTATTTTGGTTTTGGTCATTTATTTTTATTTTGGATAGTTATTTATTTAATTTATTGTAGGGAATTATATTCATATTTTCTTATGTTAATCAGTAAATACTATGTGTGGTAATTTTTTCCATCATTGGTTTATTTCATATTTGAGTTAGTAAATTTGGATAATTTTTTTCTTACATTGATTTTTTAATTTCAGGGTTATATTGATTTTTGATAGTTTATTTGGTCATTTCTTTATTTTTTGGTTTGAAAAATTAGTCACACTATTTTAATTTATTTGGTTTATTTTGGGATATTTCATTTTTTAGTATTTATTATTGTCTCTTTTTGTTTTCTTATTTTTTTTCAATTTCTTGTTATCTCTTATTTACGATTGGTTATTTGGTTTGTTTTGGGCTGGGACATTTTTCTTATTTTTAGGATATTACATTTTGTTCATTTTGTTAATTTGGTCATGATATTGTTTTAAATTACATAATTTGATAATTTTTCTATTTTTGGATAGGTTAATCACTATAGTTTGGGTTAGGTTTTTCATTTTTTTTATTTTAGGTTATATAGTTAATTTTTAGTTATGTTATTTTCATCATCATGGGTTATGTAAAGTGGTTAATTTTTTGTTCGATAATTTTTTTTTCAGAATATGTTTATTTGTATTATTTTGGGTCACATCATTTAGTTCATTTTATGGTTATATAATATTTTTTTATTTTATTTGATTATTAATTTATTTTTTTGATAGAACAAGTGTTTTATATGGGAGTTAGATATTTTTTTAATTTTAGGGAATGTAATTTTATTTATTTGGGGTGTGGAGTTTTTAGGTTACGTTATTTATATTACATATTTTGATATATTGATTATCGTTAGTTTTTCTTTGTTTATTTTGGGTACAATAATTTGGTTTATCTTTAGGTTTTACCATTTTGGGTTACGTAATTTTGGTTATTTTGGTGCTTTGGTCATTAGTTTCTGTTGGATTAGGTTATTTGATAAATTAGTGATTGTTTTGGCTGTGTTAGTTTCTTCATTTTGGGTAATGTTAATTAATTTTCATTCATTTAGTTTATTTAATACATTTTTATTAGTGTACTTTTTTATTTTTTTATTACAATTGGTTAATTTTATGTTTGGTCATTTCATTAATTTTTGAGTTATGACATGTTTGAGTAAAGTTATTTGGTTTATTTTGTGATATGTCATTTGTTTCATTTAATGGATATGTAATTGTTGGTTATATTATTTTTTAATTTGTTAATTTTTTTGATAGAACAAGTGGTTTTCATGTGTTTAGGTTATTAGTTATATTTTTGGTTATGACATTCTGTTAATTTTGGGTTATATTTTTGTATGTTACGTTTTTTTTCGATTTTGTGTTGTCTAATTTTTAGATAGGTTTTTTATTATGAGTTATATTAAATGGTATATTTTTGGGATATCAGTTTGTTTTGTTAAGAATTTTTTTTCATATTGGTCATTTGTTAATTAGGTTTTTTAGATTCTGTCTGTTAATCAATTTTTATTTGATTTTAGTTTTGTTAAATAGATCATTTTATGTTAAGTTATTTATTTTTATTTTCTATAGTTTATTTGTTTGAGTTTTGTATAGGGTAGTTGAATAATATTGTGTGATTTCAATTCCTTAATTATTAGATTGTCCATTTGGTTCATCTTTGGGTTATGTCTTATTTGATTAAGGTCATTTGGTTTATATTAGTAATCATTATTTTCTTCACATCATGGTTATGAAATTTTTTGTTAGTTCATTTGGGAAATTTGTATTATTTTTTGGTTAAAAACATTTGGCTACATGGGTTTATGTGATTTGGTTTATTTTAGGTTATTTCATTTTGTTATTTTTTTGTTAGGTATTTTAAGATACACTATTTTGTTCAACCATATGTTTTCTCTTTTTTATGTTATTTAATATATTTTGGGTTAGGCCATTTGGTTTAGGTTTGGCTTATGTATTTTTTGGGTTATTTAGTTTTGTTAACTTTGGTTTTTTGGTCATTAGTTTTTTTTGTATTTGTTTGCTTAACCGCTGTTCAGTATTTGTTTAGGTTAATTTATTCATTTTAGTTTATTTACTTATTTTTTAATGGGATATTTTATTTAGGACATTTTTTTGTTAATGTATTTGATTCATAATGGGTTTGGTAAATTGGAAAATTTAAGGTTTTCTCATTTGGATCATCTTTGGGTTTTATCATATTTGTATTAGGATATTCGGATTATTTTGGGTTATGTCATTTGGTTATTTTAGGGTTATTATTTTTTTTTCATCAATTCATATTATCATTTTTTTAAAAAAAATAACTTAATTGGATATATTTTATTTTGTTTAGTTTTGGTTATGTAATTTTTTTGACTTTAGAATGTTTCATTTTTGGTTAGGAGATTTTTTTTAATTTTGTGATAGGTTTTTTAGGTTCGACAGAATTCCCCCTTTACTCTAATCTATCGGGACATTGATTATTTCATCCTCTATACAAATGAATATAATTCCTAAAAAGATGAACCAATTCTATATCCAACATATAATACATACCATAACTATCACCCCAAAATTAAATCACCCTTATATATCTCTAATATACACCATTAATATGATGTGTGTCATTGAAAATTTAATTCAGACAACAAAATAATAATTACCTAATACCATATAGGTTAAAAATATAAAAAAAACAATTACATGACCTAAAAAAAACGTTACATATTTATATATGAAAATGTATAATACATCAATAAGAAAAACCCTGGATTTATATTTTCCTGCAAGGCACTGATTTCAGGTTTATAAGTGATAATTACACTTCATCAAACATCCACCAAAGTAACATTACTATTTAATAACCAAAAAAATTACTTAAAATATATATTATAACATAAATAATATTAATTTTAAATTAAAATTGAAAAAACACACTCCTAAATTACATTAAAAAAACTAATCATTTCAACATATCCACTACCTTTTAAAAAATAATTCTCATTAATTGAATAATTTTAGAAAATATTTTTATTTGTTAAAAATAATCTTTTTAATTGAAATAATCCCATATAAATAACTTTTATTCGTTCTAAAACAAAATACTATAAAAATATCTCCAAATATTAAATGTGAATTTCTAGAATTATATTGAATGGATTCATAAGAACAAATCATAAATTTTTGTATGCAAATATTACAAATTTGGGAATTTTCCTCATTCTTTATAAATATGGAATATGGACTTCAATATTCATATTAAATAAGAGTTAATTTGGAATTTTTTAAGACTATTTTATATAATTTTATATCCATTTTATTAATTTAATTTTTCCATACATATTTGAAATCCATATAATTATAAATGAACACATTAACAACAATATAAATATAGATATTGTTTCTATTAACATTAATGTATTGTGAAACTCTCACAATCAAGAATTTTAGTGCAACCCAATGTGTGAAAATACATAATAGGAGAATTGTTCTTTTTTTATACACATACTTAAAAATTGTATTCAAAAGAGTTAATAAGAATTTAATTTGTAGTGAAAACCATTAAAGATTAATGATACATTATACTCATTAGTCTAACAATCTGTGATCAATTCTTGAAATTTTATTTTTGTAAAGTAGTTTAATATTAGTAAAATATATAAATAACAACCAACCCTACCCTTCTAAACAACATATAACTCATGATTATATGATCTCCAAACTTCACAAGATCCTTCAACTATGTGACCTCAGCGTCTTCATAGTCATGATGGTTAGACTAACTCTATAATGACCTTTTAAATTCATATAAATAGAATAATAATATAGATACAAATTTTTATAATTTTCTAACACATAATTATTCCCATTATTTATACTTGATTTTAATTTTGATATTCATCCATGATAATGGTTTGGTCTGAATGATATCGTTTTACTTGGATAATTTTGTCATAAAATATTTCCCCTTACAATAATTTCTACCTATAATTTTATTTTCCTCACTATAGTAGTAAATTAATTTTGTTTGATGAATGTAGGATTCATGCATATGGGTTCACCCATGTCACCTATTAGAAGATCCCATTGAATAATATTAAAGGGGAAAAAGATGAAAAAATTCAACGTACAAGAGGAAAAATATTATATTATGTAATTGGATAGACCTATAATAATGTATTAGGCTCCAGCATTAAAAATTACTTAATCTTGAGTTAATTCAAGAATTCAAATTAATGATATTTTTATGTTTGTTCTTTTAGAGAATTAGTACATTACAGTAAAAAATAGACCCAATCATTACATGTAGATAGTTAGACTAAATATACACTATTTTAACCGAAGGAAACTCTTTAATCAAAACATTATTTCTTTTTCTTGATAAAAATATTCTGTAAATTTTAATTTCTCTTACCCATTTATATAACATGGGAAAAACAATTCCAAAACATGTGATAAACCTAAAATTATCCCTATGGAATAAAACTGTTGTCCCATTAATATTAATAACCAATGAAATTGGTTTCACAAAATATTTCTTTTCACCCATAAAACATAAACTACTTATCTTAAATAGTGTAATCATAATAATCCAATAGAACATCATAGAAATAATAAAACATTAAGGTAATTTGTGTAATCAATATCAGACATACATTGTATCTTTAATAATTATATAGTGAGTATCATTAAGGGTTACATTTTGAATACCCATCAGAGTATATTCCCTAAATCTCTTAGGAGAAATTTAATGTTTTCCAGCAACTCATTATCCAATGCAATAGAATGATTTCATGGAATCACAGACCCATGGTTTTTATATAACCACCCAATAACATAAACAATTCCTAAGAACCATAAAATAATTATAACACATAAATCAAGCATAATGAAAAAAATAATACTTCCACATTACAATCATAAGATATCATTTCAAGATATTCATATAATCAATTCATTTAAAACATTAAAAATTCATGGTTTTGAATCAGTGTGTCCCTTACCACTTTGAACCTAATGAAAGGAATTTATAATTTAAAACATTCATGTACATATAAATAGGTCCCTATAATAATTTTAAAATCATTTCATTGATGGATAATGATTAGGAAGATAAAATATTTTATACATTTAAAATGATGATTTAGTTAAAGAGTCCCTTAACACTGAGAATACTTGAATAAAAAAAATTAAACAATATAACTAAAAAAATTATTAATATCATTTGAATAAGAGATTCATTTTATAATATGTCTTACGATAGATATACACCATATAAATTTGTATTATTTCATAACAACAAATAAGTCTCAATTGAATGTAAATTGTTATGAAATACATTACAAAGATGATCTCCTTAAATTTAAGGTAAATTAATGACATAATTATTTGTGAAAAATATAAACAATCATAATTTTATTGGATATTTAGTGGAAAAAATTTAGAGTTTGTTCACACATATTTGTGGAAAAACAAAACCAATGCCATGGATATTTAACTCAATGAAATGAGATTGAGTTGTGATTACCCACACAATGATAATTTTGTTAATAAAAAAGATATATTATGTGTTTTAAATATAAATAATAATAAATAATTTATAAATACAATATAATATATCCAAATTTATTTCTCACATAATCATAGAACAACATAATAAAAATTTTTAAGATTAACCCAATGAATGGAAATTGGGTTAAAAAGTACCCTAAACTTGAGTCTTACTTGTCTCTTTCATTCATTAATTTCATGAATAATAAAATTGGGATAATTTATATATTATTTACGAAATTTTTGATGTTTTCATTAATTTTATATCACTTATATTTATTTTATATTAATTTGGTATTTATTTTGGGTTCATATCTGACTTTTTGTCGATGTTTGTTGTTTATGTAAAAAAGAACATGTTTTGATGAAAATTATCTTTGTGGTAATAAGTCAATTATCTCCAAAATGTTATTTATTATATAAATATAATATATATATATATAGTATATATGAATTTAAAATATCCATAATATTTGTGGATAAGGAATTCAATGCACCATTCATAGATACGGTTGGCCATACGTATGAATGAACTCTACTTTAATTTTGTTGTCATATTAAAATAATAATAAAATATTATATAAATGTATAAAATAATACCTTTATTATATTTAGGTAATTTATTTCTCATATGTTTAATAAATCCATCCGTTCATCTTTATATTTATATCATGAACGAGTTATTTAACATGTATGGGTCAGTAGTCCACACTTCCTTAAAAAAATTATTATATGTACACGTTTTTTAAAGCATAAAGATATGTTGTCGATACAAATTAAACAATAATATACAAAATATTAATATAATATATTTCATATATAATTATAGTTCCATCATGATGGACACTATTAGAGGTGGTATGATAAAATTTAACAATCATCATTTTGTGAGGACGTACTTCACCATACAGAGAAACAATATGTTCTATATCAATTAGATGGAGGTGTGTGTACATTTTTGTCAAAACCTTATCCAAATGATAAGGAATAAAATTAATCATTCAAGGATATGGTAGTACATATATAAAAATGTACAGTACATTCATTTCATTTCCATATTAATATAATAAAAATAAAATGATATAAATGTCTATTATAATAACATTATTATATTAATGTAATGTATGTATCATATGATTAATAAAACCATGTTTTATTCATTATATTGATAACATGAACGAGTCATATAACATGGAAGGGGAGGTATTCCACACTTCCATAAATGAAATTATCATATGTACACATTATGTAAAGCAATAAGGTATGTTGTAATTACAAATTTAAGAAGAATATAGAAAATATAAATATAATATAATTCATATATAAATAAAATTCCATCATAATCTCCACCATTAGAGGTGATTTGATAAAATTGGACAATCATCATTTCATGAGGAAGGAGTTCGTTGTACACAAAAACAATATGTTCAATATCCATTAGATGGATGTGTGCGTATATTTATGTCGAACAATTAGCCAAAACACATACTAGTGTATGGAGGATTATGGTGTTGTTATAAACTAGTGGAATGAATATAGTTTCATGGGTTTAATGAGAAAAATAAATAAAAGTACCCTGAAATAAGATGATGCCTCTAAATTGGGTAACTGGTTATGATTTTATCCATAAGGATTTCTTGAATTTTCTTTAGGCCATGGTAAGGCTTCTAAGAGAAATATTAGGATGTTGGGAGCTTATTTGACCATAATTCAGATTCTCCAAGGGACTTGATAGGTCTGAGTAATTGGGTAGAGGTGATGGCCTTTTCTAATTGAGAGGAGGAAAACATTACGAATATCATGAAATATTATTTTATTATAAATTTATTTTCTAATTAGAAAACCTAAAAAGAGATAATTATCGAGGATATGATAAGTATGAGTCTAAATTATCTCAAAAAATAGGTTTTAAACATGTTATGATCACAAAATTAACATTATCCTTCATCTTTAACCCTTAGTTTAATTCATTAACTCTTAGCTTATCTTATTTTATTTTCATAATATATGATTACTATAGTTTAATAAAATTCCATGAGAACCAAAAGGGGGTCATTAAGGAAATTTTTGACATTAAATAAGTCATTTAGATGAATAATATATTTCTGGGAATGTTATATCTTTTATTAAAATAGTACGTGTTTTAAAAACTCATTTTTGTCAATTTTGACAATATTTTGTAATTTCTTTTTGTTCACATTATAACAAAGTTTTTCCTTCAAGCTGAAGGAATTAACACATCCCTCACATTCTAATGTAATCCAAAAAATCATTGATGGAAAAATAATTAAAAATTACATTTATTTTATTATTTATAATATCAATTATTTGAATCTCTCATTAATAATGCAATTACTACATCATCATTTTATTCACATATAATTATATTTATATAATTTCTAATATTTAAAACAAATAAAAAGATTTAGGATATATTTTTATCTTTCTAATGAATATGTATAGTTGAATATATCATTTAAACCAAATTAATTTTTTTTAGTTAGAAGATAATTGTTTACGTTATATTTCTCTTTTCATTAATATAAATGTTATAAAATGCCATTATAACCCCCCAAGTTGATCCATGAGGTCCAAAAATAAACCCAAGGATTACCAGTTATGGAAATATCTCAGAAAATATGATTATGACATATATTAGGGTGGTTTTATATAATTATAATATTATTTTTAATCCTTATTTACATGTTTACTATTTTACCGTGGAAAATAATTATAATTATTGAATTTAATACTCATAATGTCCATGAATAAAAGGTAACTACATAAAAAATTTGAACCTTATTTTTCAAAATATGTAATCCATTTTTCAAAATTTAAAACATAGAATTTTCTACAATTATTTCAAAATTAAATCATGTAATCAAAATCGGAATGTGAGTTTTTAAGACGTAAAAACAATCAAAAGAATTGCATGTGTTTTATGTCCAATTTAAATGTGAAATTTATTCCAATGAATAAAATTTGATTAAGAGAGAAAAAAATAATTTAACTAAACTTTAAAACCAATTAAGATGATAGTATAACTATATAAATAAATTATATGAAAAATTCTATTTTGAATTAAAATTCAGTATTTTTCACAATTCATAATAATATGGATTTTATTAGAAACATACAAAAATTTCAACAGAATAAAATTTTGAATTCCCTATTCTAAATAAGATATTTATTTTATCAAATATAACATATAAAATGGAAAAAAATAATGTTTAAAATTTTTTCACCATCAAAATGTGGTAAAACGACCATTAAATAATATTAGAGTATTTTATGATTAAAATTTGATTTATTCTCATTTTAAGAATCTTAAATTTAATAGATAAATGAAAAAAAATTAAAAACAAATTAAAATCATAATATAGTTAATTTTATTCACTCACCCTAATACAATGTCTAGGCATTACCAACCATATAAAATATTAATATTATTATTATATTTTTTTGGGATAACTCAGTGTTTTATGCAACATAAAATTTTAGAGAAACTCATTGTTTCGTGTCGGTTAATGTATCTTATATAGTGTGCCCTTTTAAATAAAATTAATATTAAATGAAAAAATATAAATATATATGAAAATGTATTATTCTATAAATATTTGTGATGTTACATCATTCCCCCCTTTTTGAAATAGTGTCATTGTAATTTTAAAATTATGCACAGAAACGTCATTGAAAATCCCACATCAGAAAAATTGTTATTAAAACATTTAGGATTAAATAAATATAGAGAAGTACAAAGGTCACCTGTTACAACACATACTAGTATCCCATGTAGGAAAAAATGGATATGGAAGAAACACTAACCATCTTGATCTGATGGAGAATGATAGAAAATATGATCGAGAAATGTTACTAATCAGAAAACCATAAACATGTGATGGGTTAAACGGTATTTGATTTCCTAGTATGAAAATAAAATGGAAAACATTTTTGATTTAACATCATTTTTATAAAGTTGATTAAGTTATTTATGAGCATTAATAATAACATAAGGAAACATATTTAATTGTCAAGTAGAGTTTCATACTTTTATAAATATCCACCATAAACTCGGTTTTTCTCCAAATAACCCAAATCCCCATATATCCACCATAAAACAAAGATTATTAGAAATTAAAATTCAACCATTACTCCTCTAATGAAATAACATAGTTTTCTACGTTCTATAGACATATATTTTTCCCAAAGAGTGAGTGTCATCCAAAATAACATTTCTCACATAATCACCGAATCATTTTCCAATAATTAGGATTTGAATTTGTAAAAACATATGTTCTAAAAAACATATTATTAATAAATAAAATAATTTAACAGCAAATAAAAAGTCATACTAACCTTGGACATCACGCAGTTCAGTGGTAGGAAATAAATCACAATCACACTTTAGTTGGGTGGTTAATTCCCATAGCTTTTTCGGATACAATGGGTTTTAACATGGTGTTCATGTTTTCATATTTTAAAAAATATATAATTTTATAAAATTTCAAACAAAATTTAAATAAAATCATAGAAAAATTACCATAAAATATTTTAACCTCAAAGGATATCTTATACCTCATGCTTTTCTTCCCATAAAACAAATATCCCATTATTTCTTCAATGATTAATGTATCCAAAAATAGCATCAGTCACATTAATATTACATAACATAAAGCCTAAAAAGGGGTTTTTATGACATTGAACGTATGATTAACCTTAATATTATAAATCGTTGATGATACCCTTAACTCTTGAGAAAACATCCTAATCTCCAAAGTTGTATAATCCATCCTTTGATACCAATTATTAGGTCTCAGACAAAAACATTACAAAATAGTGATTGAAGTCAATAATTCACATTGAGGAGATTTTTAGGTTTATATTTTTAATGAATTTGTACATAGTTATTACAAAATATACCTATACATTTCATGTGGAATGTTACACTCAGTATCCACTTTATCCACCAAAGAAAACCCTATAAAAAACATTATTTCGTTTTATTGATATAAATCATATGGAGCTATTCCTTTAGCTTACCCATACATATAACATATGGATAATCATTAAAAACATGCGATTATCATAAAAATTTCAGTGAGGATAATAAACTATTGATTAAAACTTTTTGACCATGGTTATTTAAAACCCATGAAATTATTCTCACAAAATCATACTTTTAACCAACAAAACATAAACTACATTTCTTACATCATGAAATAAAAATATTCCAATAACACTTTATAGAAATCATAAAACATAAATTTAAGATTTTTCACTATTATAATACTTAAATTGTATCTTATACAACTATATTGGGAGTCAACTTCATGGTTATGTTTGGAAAACCCATCATAGTATATTTACTAAATCTATTAGATGAAACCTTAACATTTTCCTCTGTCATGTTACCCAATGCATTGGAGAGATATTATTGGATCACCCATCATCATTTTATCACAGAACCAACCATATAGACAAACAATTCTTATGAACAATAACATAATCACATCACATAAAACAAGAATAAATAAAAAATAACATGTCCAAATTTCAATCGTAAGATATCTGTTGGCGCCAAAAATACGGCCCGAAAGAAAGGAACGAAAAAGAAGGCTGGCGCGCTGCCTCACGAAGCACTGCCGCGAAGCACTGCCGCGAAGCACCCACGCGAAGTGCCCCGACCATCGCGGTCTCACGAATCTCCTGAGGCGGTAATGCTCCGCGAATGCATTTGACGTTCGCGAGCCGCCGAGAAGCTCCGAAGGCGGTAATGCTCCGCGAACGCATTTGACATTCGTGAGCCGCCGCAAAGCTCCAGAGGCGGTAATGCTCCGCGAACGCATTTGACGTTCGTGAGCCGCCGCGAAGCTCCAGAGGTGGTAATTCTCCATGGACGACGTTGACGTTCGCGAGCGCGTCGTGAAGCACCGGAGGTGGTGCGCGAGCCCTGCTTCGCGGCGCCCCTTCCCTATAAATACTGGACTCCCCATGAGTCCAAGAGGACGGACAATCCGACCTTTCGGCTTCTTGTCTCCCGAATCGCGAAGCACGCTTTGCCCTGAGAATCATGAGCTCCGCGAGGTACTTCTACTTCGCGAGACTCCTCTACACTGTCTCGTTTTGAGCCCCTCTTCCGAGAGGGATGTCCTTCGCGAAGCTCAAGGGCGTTCGCGAAGGAAGGGGATTCCCAAGGGAACCCGGGCAGCCGCGGAGTGTTTATGCTTCGCGAAACACCCAACCCATGCTAGTGATCCCTATGCTAAGGCAGGATCGCTACACATTGCGAAGCACACTGCTTCGTAGGACCCTGCTTCGCGAGGCACCCCTTCTTCGTGAGGCAGTTCTCCGCGAACATTGTTCCACTTCGCGAAGCACATTCCACTCACACCTATACCCCATGCTAAGGCCAAGGCACTCCACTTCGCGAAGCACACTCCTTTTCTTAGAGATTCCTCTTCCCGTGCGACCCTCCAGGTTTGCACGATGTGATTTCAATGTCCCATGGACAATACCACCCGTAGCGTTGCTTCGCCTAAAGCTTCTTCACATAGGCATGCTAATGGATATTGCTTCTTCGCATAACCACGCTAACATGGACCCCTCGATGGTTCGTTCCACGACCCCCCTTAACCATGGCCTTACTGGTACCTTCCCTTCCCCAAGGACCAGAGGGTACCGGTTATGTAAGTCCTAGGGGTGTGGAGTGAACCCACCTCGTCTGAGCAGCAGGACATTAAACTGTCAAGCACCACGTCCTCAACACATGACGTTAAACTGTGATCCGACCTCATCCCCCTCACGAAGGGTCCCCCCAGGTCGAACATTTTTTACACTACTTGTCTCCACGGGAATGGAACTCTTCCTCACATGGAATGAGATCCTCCTTGTCGGAGTGGCATATGTTCGTAGGAGAAGGGCGACCCTAGTTCCCCAACGGATGGCTGCACCTCTGCATCTCCGTACTTCCCCACTACCAAGGTCAGTGGAGGGCGTGATAGGGAATGAGGCACCTCCCATCATTGGACCAAGGTCCATTTTTCCCGCGCTTTGTCGCGCCATGGGCCTCCATCCTGGAGTAAGTCCCAACACCGTGGGCCGCCTAACGCATAAGCCCCTTTTCGCTTCTCACGGACGCATCCTTTGCGAAGCGATCGTCAGGTCCTTGCAACCTCTTGTTTCTCACACCGAGCATGACTCACGTGGGCTTAGAGTGAGCATCACCCTGACCCCCCACCCCTAGCGAACTACGAGGACTTTGATCAATGTCAAGGCATGGTATATAGGAAGCCTATATGAGGTTCAAGCCCACCCGTCATTTCACGTCGGGTCTCACCCCCGTCCAGCATGACGTTAAACTGCATTCTGGTCCAGTGGTAAGCCGTTGTGACCCATCTTAGCGAACTACGAGGACTTTGATCCATGTCAAGGCATGGTACGTAGGAAACCTCTATGAGGTTCAAGCCCACCCGTCATTTCGAGTCGGGTCTCACCCTCGTCCAGCATGACGTTAAACTGCATTCCAGTCCAGTGGTAAGCCGATGCGACTCATTCCATTTGAACTACGAGGACTTTGATCCATGTCAAGGCATGGTACGTAGGAAGCCTCTATGAGGTTCAATCCACAATTCTCGGTCATTCATTCACGTCGAGTTTCTCCCTCGTCCAGTATGACGTTAAACTGCATGCCTCCTTTTGTCCCGCATGACATTAAACTGTACACCAAATTATAGTCTGACGGCAAGCCGTTGTGACTAACCTGAACTACGAGGTCTTTGATCCATGTCAAGGCATGGTACGTAGGAATCCTTCCCAAGGTTCAAGCCCACCACCCATTGGACCAAGGTCCACTTTCACGTCGGTTCATAAAAAAATCCCCATATGAACTACGAGGTCTTTGATCCATGTCATGGCGTGGTACGTAGGAAGCCTCCACAAGGTTCAAGCCCACTCATCATCCAATTCACGTCATGTTCTACCTACGTCCAGCACGACGTTAAACTACAATTCCAGTCCGACGGCAAGCCGTTGTGACTAACCCAAACTACTAGGACTTTGATCCATGTCAAGGCATGGTATGTAGGAAGCCTCCACGAGGTTCAAATCCACCATCTTGTCATTCCAACCTCATTCATGTTTTTTCACCCACGTCCTGCATGACCTTAAACTGCATTACCGAATCTGAACTATGAGGACTTTGATTCATGTCAAGGCATGGTACGTAGGAATCCTCCCCGAGGTTCAAGCCCAACTCCCATCGGACTAAGGTCCCTCACTTACGTCGATTCGCCGACACTCACCGCCCGTCGATTATTTACGTCAGGGTTCACTATCGTACCGCATGACGTAAAACTGTATTCCATCAATCCCCTGAACTACGAGTACTTTGATCCATGTCAAGGCATGGTATGTAGGAAACCTTCCCAAGGTTCAAGCCCACCACTAGTGGACCCACGGGTCTACTTTCACATCGATACACTGACAATGCTCATCGGGCCAAGGTCCAGCTTCACATCGGTTTATCAGCGTCATCCCGAACTACGCGGACTTTGATTACCTGCCACGGGGATATGTAGGAAGCCTCGTCAAGGCTCAATCCCAACTTCACTGTCGCCCCCTGCGATGGTCCCATTTCACTCTCCCTCCACTCCATTCATCAACCTACCACCCGTCCCGATTCTCGCCCGGAACGTCTTATCCCGGTGAGACCATGTCGGTACGCTCTTCTTTACAGCCGCCCATGGGATGGCCCCAGTATCGATATCCCTTCAAGGAGGACCCCTCAATCCGATCTATCCTCGCTAATGCTTTGGTTGGGTTGGTCCGTCTCCGCTGGACGTTAAACTTGCGGCATACCCTGTGTTAAACACTGGAAGCAGAGGAAAACCTCAGATATGTGTCTATGACATATAATTCCCCGCGCTCGATGTGGGATGCCTCGGGATTCCATGCCATCGAGAAGCCTTGTGACCAAGGATAACAGACAGACATGCCAGGTACCCCAGCATCCAGACCCGCTACTGATGCCTCAACGTGACTACTCCAATGACTGAAGGTTGATACCCTGACTGCACCCCTTGGAATGTCCCGACAGAAGCAGTGTAATTAACCGGTGTCCATGGAAACATGGAACTGGGAAGAGTTTCAAAAACTACTTATTAAATCTATGAGGGAGACCCGGACTAGGTGACATGTTCTGAGGAGGAATCCACAGGAGGAAGAACCGACATCCCATCATCCCGTTTCGATCAAGGAACAGACGTCCTTGAACAAGGAGCGAATGCTGCCCGCCTTTGGAAAGAGGGAATACGGGGCAACAAAAGCGTCGCGCGTCCTCCCCCACGGACAGACGGGCGCGCGCCTCGGTGAAAGCGTCCGAAACAGAAATGGTGAACCCGACGTGAAATTATTCTCCTCAATATGGAGATTAGTAGCTTTCGAGAGACCAGTAGATTGACGTGTCACCGGATCCAGACATCCGGTGCCTTGTCCCGCCAAGCAAATAGCGGTCCTGTCGTGAAACTCACCGGAAGTCGGGGCAGTAGAACATAGGGCACTCCGTTCTGCAGCGTGTTGGCGTGGATCCTTCTTACAGACGTGGAGAATGAAAGGACGTTGGGGCACTGACTGTCAATCCTTTTCCTCTCAGTACTGATGAGTTGATCCCTTCGTTTCCCAGGAACCAAGTTGCTGTTACAGAGACGCGATCACCGTCTGCTCCCCGCCCACGCAGGGGTAGGGGCAACACCGCCACGACCACCCCACGTAACACCGCTACTGCCACGACGGCCTCCACATCGTGGAATACAGGACGCCCATGTCCCCTTTCCCCATCCGAGGTCATCCAGCGAAGGGTGATCAACAACCTCGTGCACAGGTACGAGGAAGAAGGGGTCATCCCGACCCAGGATATGGCCCGCTTGGACCTGGAGGCCTCCAGGCCCCGCCGTCAACGCCCCCCTAACAGGCCACGCAGGGATCCCCCGCTCCCCACCCCAACATTCAACCGTTTCGGGAGCTTGTCTCCGGAACGCCTTGACGACTCCTCGCCACACGCTGAAGAGGCGGGCGCTGTCCGAATCAGCCCGCTCAGGGGCCCGACCGGAGGGCTCCAGGCGAGATCTCCCGCCCGTCCGCGTCAGCGCCACCGTCCGGCCCCGCAGGAAGAGCAGGCAGGCTACGTCCCTGCACCACCTGCACCAGCTTGCCTGAACCGACGTCAGCGCCGGGCACGGGCTGAGGACGCTCGCCCAGGCACGTCAACGTCAACAGTTACAGTGGCCCGAGCCACCGCAGATGTGCATCGTGAAGCCCCTACATACACTGAGCAGGGGCAATCCTTCACCCAACTAGGATCGAGACCCCAACCGCCCCACGGGCAGGCTGGGTTGACTCTCCGGGTTGCAGGCCCAATAGGTGATCGCTGCGAGCTAACCCGCAGAAATGTCACCCCGTACGGAGGTCCTCCCCGTACCACTACTCCCCAGGGCGTGGGCCTTACCCGCTCCGAGATTCTTCATGGAGGCATGCCTCGTGCAACCCCCATCCCGCAGGAAGACTTGCCCCGCATCAGTGACGCTCAGTGCGCAAACATTTCCCGCGCCCGCTGTACAGGGTATGGAGTCCATCCTCCTGCCCCCGACCGCCAACCTGAAGTCACCATCCATCTGTTCCTTCTCCAACGTGGGGGCCCTCCCTACGTCCTCTCTGCAACCGGCGAAGGACCTCCTCGCCCCAGCAAATCGAGGAGTGAAGGTCGGCCTCGCTCCACTCGCATCGACCATGGAGATCCTCTCCATGCTCCTGCCGGTTCCAACAGAGGCCCCACCCACATGGGTACTGTTCATGGAGGTCTTCCCCATTTACCCTTCGACATTTTCCCCTGGTGCCCCTCGCACCCCGGCTATCTCGAGTGGGGGCCCTCTCCGCCACGGCGCCAGTGCCGCCCCGAGGCTTCCTGATAGGGGTCAACCCTGTCCCGAAGAGCCACCCCGGGGCAGGAGAGCGGGTCGTCGCCACAACAAGAAGAATCCTGGGAAGGCCTAGGTGGAGATCAAACCTGCCCGCTTCTCCGACTCGGAAGCAGAATGCGATTCAGTGATGGAACCTTCTCCTCACTCCTCCGTATCAAGGACTGGGGCAGGAACCAGACACGTTAGCCTCATTCTCCCAGAATTTGAGGTCCACCAGATTCCCATCTCCCTCCGCAGGTACATCCAAGAGGAAGAAATCTTGGGAATTCCGCAGGTCTCGACCGCGCAATCACCGCCTCTGTCACCAGAAGATCCCTCTACCTCTACCAGAGATCACGGAGAGATATTTTGGGGGCCAACGACAGTAGAGCGGCGACACGACCTGTCTCCGATAGCCGTGACTCCTGTTCCGGAAGCTATGGTTATCAGCCCGTTGTATTGTGACATCGTGGCCAGGTCACCTCACTCTTCGGAGGATGGCCCGGAATTCGGCGGCCAGTCAGCTCATTTGTCGTATTCTCCACCGCCGAGCTTACTATCTCAGAGGTCCGCCTCGGTACCGGTACCAGTCCCTCAGCCGCCCCCGGTTGACGAGTGGGGAAACATAGGGCCAGACCCTGAGTCCGAGCCCAGGAGCTTCTGGAGTATCCTTGCAGCAGATTACTTCCCGGAGAAGTTCTGGCCAACGGCGGCGCTGAATTTCCACATACCAGAGTCTCTTACCCCTGAAGACGTGGGGTTCTTTTGTCGAACCCTATGGGCGTCACATTTCCGCCTTCGTTACGTACGGGTGGTGTACCCCAGAAGTCGAGAGCACTTCGAAGAAATCAGCAAGCAGTGCCGCCTGATCGATGTGGCCGCACTTCTTGTGGCCCAGCACCCTGAGTCGCCAGGCCACCAGAGCGCCCTTCAACGGAAATGCGTTCAGAGTCTTAAAGCACTCCGCAGAATCGTCAGGGAAGCCACCCCCCATGTGCAAGTCCGTGGTTGGGGACATTATGCCGCTCTCCTCTTCGACCCTATCTGACGGCAACCTGATTTTCTATGCGACATCGAGGACATGCCCTCAAGTGGGGTCGCAGTCCACATGGCCGATGTTGTGGATAAGGAAGATGAGCTTGAATTCCTTGATGGAGACTTACCACCCGAGGGCGTACCACCGCTGCTCGACCCATCAGGGAGAGTTACCCGTCAGCAGAGGAACCTGCTAGGTCTCCCCGTACCCACCGAGTCGCTGGTACTCGGTCGAAACACTGGCAAGGGTAAGAAGCACATCGGAACAGTCAAGCACTCCAACCCGTCCGCCTCTGTGTAGAAAACGGACGAAGATCCCAAGAAGTCCACGTTACGCCGGCTGCTTTCTGAGCAGAAAAAGCTGGTTGACGAACTCTTTGCTGAGCGCGCCGCAGAGCGGCGACCCGACTATGGTAATCACAGGCCGGGGCAGCATGGGCAGGAATAATTCCCCCCGGTGAGATGCCTCCGGGAAACCCTGATCATGCTACTGCCGCAGACAGGGCAGAAGCCGGAACGTATGGCAAGAGGGCGCGATACGTCTCGCCAAATCCCCCTGAGCGACGGGGCAATCTGAATAATCCAATTCGGGTTCCCCCAGTCGCCCCGCAGGTCGTCCAGCCAGTTGACCCATGAGCGGCCGAAGCCATCTACCGTGTTGAAGAACCTGGCAATGCACTTGTGGTTAGGGATCCCCATCAAGACAGGGACCCCCACCCGGAGGATCTTATCGCGGCGCTCACAGCCCGCCTCGAAGCGTTGGAAACACGGCAGGTGGCGGTCCCACCAGATGGCAAGCCTTATCCCGCGTGGGTGGATGATATGCCCGCACCTCCGAGTTTTGGGAACCCCACTTTCTCGCCTTTTAATGGGAAAGGGGACCCACCGTAGCACTTGGCTCATTTTTCATCCAGGTGTGGCCCCATGCTGGGGACCCTGTCTCAGCAAGAAGCCGCCAAGCTCCGATGTTTCGTAAAACCATTGCAAGGTCCGGCATTCTTCTGGTACAGCCAGCTCCCTATCGGATCGGTGACCGGTTGGGAGGACCTTCGCCGGCAGTTCTTATACCAGTTCAGCTCCACCACGCGAAAGACCAGCATTGCAGACCTCTTCAAGTGCAAGCAAAGACCTGATGAGTGGGTTGCAGATTTCATCGCCTGGTGGAAGGGACTTATGTATTCCCTCGATATGCCACTGACTCAAGAGCAACTACTGACGATGTGTGTGGGGAACGTCAAGACAGAGATGATACCCTCCCTGATCACCCAAAACTACCCTGGAGGGTTCAAATATTTCTCAGATATGGCTCAGCGCCTCGAGGAAGCCCTGCAACAGGCTAGTTAGGCACGTTTGTTGCCCCCTATGATCCTAGCTAGGAGGACCGCTAGGGCTGAACCCGTCGCGGTGGCTCAAATAGAAGCCCCAAGGCAACTGGAGTTGCTGCCGGCGGCACCACCCTCGCAACCCCGCAGAGGTCCTCCACCTCATGCACAGGCTCCTGCCCAGCAGTGACCTCCTCAGAACCGACAGGTTCCCCCGCGCAACGCGCCACCGCCACCTAGGCGAGAAAATCAGGCGTCGCCTCCTCGGCAGGCCCCTCCGTCCCCTAGTCAGGGCCAGGCCCCCAGGGCCCCCTATCCGGAAAGAAGGTACCAGACCTATTCGTTCAACAAAAATTAGGTCCCTGGCTACTTCCTAAGTGCTCTAGAGCAAGGGATTGTGCGTCTGCCTGAGTGCAGAAGCCCGGTAGAGGCGCATCTCACCGATCACCCCAACTGCTGCCCTTATCATCGGATCCTGGGGAACACCCTCAAGCAATGCTATGTGTTTAAAGACTGGCTTCAAGACCAGGTCAACAACAACATAGTTAAGTTGGGCCCAGCAGCAGCGCAAGTGGCAGGTGTCTTTACAGGATCAGAGATCGGCAGCGACAGTGAAGGTGAGTGGCAGCAGGTCCCTAACCGTGGGTCCCGGAAATACGACGACTGGATGGCTCGAAAAACCATCGTCTGTGCCCATGGAATCATCCGGGCGTGCCTGAAGCAGTCGAAACCTTCAGAAGAAGTAGCTGGTGCCTCCGCATCGTCTTCACAGTCGACCTCTGCCCAAAAGGGCAAGTAGCGGCGACGCAAGAAGAAGCAAAGCGCACCGCCAGTGCCTTCGTCATACCACACTCTCGGCGACTTTATGCCCCATGAAATGGGGATTCCTCCCAGAATCCGCCCAGCGGTGGATGAATCCTTGAACGACAGCTAGGGGTACGCTTCGGTTAACACCATGGAGATGGTAAAGCCCTATATGCCCCCCGACGAGGGGGAACGCCAGGCAGACCTCCCCAATGTTTCCAGCCGACGTCAGCGTCAGCGGAATCGCAACCGCACCGGTCAGTGAGGTACGTCAGCAGGCACTTTCAGCCAAGCCGTGCATGCTACTAAGACCAGGAAGCAGGCTCAGCGCAGATCTCAGCATGCGCAACCCCATCTAACGCCATCGGCTCTACCTCCACCGCCGTTCATGCTACTGGATCAGGGGGAGCTGCCTCGTTCGTATCATAGTCAGTCCTGCCCGACTACAGGCCAGCCTCCGCTGTCCGGTCCCAGTCCAGCGACTACTCTTCAGAATTCTACTAGTAGGCAGCGAGATGTACCCAGTACTAGTCAATCGCCGGTTCAGCCGGCCGGACCCGCTGTGCCTCCAAATGCCGAACGTCCTCATATAAGCAGAGGCTCGCGTTTGGCATGAAAGTACGATGTTCTGAAGCACCTAACCGACATTCCGGCGAGGCCCTCCATCGTTGAGGCCCTTCTCCTATCATCTGAAATGTGCGAGGCACTTGTGGAGGCCCTAAGGATCCCCCTCCAGTTCGAGACAGAGGTAGTAGCTGCAGAAGCCTTCCATACCGAGACGATTGAAAACGCCGAATGTCAGGCGGTTATCTCGTTCTCCGGTGAAGATGAGGACCCTCCTATACAGGGGCACATTCTACCACTGTAAATCACTGGCCACTTCAATGGTGTGGAAGTCTGCCGTTGCCTCATTGACACAGGTTCTGGAATCAATCTATTTCCGACCCAGACGCTGCGAAAGCTGGGTCTGTCCGAAGGTGATTTAACTCCCTCTGACCTCAGGATCCAGGGGTATGACAGGACAGATCAAACCCTAGTCGGCAAGATCCTCCTGAAGACTCAGTTCGATGGCTTAATTGCTAGCACCGATTTCATGGTTGTCTCTCAGGACACCGCCTACAACGCATTGATGGGTAGGCCATGGCTCTATCTGCATGCAGCGGTCCCTTCGTCGTATCACCAGTGCCTCAAGTACTCACTCAACGGTTGAGTAGGCGTGCTCCAAGGAGACGCATCCCCTTTCGCTTCTTGTGAGGCCCGCTATCTGGATGCGGGTTATTACAAAAGTAAGGACAAGCAAATCCTGGTAAGCGAGGATGAACCCGCCCTGGTCACAAGTGATCCCTGGGCAAGCATGGATGGCGCCTATATCCTCCCGATCCACCTGTTGGTGGCCACGACCCCCGACATGGGACAATGTTTTTTTGTTTCAGGTACGCAAGGAAGGCATGTTCCCGTGTCCAAGCGACGATGGAAAATCACCTCGTACTCCTACATCAACCAGGCTCAAGTCATCCCGGAACCCCCTACCCCTGTACGGTACCGGGACGTCAAGCTTATGACAATGGCGGTGCGCCATACGTGTCTCTTCCGCTGGGCTGGAATTAACCGACTCAGGCCGACACGTCACCACTACTTTGATATTATCAAACATGGCCCTTTAGGCTGAAGGCCAGATGGGATAGGGTCGACTGCCTTCATTGCTATGGTCTCAATGGCAAGCAAGCCTCCCGATGTGATGACCGCTGCTGCCCAAGACTGCACCAGCTGCCCCTCGGATTTTGATAGCCCATAAGTCCCCCCCGTCGCGGGAAGTCCCCCCATGGGTGGGGAGGAAGACTTTGTGGATTCTCCCCTAGCCTTTGAAGAAGGCTTATCTACCACGGTTGATGAACTGGTAAAGGTGAACCTTGGTAGCGAGGCAGATCCAAAACCCACATTGATCAGTGCAGCCATGTCCCCCGAGGAACGGCAGCAATACGTAGACTTCCTCAAACAGCACCGTGATGTGTTTGTTTGGAGTTACAACGAGATGCCAGGGCTAAATCCCCAGGTAGCTGTTCACCATTTGGGCCTCCCGGCAAAACATCGCGGGTCTAAGCAGCCTCCCCGGAAGATGCACCCTTCTCATGGTGCTATGGTTGAGGCCGAAGTTGACAAGCTAATCAAAGCCAACTTCATCAAGGAGGTCCAGTACCCCAAGTGGCTTGCCAACATTGTGCCAGTCAGGAAGAAGAATGGACAGATTAAAGTCTGCATCGACTTCCGCGATCTTAATCGCCACTGCCCAAAGGATGACTTCCCACTCCCGGTGACGAAGCTGTTGATTGACGCCATGGCCGGGATCCAAGACCTCTCTTTCATGGATTGGTATTCCGGGTATAACCAGATCGGGATGGCCCCTGAAGACGAGGAGTCCACTGCCTTCAGGGCTCCCCAAGGTACCTTTTGTTACCAGGTAATGCCATTCGGTTTGAAAAATGTAGGTGCCACTTATCAGAGGGCCATGGATCGCATATTCAAACTGATTATCGGGACATTGGTGGAATGTTACGTGGATGACCTCGTCGTCAAATCATGCTAGCACCAGGACCATCTCAAAGACCTTGAGAAAGTGTTCGGTTTCCTCTGTTCCCGTCACCTGAAGATGAACCCACTGAAGTGTGCTTTCGGGGTCACCTCCGGGAAGTTTCTGGGCTTTGTTGACAGATACCGAGGTATCGAGATCGACCCGGAGAGGATCAAGTCCATCATCCAAATGCCTCCCCCGAGCAACATTCGGGAGCTTCGAGGCCTTAAAGGCCACTTAGCCTATATACGCCGATTCATCGGGAATCTGGCCGGCAAGTGTAAGCCCTTTTTCCGGCTCATGAAGAAGGGCGCCACCTATGAATTGGATGAGGAGTGTCGGACCACCTTCGAGGAAATCAAGCAGTATCTGCTCCAACCTCCGGTCTTGATGCCACCCATCTCTGGAAAGCCGCTGGTCCTTTATGTGACCACCCTGGAGAGATCCCTCAGTGTGCTGCTCGCCCAGAAGAATAATGAGGGTACTGAGAACAGTCTCTACTATCTCAGCCGCATGCTTCTCGATACGGAGGACATATACTCCCCTATCGAAAAGAGCTTCCTTGTGCTCGTCTTCGCCGTGTAGAAGTTTCAACATTACCTGCAGCACCACGAGGTGCAATTGGTCTCCCGGGTAGACCCACTGAAGTACATCCTGAACCGTCCCATGCTGACTGGCTGACTAGCACGGTGGGCGGTGATTCTCCATCAGTTTGATATCAGGTTTGTACCTTAGAAGGCCATTAAGGGACATGCACTGGCAGACGTTTTAGCTGCCCATCCAACCTCCGCGGATCAATCCCTGGACCTGGATTTCCCTGATGAGACGATCCTCTCAGTCGATCATGCTGCCCCATGTTGGCAAATACATTTCGACGGTGCCTCCCGGAGCCCCACCGGTAGGAGGCTCAATGATCCCAAGCTCACCAGAGTGGGCCTGGGTATTGTCTTCATTACACCAGTGCAAGCCGTCCTACCATACTCGTTCCTGTTGTCAGAAGGTTGTACGAACAATGAGGCAGAGTACCAAGCTCTCATCACCAGCCTCGAGATGGCCCATGAGATCCATGTGCCCCATCTACATGTGAAGGGAGATTCTGAGCTCGTAATCAAACAGGTTAATGGCGACTACGTCATCAGGAAGCCGGAGCTCACACTGTTTCTAGAGTACACCCTCCTCCTTATGGCCCAGTTCTCCCCTCGACCAGAGGTTACCCATGTCCCATGGTCGCAGAACGGCCAAGCAGACGCCCTGGCTGGCTTAGCCGCGTCGTTCGCAGAACCCGAGCAAGACGATTTGGTCATACATGTGGCCCACCGGAGAGTCATTTCCCCCGTCACCCAAGAGGACCATGATGGCCTGTGGGTAAGTCATCTCACCACCGGACCCTACATATTGGGAGTCCCGGGTTCGTCAGACAGAGTGGTTGAAACCACCCCCGACTGGAGAGCACCTTTTTTCGAGTATCTCCAAAATGGTCAGCTCCCGGACGACCGGGCCGAACGCGAGTGAATCCGACGCCGCGCACTGCAATTTACCCTCCAGAGCGGCCCCAGTCTTGAAAAAATCCTTTATAAACGGTGTTTCGATGGTGTCCTTATCCGTTGCCTCCAAGGAGGGGAGATACCTCAAGTTATGCAAGAGGTTCACGCCGGTTCCTGTGGCGCCCATCAATCTGGGCCGAAACTGTCCCATCAAATCCGGAGGTTGGGGTACTTTTGGCCCTCTATGATCCATGATTGTTTTGGATATGACAAGAGATGCCACGCGTGTCAAGTACACGCCAACTTCTTGCATCGGCCACCGGAGCCCCTCCACCCCACCAAGTACTCTTGGCCATTTGTGGTATGGGGACTTGATGTAGTAGGACCGTATCCACCGGGAACAGCCCGCCAGTGTAGGTTCATCCTGACTGCTACAGATTTCTTCTCCAAGTGGGAAGAGGCCGTTCCTCTCAAAGAGGTCAAGGCCCGTTCCATCGTTGACTTTGTGAGCTCCAACATTATCCACCGGTTTGGGGTACCTCACGCCGTCTTCACCGATAACAGCACCAACTTCCGAGCAGTTGAATTGAAGAAATTGTACGCTACGTACGACATCTGGTCGAACCATACCTCCCGAAACCACGCGTAGGCGAATGGACAGATCGAGGCGTTCAACAAGACCCTCTCTAACATTCTGCAGAAGATGGTTGGTCAAAACAAGAAAAGTTGGCCGGACAAGCTCCCCAACGCCCTCTGGGATTACCGGACGATGACTCGCAACTCTACCCAGGTGACCCCATATTCCCTGGTGTATGGAGCTGAGGCCGTCCTACCCATTGAGATCCAGCTGCCGTCGTTACGCACTACAGTTTATGACCACCAGACATCAGATGAGGTAGCCGAGATCCATCTGGATGAATTAGAAGCACTGAACGAGAACCGACATCATGCCCTACACAATCTGGAAAGGCATCAGGACAAGATAGCGAGAGCCTTTGACAAGAAGGTTCATCTTCGCAATTTTATACATGGCGACCTGGTACTGGCCCTTCGAGCGCCAATGATTCCCAGTAGGAAACCGCCCAAGTTAGAACCCAAATGGGAAGGGCCTTATATAATCCATAAGGTTTACCCCAATGGAGCATACTCCTTGGTGACCACGGATGGGGAGCGTATAACCCCTCCTACCAATGCCGAATTCCTCAAACGATACTTTGCCTAGGGCAAAAGGGTCCAGCACGAACCTAAACTGCGAGATGGTCCCGCACAACCTTAAACTGCATCCCCTTCCTTAATGAAAGACGTTAAACTGCAAGCCAGTCAGACCTTCCTGACCGAGGCTCAGCCTCAGGCCCCTTGTCCTCCTCGGGCCCTCGGCCCCCGTCAAACGATACTTTGCCTAGGGAAAAAAGGTCCAGCACGACCCTAAACTGCGAGATGGTCCCTCACGACCCTAAACGGAATCCCCGTCCTTACTGCAAGACGTTAAACTGCAATCTAGTTAGGCCTTCCTGACCGAGGATCAGCCTCAGGCCCCTTGGCCTCCTCGGCCCCCGGCCCCCATCAAACGATACTTTGCCTCGGGCAAAAAGGTCCAGCACGACCCTAAACTACGAGATGGTCCTGCACGATCCTAAATTGCATCCCCGTCCTTACTGCAAGACGTTAAACTGCAAGCCAGTCAGGCCTTCCTGACCGAGGCTCAGCCTCAGGCCCCTTGGCCTCCTCGGGCCCCCGGCCCCCGTCAAGCGATACTTTGCCTAGGAAAAAAGGGTCCAGCATGACCCTAAACTACGAGATGGTCCATCACAACCCAAAACTGCATCCCCGTCCTTACTGCAAGACGTTAAACTGCAAGCCAGTCTGGCCTTCCTGATCGAGGCTCAGCCTCAGGCCCCTTGGCCTCCTCGGGCCCCTGGCCCCTATCTAGCGATACTTTGGCTAGGGCCAAAATGGTCCTGCACGACCCTAAACTGCAATATGGTCCCGCACGACCTTAAACTGCATCTTCGTCCTACAAGACTATAAACTGTGAAATGGTCCTGCATGACCTTAAACTGCACGTTATGGTCCAACATGACTCTAAACTGTAAAGTCCTTCATGACCATAAACTGCATCTTTGTCCTGCAAGACGTTAAACTGCAAGCCGATCAGGACTTCTTGACCGAGGCTCAGCCTCAGGCCCCTTGGCCTCCTCGGGCCTCCGGCCCCGTCTTCACTGTGAGACGTTAAACAGCAAGCTGGTCAGGTCTCCCTGCCCGCGGCCCGGCCTCAGGCCCCCTGGTTTTCCCTGATCTATGCTATTGCGGGATTTTACGGTATGGTGCAGGAATACGTCCTCATTCACGTCGGATTACTCGTCGTACTGTACATATCCCCAAATGAGATGCTTCTTATCGTCCCGCATGACGTTAAACTGCATATCTAGAACTACGTATGGATTGATTCTCATCCTTATGAGATACGTAGGAACGCTCAGACGCCTCGTCGTGAGCCCAGCCCCAAGCTTTTCCTTTCCACTATTCCCCCTAGGAATAGTTTTCTTGGAGGATCTTTGTGTAGCAGGGAGTTGGCTTTCTTGGCCCCGCTTATGCAACCCTGCTCGCACAAGGATTGTAAGGGTCGCACCATGTGCCCGCTCCCGTTATTCTATTCCGTCCACGTCCTCACCGCAAGACGCTAAACTGCATGGCCATAAAGAACTATGTATGGCTTGATTCTCATCCTTATGAGATACGTAGGAATGCCCTGACATTTCGTACATTGGCCCAGCCCAAAATCCAAAATCTGCCCCTCGGGTCAAGACATGGCAAGGTGCACACTTTTTCCCCGATCCACATCGAGCAAGCCTCGACCCGGCTGCACATTCCCCCTGGAGGTGTTTTCCCCTTTCGTGGATGGATACAGCTATGCTTCACCCACCCCTTGACTGGGATTCCATCATTTTTCACACCCAGAGGGACCCCCAAGGACGGCCTGGATACAATGCCCAAGGGCTCTCCTACCGATACAGGCCAACTCCCCTAAGGGTTTTCAAGCAACAAGCCGATACTAGTCCCGCATTGCAAATTTGGTCAGTGGTCGATGCTCATTTGTTGCTCCCATATGGGTCACCATAGGAATGCTGTGTTTCGAACATGGTCAACAGTGTCCTGGATCTTCGGGTCAACCCCGAGATGTCCCAGACATCGATTGCAGTGATTCATTCTGCCCCATCCCGAGGTGACAAACTTCCCCCAGGTGGTGCTAGCCATCGGGCCCATGACCCTGATTCCTCATAAGGGTGTACGGTGTGATGTGGGACTATGTCCTCATTCGCGTCGGGATCATGTACCATGCCGTACACCCTCCCTTTACGAGGCCCATCCTCAGGCCCCTTGGCCTTCTCGGGTCCCCGACCCTCGTCCTCATGTAAGACGTTAAACTACAAACCAGTCAGGCCTTCCTGACTGATGCCTGACCTTAGGCCCCTTGGCCTTTCCAGGCCACAGCCCAGGTCCCCTCTTACCCAGGGTGTACGGTGTGATGTGGACTATGTCCTCATTCACGTCGGGATCATGTACCATGTCGTACACCCTCCCTTTACGAGGCCCAGCCTCAGGACCCTTGGCCTTCTCGGGTCCCCGACCCTCGTTCTCATGTAAGACATTAAACTGCAAACCAGTCATGCCTTCCTGACTGATGCCTGACCTTAGTCCCCTTGGCCTTTCCGGGCCACGGCCCAGGTCCCCTCTTACCCAGGGTGTACGGTGTGGTGTGGGACTACGTCCTCATTCACGTCAGCTTCTTCGCCATACCACACACCTCCCTTGTTTAGGGGTATATTTCTCCCCTTCTCGTACAATATGACGTTAAACTACATATAGAGAACTACGTGTGTCTTGATTCCCGTTCTCATGGGATATGTAGGACCACCTGAATGTCCAAGATTCGTGTCCATCCCCATCTCTCAGGAATCCTCATCCCATCCTGGCCCCTTGGCCTATCCTTCCTCCATGAGAAGATTATATGGTGTGGTGTGGGATTATGTCCTCATTCACGACGGTCCCGTAATTACCACGCCATGTACCTCCCCCTACTGAGCTGTTTCGTCAATCCCTTTTTGGCGGTTCACCAATGTGCTTAAGAGTACTCTGGTTTATTACCTGGAATGGCAAGCTTTACTCGGACACGTCCGCACCCGCTTTCCAGGCTTTTCGTATCCCTGCATCAGGGCTTTCATCATCTCTCACACCCGAAGGGACCACCAATAACGTCCTGGACACTACGCCCAAGGGCTCTCCTACCGTTACGGGCCAATACCCCCGAGGGTTACGAACAACAAATCAATAAAATCCCGCGTTGCGAATATGGTCAGCGGTCGATGCTCGTTTGTTGTTCCCACCTCAGGCTAACGCGATATGGATACTGTGTTTCCACCATGGTTAACAGTTTTCCTCTATCGCCACACCAACCCAGTAAGCCCAAATTCTGGGTACACGATTCAAACCCTTCACCACTTCATCATGTCCAAGTAGAATCTCAGAACTCTTGGTACTTTTCCTCCGTGCACGTCTGCGCGTTGGGAGAACAAGCTGCATCAAAGGTGTCCTTCGAAACTCTCCGCCGACTCCCCTTTGATAGACGCCCCATGTATTGCGATAAGGGTCTTCCCCCCTTATTTCCCACACTGAGTTTATCTCACGTGGGCTTAGGGATTGGGTTGACATCCGTGCTTACTCGGGAGTTGTCACCATCCACGGTCCGAGATCTAAGACCATAAACTAAGATTCTCATCTGGAACTACGTTCAAGACCCCTTGTCTTTGGGTCCAGCTTGAGTTCAGCAAGTTCACCTCTCTGGTCCTGCCTTCAGGACCCCGACCACGGGACCGCGTGGCATTGTGTAGGACCACGTCCTCATTCACGTCGGGTTTGCAATAGCTGCACCACGCACACCCCGTTCTGAGAGTTAGTCCGCCTATTCCTTGTCCTGCATGACATTAAAAGGCATCCTTCAGAACTACGTGTGGCTTGATTCCCATCTTCATGGGATACGCAGGACCACCTAAATGTCTAAGATTCGGGTCCAGCCCCACCTCCTAGTGATCTCCTGATCTCCCGGTCACCTGGGTCACTTGGTCTATCCCTCTCCAGGAGGGGGATGTGTAGGTATGATACAAGGTTTTTGGCACCGTGCCCCCTTCCACTGGGAATCCACCATCTCTCGATCACCCTCAAGGTTGAGTCCCTCGACTCCTTGCAGTGGTTCACCCATGTATTAAGAGTACTCTGGTGTAGGACCAAGAGTGTCAGATTCAACTTGATCAAGTTCCTTCCACTTGTCAAGCTTCGTGTTCCCCTCCATTCGGGCTTCCATCACCTTTTACACCCGGAGGGACCCCCAAGAACGACCTGGATACTACGCCCAAGGGCTCTCCTACTATTACAGGCCAACGCCCCCCGAGGGTTTTGGACAACAAATCGATAAAATCCCGCGTTGAGAATATGGTCAGCGGTCGATGCTCATTTGTTTGTCCTCATCTCAGGCTAACGCGACAGGATGCTGTGTTGCAAACATGGTCAGAAGTAATCCTCTTTAGTCATGCCAGCCCCTTCAGTACTTGAATGTTGGTTGCCTGATTCACATCATTTTCCACCCCATCATGTCCAGGTGGAATCTCGACACTTTTGGCGCTATCCCTCAGTGCACCTTTGCATGTCAGGGGGACAAAGCTGCAATTTGGCGTCCTTCGGGGCTCCCATGGTCCGAGCTCTAAGACCATAAACTAAGATCCATTCGGGACTACGTTAAACTTGATTCCCATCCTCATGGGATACGTAGGACCACCCGGACACCCTGTCTTCGGGTACAGCCCATTTTGAGAGCCATTCTCTCCCCCGGTTTCACATCTTACCTCTGTATAGGCCCCTCGGCCTAAGGTTTCCCTCTCCGAATTGCATACAATTTTATGTGGGATCATCTCTCCGTCAATTGTGTTTTATAACACTGTGCACATTTCCCGCCTAGCATCATCTCTGCTACGTCTACACTGCATGACGATAAAATGCATGCTTGGTCCTATCATACGACCCTAAACTGTGACATTATCATCCTGGCCGCTCGATGAAAAACGGCACTGCATTGTGGTAACCTCGTTGTAGAGGACATCACGTTGGGTATTGGCCACGTGCCATGCCATTTTTCAACGCCCCTCACGTCTTGATCCTTGTGGGAACATCACGGCCTACTATTCTAGGCCTGTCGTTTCACAAAAAAAAACTATTCACCTTAAAGAACAAACAAGATACATCAAATTCCGCTTCTTTTAATGCAAGGGCCATGCCCGCACTCCCCTTTTCCCCTGACACTAGTATCCTACCATGTCACCTTCCAGAACTACGTATGGATTGATTCTCATCCTTATGAGATATGTAGGAGCGCTCGGGCACTTCCCCGCAGGCCCAGCCTAACCTTTGTGTTCGGTCCCTCGACTCGAGCATTTCCCCAGAGAATGCATGGTAAGTAGGGCTTAGGTCCACCTTCATGTCGGGTCATGACTCCATGCGTCTCCTGCTCCCTTTACCCATTTATGGTCAAAGGTCCATTCAGAACTACGTATGGCTTTATTCTCATCCTTATGAGATACGTAGGAGTGCCCAGGCACTTCCCCGCGGGCCCAACCTAACTTTCCCTTTCGGTCCCTTGACCAAAAACATCTCTCAAGGAGGTTGCGCGGTCTGATATGGGGTTGTGCCCTCATTCACGTCGAGTTGTTCACCGCGCCGTACACACCTCCTATTCCCATTCACGCTAGGTGTTTGAGTTACTCCACCATGTGCCTCTTATGTTTCCTCTCACCCATGGTCCAAATTCTGCGACCCTAAACTAAGATCCCCCAAGGGAAAGGAATCTGCTCCTTCTCTCTAATACATTTCGTTGCCGTATTCAGATGTGTTTTGACAAAGAGCCCGAAGTGTGGGATTTTCACAGGGACATTCCCCTCGCCCGATGACGAAGCTTTGTGAGCTCGCTATTTGGATCCTCATCCTCTTCCGCATCCAAAAGGACCCTCGGACGACATGGATACTTGGCTTAAGGGCACTCCATGAATGCTGGACCTAAGGGCCCTTCAATCATTTCGGGCCAACGTCCCTACAGGATATTTGACAACATCTGTGACATGGTCCCGTGTTTCGAACATGGTCAACGGTCGACCCCCAATTGTCTGTCTCCATTCTAGGATAACGCGACAGGGTGTTGTGTTGCGAATACGTCAGCAGTTATCCTCCATCGTCACGCCGCCATCATCGTGATCTGAATCTCGAGCACCATGATTCACATGTTTCCACTTCCTCATGTTCAAGTGGAATTCCATCATACTCGGCTCTTTCTCTTTGCGCATCTAGGTGCGCCACAAGATCGTGTTAGTGTCATTGGGCCGGTATTCACCGAGCATCCCTTTACCCTAACCTGCCACTCCCTGTGTCGGGAAATTCCCACCACTAATACTTGTTTCCCACATCGAGCACGACTCACGTGGGCTTAGTAGTTTTGGCAGGATGTGTACCAACACGGTCAGGCTGCTCCTCGTCCCGCATGACGTTAAACTGCACTTTTAGAACTACGTATGGCTTGATTCCCATCCTCATGGGGTACGTAGGAATGCACGACCACTCCTCTTCGGGCCCAGCCCAATACTCACTCTTGGTCCCTCGACCTGAAGAGTTTCCTCCGGGGGTACATGGTGTGATTTGGACTCCATGTCCTCATTCGCGTCGGTTTCATTCTACCACGCCACATGCTTCCTTCCCTCTTATTCCACATCCTATCGTATGGCGTTAAACTACAGGAGTCTATGTGTCCTCAAAGAATGACATTAAACTGCGGTTCTACCATGAACAAGTTCAGGATGCCCCAAGATCCCACAGGGAAGTGACAGATCCCCTTTCCAGAGAGGCCCTGTCCCAAAGAAGAAATGATCCATGATCGAACCGATGCGCCTATCTGGCGTACTCCCACCACGGTGGTGTAACTACCTAAGTGTTGGATTCTGTTCGGATAGACCATCACTCCATATTCCACGCTTTGCGTGCCCCTTATTCGGACCCTCGTCCCCTTTCATGTCTCACGGAACCCCCTAACGGCCTGGTCTCATGCCGCATCGGCTCACCTACCGTCCTGGGCCAACGTTCCGGAAGACGGGTCATATCTGGAAGGACCCCCTAACAGTATGGATTTTTGACCTATGGTCTGCCAACTGTCCGGGGCCAACATCCCGAAGGTTTGATCAACAAAATTTGTGACATGGTCCCGTGTTTCGAACATGGTCAACGGTCGACCCTCATTTGTTGTCCCCATTACAGGCTAACGCAGTAAGGGTACCGCTTCTCCTACAAGGTTAACGATTGTCCCTTATTGTCACACCATCCCCACAGTGTTTCGAATCTTGGGTATCATGATTCACACTTCCCATTTTCATCTGTTTGGACCGATTTCAGCGCCCTTGGCGTTGCCCTATTCGTGCATAAGAGCACGTTGAAGAAACGGTAATTCGGCTATCCTGAAAGTTCCTTCACCCATCAAGCCTTTCCCGTCTCTCAGGAATCCAGACTGGTAATCCAAATCCTGGACATCGGGCTCGTCCCACGTGGGCCTGGGGAATTGTCGCCGAACCTCCCGCAAACATTGTAGGGATGTAACAAGGCAATTCAATAGTGGAAATCGTGCGCGCTACGACATTCAAAACAAAGAAAAAATTTTTGAAGCACGAAAGTACCAATGAAAGGTTTATGGGTTTGTTACAATACTCTAGGGTTAACTTCCCCCATGGACGGGTTGACCCCGTCAAAAAAGCGTTGCATCTCCGCCACCTGTTGACTTGCGGCATCCAAGGCTTGCTGTCGCTGAACTAGCTCCCGATCCTCCTCCGCAGCGGTGGGGCGCAGTTCGTCAGTCCTGGCTTTGGCCCTCTCCACGCCAGCTTGAACGACAGCCATCTCTCCAGAGGTCTGCCTCATATGCTCTTCTGCCATCACCAGCTAGGCCATCAACCATGAGACCAGCTCAGTTTGTGCATCAAGAGAGGCTGAAAGCTCATCTGCTCGGGTCTGTATCTGTTGAACCTCGCCTTCAGCCTCCTGGAGCTTCTTGATGCTGGTCGCTTTCCTCCACTACCAGCCCATGCTGAGCCCGCGATTATGCTCCCAGATCTTCTCAGCCATAAGATCTCGGATGAGTGCGTAAGGACATTGGGCATCCACTCCCCCAGCGCACAGTTCGCGCAACCGCGAGCGAAGCCTATCCATTTCAGCCAGCCATTGTGCTTAGGGAGTGTCCTTGATAAAGCGCGCAATCCGCTTCCACGACTGACGGTGGTCTATGCTGCTTTCTTCCTCGTCGGAGGCCGTTTCGTACCAGTCTGCGCGATTGGCAGGCTCGTACGCGAGATACGCCCGCAATAAATCCTCGGTAGGATCAGCATCCTATGTTGAATCCAGTGCGACACCTGGCGCCGAAGCAGGCACGACAGAACTGGGACCGACCGGTTGATCCTCTTCCTCAGAGTCCACCTCAATAACTTCGGGTACGGCCCTGCTGGTGGTCCCTCCAGTGAAGATGTGTGTCCCGGCTTGAGGAGATGGAGGGACTATTGCCACCATCACCGGCATGCCCCTAGGAGGAACGCCACCAGACATCCCGACCAGCCTTGCCGCAGCGGCCCACGCCAGTCGAAGAACTGTACGACAGAGAGGGACAAACTTTAGTTGGCATGGTCTACATGTGACAACGAGGAGACCAGTGGAGGAGACTTACAGAGATCAACCTCTGAGCGCTGCTCTTGATCCGGTACTGACGAGACCCCAAGACGAGGCCCCTCGTATACTGTTGGAAGGTCTAGAGATTCCGGAGGAGCCACCTTGGGCGCCCTGGTCCCACCAGACGCGGAACTGGACGCAGCCATAGGTGCGGGTTCTGAAGGTCTCGCATCATCACCCGCCAAGGAGCGAGAACAAGGCTTGTGAACAAGTTCCTCCTGCATGGCTCAAACATTGGTGAGAAGTCCATAGGGATCCAAGAACAGATCGTAAGGAGAGAAGTTCGGAATGCTACCTTGAGAGCCTCCGCGAAATCGTCAGATTCTGAGCCTCGGTCTCCGACCTCGCCCTCCTCCAGCGGGCTCCCTCCTCCAGCCTCATCCTCCCGAGAGGAGTCCTCTGATTCCTCCGGCAAGGGGAAACGCTCCCTCATATCGAAAGGTGATAACTGTGGGGGGACCGTCTGATTCAACAGTACCCTCACCCGGTCCGTCATTGGGCGAGGGACACCACTGGAGTGGACGTAATCCTCCAGCTCTTCCAGGTACTGCTCTGCCTCCGCCAGAGACGCCATGAATCCAGCCCGAACTGGGCCTATGCCCGGCAATTCCATCTCGAGGCGATTCAGGTGGGCCCATTTCTCGGATGGGCTGAGGAATTGCCGGTTGACATCCCAAATGTCCCAAGCTTCCGGGAAGACGGCATCCTCTGCCATGTCAATGTGACGCAGGCGCTTCCCCGGAGCCTGAGTGGATATCTTGCGAAATCCCCTCGGTGGCCGCCCCTCCGGATGACCCTGCTCTTCCGAAATCACCGGATCTACCGCTGCTGCCATACCCTCGGCCGGTGCGGGTCTCGCCGCCATGGAAGCCCCGCTACTGCGAGCGGCCCTAGCTACCCTCCGACCACGACCTCGAGATAGAGGAGGCCCACCATCACCAACCAGGATCGTTGGCTGCTTCAGCATCTCCCCTGGGTAAGCAGCCTCCCAACTGATTGCGTACTCCTTCACCAATCCGAAAGCGGCGGTGGATGGAGGCAATGTAATCCGAATCTTTCCATCTTCCCATGTGAACATGAGCCACATATGCCTCATCACACACGGGTGCTCCTCGTGACACACCTCCCAGTAGACCGGCGGGGTCAGCCGCTGGATGCACCGGAACTGCCTCGCAAACCGATGCGGGTTGTATGGTTCACAGAGCGGCTCACGATCTATTCGTGCCACCAAAACACCACCTCTGAAGGCCAGGAGGTAAGCCCGATGCTCTTCTGTTCCCTGTCCGTCATCAGTAAGCATCCCATTCGGCAATGGGAAGGGGTAAAGTTAAACTCATTCGCCCTCCACACCCTATTCAGCACCATTGGAACTGCCAGTTTGAATGGGAAGCTCCCGAACACATTCAGGATGGAGGGGTGGAAGTTCGATCCCGTCGAAGAAATGGGGTTTGGATACTCGTAAATCCCCCTGATATGGGCTACGATCCACCCATACAGGAGGTGGAAGGGCCCGCATATCCTTGGCGGCTTCTTGCCCTCGCTAATATGCCGCAACATTCTGTACAGTTTGGTGAGCATCGGAATCCCCAGATTGATCCACTGCCCCATGGCCAACATAGACGTCATGATAAACGAGCTGGGCCGCACCCCCATGCTTGTATCTCTCACCGGAAGGATCCAGCCACAGATGAGAGACGCGATGAATGCCGTCAGCCTGACTATCAGCTGTTGTTCAGTGCTGACACTGAAACCCCAAGTCTTCCATTGGCTGTCCTCCACGACCCACCAATATGAGTGCCCCTTGCCCCGTTGGGCTGCCATTGGACATGTCCAAGGCCTCGGAGGGAACTCTCGATTCTCTGGGAAATTCATAAAGCATTTGAACCACCTCCTGAAGTGGACGTCCCGCACTACCTCTTTGTCCTCTCCAGGGATAAGTGCCATCAGTGCCGACGCCAGTCGCGGAATTTGCTCCGCATCTCCCCACGCGCTGACGACGGGGAGGAATTCGTCGTACATGGCCCCCAAGATCGGGACCCCAGAAATCTGGTGGACATCCCACAGGCTGATGCCCACCTCCCCATGATGCAGGTGAAAGGTGTTGGTCCTAGATGACCATCTACTCAACAGCTCTGGCATTAGTTTCTTTGGTTGGTAAATGTGGAATTGGGAGGCCCATGCCGCCTCATACAACCCCACTCTCCTCAGATCGGCCCCGAACTCCTCGCATGAGGCACCTACCCAGTAGGCCCAGGCCCAGTCATCAGTAAAGTTGCCGCCCTAGAGCAGGTCCCACTCATCGGACCATCCCTTCTTCGAATCCTGCAAAGCCTCCTTCAGCATGGTACGATCTAGGGGAGGAGAAGTCTCCGGCTACAGTGGCTTCCCGTCAATGTCGTTCACATGGTTGTAGAGACAGTCAGTGGTAACGGGTGTGAAGTCCTCCCGCGCGTGACCATCGGCCACCCTGAACCATTGGTGCTGGCATGGTGCGCTCCTGAACCAGCAAGCTGGTTTGTCCCTACTCGCCTCAGGGATGAAGACGTCATCCCTCAGCCCGAAGCCGTACAATGGCAGTTTCTTGCACTGCGGATAATCCTTCTGACCCTCCGATAGCAGATCCGTCAAAGAAGTGTGGTTCGAGTGGCTTCGGATCATCTCCCCCAGGCTTGGATAGTTGGCCATCTCATCCCGGCGAGCAGCATCTGCAAGGACCCCCAATACAACCTCTTGATGGGCCATTTTATCTCTGGCCCTCAGAAATGAATTTTTTCCGCTGGATCGCGAAGCATGATCGTGAAGATGAATCGCGAAGCCGGATCGCGAAGATCGATCGCGATACCAAGCCACGAAGTCTGGACAAGGCCGACAAGCATAGGTTCGCTTGGCGCGGATGCGGAGTCGGAGACCCGTGGTTCTCCGCGAAGCTCGATTCGCGGAGGGCTATCGCGGAGTACGCGGAGCTTCGCGAAGTCGAGAGCACAAAAAGACAAGGAAGGCACGTGAGGAAAAAAGAGTTCGGCCCCCCTTTTTATAGGCGGCGACCCCGGAGCATCACGGCGCGTCCGGATCTGTGGCCCCGGTCCGCACCGCGGGCCCCCTTCGTGAAGCCGCTTCGCGAACCACCGACGATTTTGGCAATTTTCCCTTAGACTTCGACCCTTCGCCCTCTGCGGCTCCAAGTATGAGGGGGGGGGCATTTGTTGGGGCCAAAAATATGGCCCGAAATAAAGGAACGAAAAAGAAGGCTGGCGCGCTGCCTCAAGAAGCACAGCCGCGAAGCACCGCCGCGAAGCACCCACGCGAAGTGCCCCGACCATCGCGGTCTCACAAAGCTCCTGAGGCGGTAATGCTCCGCGAACACATTTGACGTTTGCGAGCCACCGCGAAGCTCCTTAGGTGGTAATGCTCCGTGAAAGCATTCGACGTTCGCGAGCTGCCGCGAAGATCCTGAGGCGGTAATGCTTCGCGAACGCATTTGACGTTCGCAAGCCGCCGTGATGCTCCAGAGGCGGTAATTCTCCCCGAACGCATTTGACGTTCGCGAGCCGCCACGAAGCTCCAGAGGCGGTAATTCTCCGCGGACGACGTTGAAGTTCGCGAGCGCACCGCGAAGCACCGGAGGAGGCGCGCGAGCCCTGCTTCACGACGCCACTTCCCTATAAATACTAGACTCCCCCTAAGTCCAAGAGGGCGGACAATCCGACCTTTTGGCTTCTCCTCTCCCGAATCACAAAGCACGCTTTTCCCTGGGAATCATGAGCTCCCCGAGGTACTTCTAGTTTGCGAGACTCCTCTGCATTGTCTCATTTTGAGCCCCTATTCCGAGAGGGATGCCCTTCGCGAAGCTCAAGGGTGTTCGCGAAGGAAGGGGATTCCCAAGGGATCCCGGGCAGCCGCAGAGCGTTTATGCTTCGCGAAACACCCAACCCATGCTAGTGATCCCTATGCTAAGGCAGGATCTCTACACATCGTGAAGCACACTCCTTCGCAGGACCCTGCTTCACGAGGCACCCCTTCTTCGCGAGGCAGTGCTCCGCGAACACTATTCCACTTCGCGAAGCACATTCCACTCACACCTATGCCCCATGCTAAGGCCAAGGCACTCCACTTCACGAAGCACACTCCTTTGCTTAGCGATTCCTCTTCCCGTGCGACCCTCCAGGTTTGCACGATGTGATTTCAAAGTCCCATGGACAATACCACCCGTAGCGTTGCTTCGCCTAAAGCTTCTTCGCATAGGCACGCTAACGGCTATTGCTTCTTCGCATAGCCACGCTAACATGGACCCCTCGATGGTTCATTCCACGACCCCCACTTAACCATGGCCTTACTGGTACCTTCCCTTCCCCAAGGACCAGAGGGTACTAGTTATGTAAGTCCTAGGGGTGTGGAGTGAACCCACCTCATCCGAGCTGCAGGTCGTTAAACTGCCAAGCACCACGTCTTCAACACATGACGTTAAACTGTGATCCGACCTCGTCCCCCTCATGAAGGGTCCCCCCAGGTCGAACATTTTTTACACCACTCGTCTCCACGGGAATGGAACTCTTCCTCACATGGAATGAGATCCTCCTTGTCGGAGTGGCGTATGTTCGTAGGAGAAGAGCGACCCTAGTTCCCCAACGGATGGCTGCACCTCTGCATCTCCGTACTTCCCCACTACCAAGGTCACTGGAGGGCGTGATAGGGAACGAGGCACCTCCCATCGTTGGACCAAGGTCCATCTTTCCCGCGCTTTGTCACGCCATGGGCCTCTATCCTGGAGTAAGTCCCAACACCGTGGGCCGCCTAACGCATAAGCCCCTTTTCGCTTCTCACGGACGCATCCTTTACGATGTGATCGTCAGGTCCTTGCAACCTCTTGTTTCTCACACCGAGCATGACTCACGTGGGCTTAGAGTGAGCATCGACCCTGACCCCCCACCCCTAGAGAACTACGAGGACTTTGATCAATGTCAAGGCATGGTATGTAGGAAGCCTCTATGAGGTTCAAGCCCACCCGTCATTTCACGTCGGGTCTCACCCCCGTCCAGCACGACGTTAAACTACATTCTGGTCCAGTGGTAAGCCGTTGTGACCCATCATAGCGAACTACGAGGACTTTGATCCATGTCAATGCATGGTACGTAGGAAACCTCTATGAGGTTCAAGCCCACCCGTCATTTCACGTCAGGTCTCACCCTCGTCCAGCACGATGTTAAACTGCATTCCAGTCTAGTGGCAAGCCGCTGCGACTCATCCCATTTGAACTATGAGGACTTTGATCCATGTCAAGGCATGGTACGTAGGAAGCCTCTATGAGGTTCAATCCACATTGCTCGGTCGTTCATTCACATCGAGTTTCGCCCTCGTCCAGCAAGTTGTTAAACTGCATGCCTCCTTTTGTCCCACATGACATTAAACTGTACACCCAATTCTAGTCTGACGGCAAGCCGTTGTGACTAACCTGAACTACGAGGTCTTTGATCCATGTCAAGGCATGGTACGTAGGAAGCCTTCGCAAGGTTCAAGCCCACCACCCATTGGACCAAGGTCCACTTTCAAGTCGGTTCATCGACAAAGCCCCATATGAACTACGAGGTCTTTGATCCATGTCAAGGCATGGTACGTAGGAAGCCTCCATGAGGTTCAAGCCCACCCATCATCCAATTCAAGTCATGTTCTACCTACTTCCAGCATGACGTTAAACTGCAATTCCAGTCCGACGGCAAGCCGTTGTGACTAACCCGAACTACGAGGTCTTTGATCCATGTCAAGGCATGGTACGTAGGAAGCCTCCATGAGGTTCAAAGCCACCATCTGGTCGTTCCAACCTCATTCATGTTGGTTCACCCCCGTCCTGCATGACCTTAAACTGCATTACCCAATCCGAACTATGAGGACTTTGATTCATTTCAAGGCATGGTACGTAGGAAGCCTCCCCGAGGTTCATGCCCAACTCCTATCGGACTAAGATCCCTCACTTACGTCGATTCGCCGACACTCACCGCCCGTCGTTTATTCACGTCAGGGTTCACTATCGTCCCGCATGACGTAAAACTGTATTCCATCAATCCCCTGAACTATGAGGACTTTGATCCATGTCATGGAATGGTACGTAGGAAACCTTCCCAAGGTTCAAGCCCACCACTAGTGGACCCACGGGTCTACTTTCACATCGGTACGCTGACGATGCTCATCGGGCCAAGATCCACCTTCACGTCGGTTTATCGGCGTCATCCTTAACTACACGGACTTTGATTCCCTACCACGGGGATACGTAGGAAGCCTCGTCAAGGCTCAAGCCCAACTTCACTGTCGCCCCCTACGATGGTCCCATTTCACTCTCCCTCCACTCCATTCATCAACCTACCACCCGTCCCGATTCTCGCCCGGACCGTCTTATCCCGGCGAGACCATGTCGGTACGCTCTTCTTTACAGCCGCCCATGGGCTGGCCCAAGTATCAATATCCCTTAAAGGAGGATCCCTCAATCCGATCTATCCTAGCTAATGCTCTGGTTGGGTTGGTCCGTCTCCGTTGGACGTTAAACTTGCGGCATACCCTGTGTTAAATACGGGAAGCTGAGGAAAACCTCATATATGTGTCTATGAAATATAATTCCGCGCGCTCGATGTGGGATGCCTCGGGCTTCCATGCCCTCGAGAAGCCTTGTGGCCTAGGATAACAGACAGACATGCCAGGTACCCCAGCATCCAGACACACTACTGATGCCTCAATGTGACTACTCCCCTAACTGAAGGTTGCTGCCCTGACTGGACCCCTTGGAATGTCCCGACAGAAGCAGTGTAATTAACCAGCGTCCATGGAAACATGGCACTGGGAAGAGTTTCACGAACTATGTATTAAATCTATGAGGGAGACCCGGACTAGGTGACGAGTTCTGAGGAGGAATCCACAGGAGGAAGAACCGACATCCCATCATCCCGTTTCGATCAAGGAGCAGACGTCCCTGAACAAGGAGCGAATGTCGCCGGCCATTGGAAAGCGGGAATGCGGGGCAACAAAAGCACCGCACGTCCTCCCCCACGAACGTACGGGCATGCGCCCCGACGAAAGCATCGGAAACAATATCATTTCAAGATATTGATATAATCATTTCATTTAAAACATTAAAAAATAAGATTTTTCAATAAAAGGGTCTTATAACACTTTGATTATCTTGAATGGAATTTACACATTAAAATATTCATGTACTTATAAATAAGTCCATAAAATCATTTTTAAATCATGCACATGAAGGATAAGGATTTATAAGATTAAATATTTGAAACATTTAAAATGATGTTTTAGATAAAGAGACCCATACCACTTGAGAAAATACTTGAATAAAAATAATTAAGGAATAACATTAAATAAAACATATTATTTCAATACAATATTGTTAATCAGGATATAATATGCCAATAATAAAATATATACACCATATAAATTTGAATTTTTGCATAACAAAAAATAAAAATCGATGGAATGTAAATTGAGATGAAACCACTTAAAAATACCATATACTTATATTAAGGATAAATAAATGACATTATTATCTGTGAAAAATATAAATACACCCAATATAAATGGATATTATGTGTAAAAAAATCATAGGTCTTTCACATATATTTTTGGAAATACCAAACCACAGACTTGGATATTTAACTCAATGAAATGAGATTGAGTCACGATCCCCCCTTACAAAGATCATTTTATTAAGAAAAGATATCCATTATGTGTATTCAATATAAATAAATATAAACCATGTAAAAATAAAATGTAGGATATCAAATGTTATTTCTCACATTATCATATAGCAACATAATCTCTTCGTAGAAGATTTACACATATAATGGATATTGGGTTAAAAAGTTCCCTTACCTTGAGATTGACTTGACTCATTCCTTCATTAATTTCATGAATAATAAAATTAGATTAATTTATACTTGATTTAGGTGATTTTTAAATTTTAGTATTCATTTTATACCACATGTTACCATGTTATAGCAATTAGTTGATAATATGAGTTCATATTAGACGTTTTTACGATGTACGATATTTGAGTAAAAACTTATTTTGATACAAATTAGCAATGTGGTAATAAGTCCATTATATCCATAATATTATAAATTATTTAAATACCATATATATCCAGTATATTTTTATTTATAATAATCATTATATATAGTGATAATAAATGAAACCCACTGTTCATGTAGACCATATGTTTTATGTACGCATGAATTCTACATTAATTTCATTTTCATATTAAAATAATAATAATAAATTGATATAAAGTTTATAATTAGACCATTACTATATTTATTTCTTTTATATCTCAGAGGATTAATAAAACCATCTTTATAAGTTCCATTTATTGCATAAATGAGTCATTTTTCATTGAGGGGACGATAATCCACACATACGCAAATGAAATTATCGTATTTAGACATTATGGAAAGCATAAATGTATATTGTAAATTTAAGGTAAAGAATAACATAAAAAAATAATATATTTCATATATAAATACGATTCTATGATAATGGCTACCATGATAGGTGGTAGGAGAAAATTGAACAATTATTGTTTCATGAGGCAGTAGTTCACCCTACAAAAAACAATATGTTCAATATCCATTAGATGGAGGTGTGGGTATGTTTAGGTCGAAAACATAGAATAAAAATATCATAGTATATTTTGGATATTGTTTTTTATAATATAATGTAATAAATATAGGTTTCTTTGTGGGATAATGAATATAAATTAACGGAGCATCTGAATATATTTTACCAATAAATTGGGAAACTCCTTTTGAATTTAGAAAAAAGGATTTCTTTAATTTCAATATTTCCAAGATGATGATTATAATAGTAAGGGATAGTGGTCGTGAGTTTATTTGAGAAAAATTGTGATGATCAATGGGTCTTTATAGGTGTGTGTAAGTCGATAGAATTGGTGACCTTTTATAGGGGGACATTAGGAATGTCATGAAATATTATTTTATTATAAATTAATTTTCCAATTATAATAGTTCGAAAGTTATAAAGATTTTGGATAAGAAGAGGAAGGGATGAAATGTAACGCCCCGACCCCAACTACCCAGAGTCGGTGCATTAATTACATAACATTGGCATGATCACAAGAAGATCAAATCTCGAAAGACCGATTGGTTTAGTAGCCTTGGAAACACTAGATATAATCATAAAGTTTTACATTACATTTCAAAGTGAAAAACTACTACAACAACAAAGTCTTCATATCCACACTATTAACCCCTCATAATATCCCTGCAAGTCATTCATAATTTACTTCTTCACTACCTGGGAAAAATAAAACATAGAAAAGGGGTGAGCTCAAATGCCCAGTAAGGATAACAATATAGCGGAACATTCAAAATAAGCATAAATATTTAAGGCAATGAATTACTAAAACAAAAGCCTTTTAAAATTGAACTTCAACATATTATGGCAAAAGTAAAATGAAATAATGCCATTTACTTGTTCACATGGATATTCTACTAATCGAATAATCACATGCAAAAATCAATAACCACTTTCATAATGTTGGAATGCATAATGCCAGACTATCATAACCACATAGCCAAGGCCTCGTGCCAAGATTACAAATAAGATTTTGTCAAGGCCTTGTGCCAAGACACTAGTTTGTCTCATGAGACCTACCGATGCATCGAGGAGCTATAGCGGGCTCCACCCGTCACTTATTAAGTCCAATGCATTCCCATATGAAAAGGTTTAAACATAACATAAACATTCGTATTAAAACTAGCATACGAAATGTCAATAATTTCACCATAAACTATGAATGGTATAAAAATAGCCCATCCACAGTCAAACATATCACAAAACCTTCAATGCAATATAGAAGTTTTGTATCATAATAAATCAACTTCAAATAATCTTAAAATCCATCAAAGGATGTTGACATAGATGAAATCAAAATTCTTTTTAAAGAAATATCTCCTTTTATTTTGAAATCATTTAAGATCCATATAAAATAAAACATTTTCTTTGAAAATATTCTTATAAGCTTGTAAGGAAAGCTTTGAAGATTTTATAACGGTGTAAAATAACCGCACCCGCCGTATAAGTTTAAAAAAAACATTCTTACCTCAATTCTGTCGAAAAGGTTAAAAAGGACCTTGTTTTGAAAACGACGGAAAGATTCCTTTATAAACCTCTTATAAAAAGTCAAACAAGGGTATAAATGACTTTAACCCATATTCTTGTAAATAGTAAAAATGTTTTGAAATACATTTTTAAGAAACATGGATGTGGATGATAAAGAGATCCCAGTAGATTATTACGTATAAACAACCTCGGATAATGAAGAGATTGTGAAATAACCCTTACCTTGTAATTTTCCTTTGTTGGGGTAGGTTAACCTCCTGTATAATGGTGAAATAGTTGTTATTAAATTATACAAGAATCATATATATTAATATGATATCATATATGATCTTTTAACATTGATTTGTTAATAATATCTTAGAATTATCGTCGTTTCGGGAGTTAACTTACTCATTTTCTTTTATATGTTTTGTTACATAAGCCATGGTTGTTGTATCTTATTCATATCCAGAATGATATCCAGTCCTTAAACATCATTTTTAAATCATCAAATGATAATTATACTTGAATGGATACGATGGAGAATGAATCTCATCGCGTTCGTGGAGACGGTAGTCCGTACGTACGCACGAGCGACAATATCATTCTTTTGATATTAAAATAATATATAAATGGATGGTATATCATATATACAGAATCATTAACATGTTATATTTATTATTTACATGAGTTACACATCATTATTATACCCATCCAAATAATATTATATTGAATAACAATTACACCACGACGTGGAGACGGTAAGCCGTACGTACGCACGTATGGCGACATGTTATTCAAAGGGTGGATAGAATACTGAATATGATTGTACCATATTTATAATAACATCACAGTATATGTGAGATACTGGATTTATTATTTTAGAATGGTAAGAACAAAGGAAGAAGAAGTGGAAGAAGAAATGAACTTGGAGAAGGGTGGTGAAATCATTACCTCTTCTTCGGGTTATTCCTTTTGATTTGATCAAAAGGGCTCCTTAGGTTGGATTTCTGATCAAACTAAGGCCTCTAGGTTGTAGTGAGGGATGTTGGGAGAGTATTGGGTCAGAGTTTGGCCGAACCAAAAGGCTTTAGAGGTGTGAAGAAATGAGAAGGAGGAGTGCCCTTTTATAAGAGGGGTGAGGGGCACCTTTGGAAAAGCTAGAAATATTAATTTATAATAAATTCATATTCGGTTTCTAATGGCTCCAAAGTTTACTATTCAAAGGTTAAGGTGGGGATAGGTCGAAAACCACTCAACCAATAGAATTTAGACAGGTTTGGGTACTTATATTAACCTTATCTTTAAGTATTAACTCTAAGTTAATTAGTTTCACTTTTACAATGTCTCTTTGTATTTTTATATAATATGGTTAATAAACTTACTATATACATCCAAGCGACCCCCAAGTGGTCCATTAATGATGAACCTATCATGATATAAGTCTCTTGGCCGAACCTTAGATTTTTAGGAATTTAATATCAATTAATAATATAATATTTGTTTTAAGAACTCTTTTATGTCAATTTTGACACTATTCAATAGTTGATTTTTGTGAAACTCATAACAGATTGATTACTTCGAAAAAAGTCAATTAAATCAATCCTAATATATCATAGTATCCTATAAAATTAGTTTAATTCATTAAGAGTTTAATATTATATTTATTTGGGTATTTATAATATCAATTATTTTAATTTTTCACTATTATAGTAATTACTGCATCATCATTGTGTCATAAATAAAATAAATTATTTAATGTCTAAAAATTATAAATAAAATATCATTATGTAGGAAATCGTTTTATCTTTCTAATGAATATTTATAATCGAAAATCCAACATGTATAACCCTATGTAAAAATTGTTTTTCCAAAAGATATATGCTTGTATCATTTTTGTATTCATTTTAACTTAATTAAAATAAAGTGTCATTATCACTTACAAGTGGATCCATGGGGTCCCAAAATAGACCCAAAGATGCCCATGGTCGACCATGTATCAACCAATAGGGTTAAGACACGTTTTAGGGTAATTTAGTATTATTATAATATTATTTTTTTACCCTTATTTACCGGATTTACCCTTAACCATGGTAAATAAAATATTTACCGCAGTAATTATTCAAAATGTCTAAAAATAAAAGTTACCTATTTACACAATTTGAACATCCTGATTCCAAATATGGAATCCATTTTTCTAAATTCAAAACACAGAAGTGGCAGAAATTAATTTAAAATTAATTCCTGCTGTCAAAACAAAAAGCGTGTTTTTAAGAGATAATAACTATCAAAAGATTGACACTTGTTTATGTTCGGTTTAATTGTAAAATTATGTCCAATGACCAACATTATATTAAATGGTAAAAATATATTCTAAATATACTTTAAAAGCACTCAAATTCATAATTTATCACTACTAATTATTTTGATTAAAAAAGTTGTTTTTAATTAAAATTTAGTAATTTTCACTATTCATCAAAATATTAAAGTTATCCGAAAAGTACCAAAATTTCACCTTAGGCTAAATTTGATATTACGAATCCATAAATGAAGTCCATTTCAAAATATAAAATATATATAATTTCAAAATTTAGGTATTACTATTCATAACGGCTAGTTTGATCGGTTGTGGTGTGTGTTAAAACTCGAAGTTGCGTACAACACACGCTACTGTTTTATTCAAAGGAAAGCGTACCGTGGAAGATTTGGATGTTTCATTTTAAATTTTTTGATGTCTCCATTTAGTCAAAAAGTTTAAAATATTGTATTTAAAAAGGTTTCACTATCAAAAGTTGATAAAAGTGCAATACTGAAAATGAATCTGTTCTTGCATTATGACTAAGAAACTCATAATATGGATTCTAAAATTATAAGGATTATATAAAGTTTAAAATTTATATAATACTATTCATAACCTCTTTTGAATGACTTTTTTTTGTAAGTCATGGTGTGATTGAACTCGGTGTTGCGTGTAGTGCAAGTTATTGAATTATTTTGAAGAAATAACACACTATGAAATCTTGGGGTGTTACATTCTCCCCTCCTTCAATAAATTGCGTCCTCGCAATTTGAAATTGTTTTTCGAAAATAAAAAGTTGAAAATAGAAAATATATTTGTGGGAAAACCCACATCGGAAATTGGGTTACTAAAATTTAGTCTTAATATGAGGAAAAGAGAAATGAAAGGGTCACCACCAAATTATGATCTCGATTAGGAGAACATTGGTGGCATTTAGAGACATATAATTGGAGGAAAAATGTAAATATTTATAGGTATTGATTGAGGTAATCAATCAGAAACAAGTGTAAGATTGAGGTCCTTAAATTCATCAATCTATGATGATTTGAAATACCATCGGTTCAACAAAACATAGGGTATTAGGATAACACATTTTTGACGTTTCAAAATATCTTAGTTGAAATCCCACATCGAAAAATGAATTAATGAGGCCTCTATTTAAAATAAAGAGTGGAAAGTATGAAGATTACCGAAAATAACACATACTAGGGTTCCATGTAGGAAAATATGGATATGGAAGAGAAATCTAACCATCAATTATCTGATGGAGAGTGGTAGAGAACATGGCTATGAAAAGGCCAACAATCACAAAGCCATAAATTAGTGATGATTTAAGGTACCATCTAGGACAACATTTTTTGTTCTAAGTTTCTTTTATTAATGTTGAGGAATTTATTTATGAGATTGGCTAAGATAATAAGGAGATATACTTACTTTATAATTAGAGTTTTATCCATTAATAAATTTCTACCACAAAATCATCTTTCACTCTAAAAGATAATAGAACGTAATTTTTTTTTCTATTTATACTATTCGTACAGGGTTCCAAAATAAATGAATTTATAATTCATCTACCAGATCTTTTAAAAAAAACTACATTATTTAATCCAGGACATCTCGTGGGCCAGTGGTAGGTGATACACCCTTGTCGCCCTTCGGTTGCGGGTTCAAGTCTCGCAGCCTTGCCGGACGCGACGGGTTGCCGCCCGACCTCCGGGTTGTCCTTTTATGGTAATCCAAAATAATCCAAACTAGAACTATCCAAAATACTTCTGTCCAAACTCACAGTCCAACATTTATAAGGAAGGTAAACATAATATAGATCCTTTTTACCGCGTAATAGCATATGAATACCTTCATCTTGTATTCTTTTAATACACTGAAACATCCTGAATTACCATATTCCTTATTGATTACATTCATGTTCCCTTATTCCATATAGAATGCTGGATATAATTCATTAATCCAAAAATGTTTTAAACCCCAACAATGATGGAATATACAAATCATTAATCAGCTTCAAGGTAGTCAATAATATCCAATATAATTTATCCAAATCAATCATGTATTATTCTAAAATCACCACCTCGGTATCTGAACCATATTATGGTTTATCTTTCTCTCAACCATATATTTTCCAAACATTTAACCTGCTACTGAGTCACTTTTCTTTGTTCCACACCATCTCAAGTCCTTAATGAAATAGTACTGTAGTACAATCCTTATATACTCCATAATTATTATAACAAGTACATTGTTGATACAACACTCAATTGATATAATCAACATAATAACTCTAATCATTCCTCTTCATCTGTGGTAGTATCATAACTTGATTATTATCCAATAGCATCATTTGCGGCATAGTCTGATGACTGGGACATAGGTTCGCGTAGTGTCCAAACTCCTTGCAAATGAAGCATTGTACATTTGAAACGATTTTCTTACCCTTGCAGTCACGTACCTTGTGCCCTTTTCCTCCGCACTTATAACAAACTCCCATTCCTTTCAGGCAAGTTCCAGGGTGTTTCTTTCCACAGTTACCACATATGGGAAAATTCTTCTTTTCCCTCTTCCCTTTATCCATCTTTCTCTCTTCCATCCTTTTCTTCTCTTGCTTCCCTTCAAAGCCATAGGACTCAGTAAACTCTTTACTTATCTTATCAACACATGATATTATTTCTTCATATGATGATAATACATGGGAGACTATTTCTGTTATAAATTATTGCTTAAGACCATGAAAGATATGATCCTTCCTTCTCTTTGGATCATGTGCATTTCTGGAGTTCTCATTCCTTCTACTGGGCGCCATTTCTAAACAATGGCATACACTAGATCAGTTTATGAATAACAATACCTAATCCCAAACTTGTAAAACACATAACATAAATTAAATAGTTTATGGATATAATCCATAATCATAAAAATGTTTTCTTTGAGGAAGTATATACTCATAATCCCTTCAAAATGATTTGTAAAGAAAATGAGAGTTATCCTAAGCATATCCCCCGGGAGTGTCGTAACCAAGAGTGCAGCAAGGCCCGTTGCCGTGCACCAGTTCCCGTTCGAGTCTAGCTCAAAGCGGTGTTTTCGGGTTTTACCCCTAGGTACATCTGTGCCAGAGCCGCCTCTACCTGCTCGTATCCAGACAGGGATGTATTGCTCGGAAAACTCACAAAATCTCTACAATACCAAAATTCTAGGAAGTTCTTCTATACTAATCCTCAAATTTCATCTTAGGTCTACGTTCTCTAATCAGAGTTTATCTAAATCTAGCTTCCAAGGTTTGTACTAAACTTCCTCTGATACCAACTGTAACGCCCCGACCCCAGCTACCCAGAGTCGGTGCATTAATTACATAACATTGGCATGATCACAAGAAGATCAAATCTCGAAAGACCGATTGGTTTAGTAGCCTTGGAAACACTAGATATAATCATAAAGTTTTACATTACATTTCAAAGTGAAAAACTACTACAACAACAAAGTCTTCATATCAACACTATTAACCCCTCATAATATCCCTGCAAGTCATTCATAATTTACTTCTTCACTACCTGGGAAAAATAAAACATAGAAAAGGGGTGAGCTCAAATGCCCAGTAAGGATAACAATATAGCGGAACATTCAAAATAAGCATAAACATTTAAGGCAATGAATTACTAAAACAAAATCCTTTTAAAATTGAACTTCAACATAGTATGGCAAAAGTAAAATGAAATAATGCCATTTACTTGTTCACATGGATATTCTACTAATCGAATAATCACATGCAAAAATCAATAACCACTTTCATAATGTTGGAATGCATAATGCCAGACTATCATAACCACATAGCCAAGGCCTCGTGCCAAGACTACAAATAAGATTTTGTCAAGGCCTTGTGCCAAGACACTAGTTTGTCTCATGAGACCTACCGATGCATCGAGGAGCTATAGCGGGCTCCACCCGTCACTTATTAAGTCCAATGCATTCCCATATGAAAAGGTTTAAACATAACATAAACATTCGTATTAAAACTAGCATACGAAATGTCAATAATTTCACCATAAACTATGAATGGTATAAAAATAGCCCATCCACAGTCAAACATATCACAAAACCTTCAATACAATATAGAAGTTTTGTATCATAATAAATCAACTTCAAATAATCTTAAAATCCATCAAAGGATGTTGACATAGATGAAATCAAAATTCTTTTTAAAGAAATATCTCCTTTTATTTTGAAATCATTTAAGATCCATATAAAATAAAACATTTTCTTTGAAAATATTCTTATAAGCTTGTAAGGAAAGCTTTGAAGATTTTATAACGGCGTAAAATAACCGCACCCGCCGTATAAGTTTAAAAAAAACATTCTTACCTCAATTCTGTCGAAAAGGTTAAAAAGGACCTTGTTTTGAAAACGACGGAAAGATTCCTTTATAAACCTCTTATAAAAAGTCAAACAAGGGTATAAATGACTTTAACCCATATTCTTGTAAATAGTAAAAATGTTTTGAAATACATTTTTAAGAAACATGGATGTGGATGATAAAGAGATCCCAGTAGATTATTACGTATAAACAACCTCGGATAATGAAGAGATTGTGAAATAACCCTTACCTTGTACTTTTACTTTGTTGGGGTAGGTTAACCTCCTGTATAATGGTGAAATAGTTGTTATTAAATTATACAAGAATCATATATATTAATATGATATCATATATGATCTTTTAACATTGATTTGTTAATAATATCTTAGAATTATCGTCGTTTCGGGAGTTAACTTACTCATTTTCTTTTATATGTTTTGTTACATAAGCCATGGTTGTTGTATCTTATTCATATCCAGAATGATATCCAGTCCTTAAACATCATTTTTAAATCATCAAATGATAATTATACTTGAATGGATACGATGGAGAATGAATCTCATCGCGTTCGTGGAGACGGTAGTCCGTACGTACGCACGAGCGACAATATCATTCTTTTGATATTAAAATAATATATAAATGGATGGTATATCATATATACAGAATCATTAACATGTTATATTTATTATTTACATGAGTTACACATCATTATTATACCCATCCAAATAATATTATATTGAATAACAATTACACCACGACGTGGAGACGGTAAGCCGTACGTACGCACGTATGGCGACATGTTATTCAAAGGGTGGATAGAATACTGAATATGATTGTACCATATTTATAATAACATCACAGTATATGTGAGATACTTGATTTATTATTTTAGAATGGTAAGAACAAAGGAAGAAGAAGTGGAAGAAGAAATGAACTTGGAGAAGGGTGGTGAAATCATTACGTCTTCTTCGGGTTCTTCCTTTTGATTTGATCAAAAGGGCTCCTTAGGTTGGCTTTCTGATCAAACAAAGGCCTCTAGGTTGTAGTGAGGGATGTTGGGAGAGTATTTGGGCTGAGTTTGGCCGAACCAAAAGGCTTTAGAGGTGTGAAGAAATGAGAAGGAGGAGTGCCCTTTTATAAGAGGGGTGAGGGGCACCTTTGGAAAAGCTAGAAATATTAATTTATAATAAATTCATATTCGGTTTCTAATGGCTCCAAAGTTGACTATTCAAAGGTTAAGGTGGGGATAGGTCGAAAACCACTCAACCAATAGAATTTAGACAGGTTTGGGTACTTATATTAACCTTATCTTTAAGTATTAACTCTAAGTTAATTAGTTTCACTTTTACAATGTCTCTTTGAATTTTTATATAATATGGTTAATAAACATACTATATACATCCAAGAGACCCTAAAGTGGTACATTAATGATGAACCTATCATGATATAAGTCTCTTGGCCGAACCTTAGATTTTTAGGAATTTAATATCAATTAATAATATAATATTTGTTTTAAGAACTCTTTTATGTCAATTTTGACACTATTCAATAGTAGATTTTTTTGAAACTCATAACAGATTGATTACTTCGAACAAAGTCAATTAAATCAATCCTAATATATCATAGTATCCTAGAAAATTAGTTTAATTCATTAATAGTTTCATATTATATTTATTTGGGTATTTATAATATCAATTATTTTAATTTTTCACTATTATAGTAATTACTGGATCATCATTGTGTCATAAATAAAATAAATTATTTAATGTCTAAAAATTATAAATAAAATATCATTATGTAGGAAATCTTTTTAGCTTTCTAATGAATATTTATAATCAAAAATCCAACATGTATAACCCTATGTAAAAATTGTTTTGCCAAAAGATATATGCTTGTATCATTTTTGTATTCATTTTAACTTAATTAAAATAAAGTGTCATTATCACTTACAAGTGGATCCATGGGGTCCCAAAATAGACCCAAAGATGCCCATGGTCGACCATGTATCAAACAATAGGGTTAAGACACGTTTTAGGGTAATTTATTATTATTATAATATTATTTTTTTACCCTTATTTACCGGATTTACCCTTAACCATGGTAAATAAAATATTTACCGTAGTAATTATTCAAAATGTCTAAAAATAAAAGTTACCTATTTACACAATTTGAACATCCTGATTCCAAATATGGAATCCATTTTTCTAAATTCAAAACACATAATTGGCAGAAATTAATTTAAAATTAATTCCTGCTGTCAAAACAAAAAGCGTGTTTTTAAGAGATAATAACTATCAAAAGATTGACACTTGTTTATGTTCGGTTTAATTGTAAAATTATGTCCAATGACCAACATTATATTAAATGGTAAAAATATATTCTAAATATACTTTAAAAGCACTCAAATTCATAATTTATCACTACTAATTATTTTGATTAAAAAAGTTGTTTTTAATTAAAATTTAGTAATTTTCACTATTCATCAAAATATGAAAGTTATCCGAAAAGTACCAAAATTTCACCTTAGGCTAAATTTGATATTAAGAATCCAAAAATGAAGTCCATTTCAAAATATAAAATATATATAATTTCAAAATTTAGGTATTACTATTCATAACGGCTAGTTTGATCGGTTGTGGTGTGTGTTAAAACTCGAAGTTGCGTACAACACACGCTACTGTTTTATTCAAAGGAAAGCGTACCGTGGAAGCTTGGGATGTTTCATTTTAAATTTTTTGATATCTCCATTTAGTCAAAAAGTTTAAAATATTGTATTTAAAAAGGTTTCACTATCAAAATTTGATAAAAGTACAATACTGAAAATGAATATGTTCTTGCATTATGACTAAGAAACTCATAATATGGATTCTAAAATTATAAGGATTATATAAAGTTTAAAATTTATATAATACTATTCATAACCTCTTTTTAATGCCTTTTTTTTGTAAGTCATGGTGTGATTGAACTCGGTGTTGCGTGTAGTGCAAGTTATTGAATTATTTTGAAGAAATAACACACTATGAAATATTGGGGTGTTACATGAAATACTCTAAACCAATATGTTTTAGACATGTTTAGGTCACAAAATTAAACATCTCTACTAGCTTTAACCATTTGTTAACATCATTAACTCATAACATGTTTTCTTCTATTTTCTTGATATATGGTTACTATAGAATCTGTAAAATGGAAAGAGAACAAACAGTTGATTATTAATGAAATTTTTAACTTTATATAAGTTAATTTTATGAAACATTGATTTTTAAGACTATTATATTATTTAATAAAATATTAATTGTTCTATAAACTCATTTATATCAATTTTATAAATATATTATAATTTATTTTTGTTGAAGTCATAAAAAAATGATTTCGTAAAAAAGGAATTACCACATCCCTAACATGTCAAGGTTATCCAAAAATTAATTAATGAAATAAAAATGTTCAAATTATATTTATTTTAATATTTATAATATCATTTATTTGAATCATTAATTAATAAGGTAATCACAACATCATCATTGTGTCCAAGATAATATTATTTATTTAATGTCTGAAAATTATAAATAAAATTAAATGATATAGGAAATATTTTTACGTTTATAATGACTATTTATATTCTAAAACGACATTTATATAAAAAATTATAATTTTTTAGTCAAGATATACATGTTTATGTTATATTTCTCAATTATTTAAAAGAAATATTATAAAAGGACATTATCACACCCATGTGGATCGATGGGGTTGTAAAATCGACCCAAGGATGACCACAGTTTTGAATATCTCATCCAATAATATTATTACATATGTTAGGGTAGTTTTATATTATTATAATATTTATTACCCTTATTTACCAGATTTACACTTTAACCATGGTAAATAAAAATTATTACTAAAGTTACTAATCCTAATGTCCAAAAAAATAAATGTTATATATTTAAATAATTATTATACTTTTGATTACAGCTATGGAATATATTTTGCGAAATACAAAAAATAGAATAATCAGTAATTAATTAAAAATTCTTTCCCGTGGTCAAAACATGAAAGTGGGTTTTTAATAAGTAAAAACTATCAAATGATTAACATATAAATATGTCCAATTTAAATGTAACATATCATCCAATAACAAAAATTGGATTAAATGATAAAAAATTCATCTAATTATAGTCTAAAACAAATTAAAATGTCAATATGACCATATAAATAATTTATATAAAAAGGCATTTTTGAATTAAAATGCAGTACTTTTCACTATTCATAAAAATATTGACTTTGTGTGAAAAAATAAATTTTTTGAATTGAAGTAAATTTTGATGTCCCTATTCTGATATTTTTTATTTTTTATCAAATATAACATATATAAGTGTCAAAATATAATTTAAAAAATGGTTCTCCATTAAAACACAAAAAAATGACCTTTAAAAATATTAGAGTATTTTATGATTGAAATTTGATTAATTATTATTTTTATCATATAAATTAATTTGTTAAATGTAAAAAAATTAACATATATTTAAAAACATAATATTGTTGATTATTTTCTTCAAACCAATACAATTTCTAGGCATTAACTACAATGGAAAATAATAAGTTTATTATTTTATTATTTTTTGGTATAACTCAGTGTTGTGTGCAACATATGATTTCAGAGAAACCCATTTGTAGTATTTTGGCTAAAAATTCATACATAGTGTCCCTTTAAACTAAAAAATATATTAAATTCAATAATATTAATAGATATGAAAATGTATTATTATATATATACTTGGGATGTGATAAAATGAACATAACTCATGAAGCTCATTATGCCCTAATTGATCCTTGAACAATCTAGGATTGGTAGGATCTAAAAGATGTGCCAATATCAATGCATTCATAATGTCATCTAAATGAACTATAGTGGAATATTATGTAATAATATTATCATATCATGGATACAAATTTTTGAATGGGGGCAGTGTAGACATGGTATGATAAGTATAAACAGACGAGGTTACATTATAGGGTATTGATATTTTATAGGTGGGAACATCCATTTCAGTGGAGAAGACATGGTATGAGAATAAGTGACTAAAATTGATGATGTTGATAGAGGCATGGGTGGGAAAATCCTTGGAGCTAAGGTTGATGATAGAAATTTATGGTAGATGGGGTTTCTACTAGCTGTTCAAGGTGTGAATGGTATGGCTTGTGCTCAGTGTAGCTCTAAGAGCAAACCATATTAGCCTATACTAGTAGTCTAAGAAAAAATCATATATTTTTTAGATGATTGACATTAAAAATTTCATAATGGAAAATTACATTGAATTAAATATAATGTAAAATAAAAATATTACAATTGTTATACACAGATAGGTACCAATGGAGGAAATCCAAGCTCGCACATCCATTGATCATTATCAAATACAATGTTTCTTAAAACTAAATAAATATCTTTTATAATTTACATAATAATTAAATTTTCATTTTTTAGAAATAGTAAAAAAAATTATATACTAATAATAAGTCAAATAAGTAATTAAAAAAGTCATAACAACTTTTAGAAACTATTAATTAAAAACAAGTTATACATTTTTTTAAAACGATTTTTATACCCCGAAGTCTAAATTGAAATAAATATAATATAATGGATAAATGCTAAACAAAAATATCATTCCCAACCAGAATTAAAATAATTTTATTATTTTAGTACCAAACTGTGAATCCCACATCATGGAAATCATAATGAACAGTTAATATATATGGTTTCTTTAATATATCACCCAACAATACTATAGGTTCAACATATATTCACGCAACGGGACAATTTGAGTAATCAAATAAAATATTTTTTTCAACTCCAATGGGGATATAAATGGTTTCAATTTCATCCCCACCATTGTGAAAAATATTTCATCATTTTGCAACAATAATGACATCCTAATTAGTACTCATATGATCTTTCAAAAAAACCTTACTTTTTATTGATTATAAAATATATGGTCCATCGGTAGGAAGTAATATAGTCATGTAAAAAACTATGAATCTATAGTCATCTATAAATATACCATGTCTTGTTATTGAATCAAACTATTTTAATTTCCTAATAGTTACTTTTCCATGAGAGAAATAATCTAATAACAATACATTCTCAACAAGACCATATTAAGAAACATTTTGATATCGAGTTCTACTATCTTATTCATTGGAATTATGGTTTTTTTAGGTTAATTCAACACAATAATGTTTTTTCTTTTTTTCACTACCCAATCAGTTGTAACAATGTTACACCCATTGATTGATAAATAGTTTCATTTACAAAGCAATGAATTAGGGCTAAAATCCAATACTCCAAATTATTATGAGATGAAATCAACACGTAATATCAAAACCTAGAATATATAAGAATAAGAAAATTAAATGTATATATATATTTTATGTTATTTAATATAATGGTCAATACTTTAATTTTAACCATGAAGGAAACTCTTTACAATGAAAATCCTTTCTGTTTCTCAAAAGTAAGGATTTTTTAACTTTCTTAATAATTTTTTTACGTTCCCTGAAAAACAATTATAATAAAATTTTAGTGTATATGTGAAATAATTTAGTCATAAATAACATATAAATATTCAAATTAATAACTTGATATCTTCATAGAACAAACCAAAACTAGACATGAATGTGTGATTTGTTGTATCCTGCACATCGAGGATCAATTTACAAAATTTATTTGACACATTAATTTCTCCTATTTGGGGGGAAAGATGCAAATGATGGATTAATTTACCCAAACTAATCATCTTTATTTCTCATTGTTAGTTATGTGTCATTCTCTCATAAAAAATATACATTGATAAAAAATCCATACATTATTGAGCCAGATAACCCATCATAATGGATCATTTAGGATGTTTCTTATTTTAAGCATAACATTTCATTGTGAACATATTTCTTTCAGTATGATGCATCCAGCGAAATGAAACAAGTACCCCTAGAGGTGTTTCATTTTGAAATTGAATAGTTAAATATAGCATGAAATTCTAAAATGATGGAGCAGTTTTATTTCCAACTCACACAATATTAATGTAACATCTTGATAAATATTTATCAAAAAAGTCATAGATTAACATTTATAAAAAATGAGTATATAAAAATGTAAAAATTGAATCACCATCACCTTCAAAGAATTTTATAGTATATGTTAGATTTCTATTGGAAACAATTCATGATTAAGGATGTGATAATCATGAGTACATATAAATTTTTGTTTAAACCACATTCTATTCTCTAATATAGATATATTGTTGAATTAGCCACTAAGAACATAGATATTTACTTGTACTCCCAAAAAATTGATTTTTATTTAACGATGATACCACATATGAAGAACAAGTAAACTTCCATTTTTTTCTCTTATAAACAAAGTATTATTTATTGGTCTAGTACCTCAATCCATGATGTCTGAGTGATCCTGTAAGCCATCTATGGCATTCCCCCTCGATAATATAAATTATTCAAAGAAACATTTCACAAATATTTTACTCAATGTTCATTAATTCTAAAAAATTATGTAATATATTAGTATTCCAAATTGTAAAATCAATAAAAAAGATAATTTTATTTTTTCCAATTGTATGAATATTCTGTTTCAACATTCATCCTTTATATATAATTCATCAACCATTACCAAATGAAAAACTAAAATCATTATATTCATTAATTACATCAGTTATTAGCATATGATTAATTGGTTGTTCAGTGTCAATTGTATAATAAATTCTTTGGAAATTATTTCTGTATTGATGATCCATTGAGAATAATATTTTATTCCCCATGCCAATGAATCTATGATGATATTTAAGTCTTCTTGATATATTATTGTGTATGAAATATGGAAATAATATTTTAACTACATGATAAAAAAAGAAATTATTTCATAAGAATGTAAATAATTTATGTTCATATATGGGTAGCACACATTGGATTTATTTGATGAATCCTTTAATGGTTGCACACTTATATCGCAAATATGCTTAAAATCTCTTATTAATATTTTCAAGTTGAAATATATATCATACCTAGGATAATAATTTCCAAACATTTGTATGATCATTAAATTGAAAGGGTTCTTTTACATACATCAATGAATAATTATTATAAACGTGAATAAAAATTGGCCAAAGGTTGTGACCAGTAAGCATCTGACCAAAAATATTAGTGAAGAACTTGGTTATTCCTTGGATGTATGGAGTATTTTTTTTTATGTATATACTTAGGAATTTTTTTGAAATGAAGTAAAGGTTCTTGTTTCATGCCTGTTACATGATGTGACTAGGAACTAAAAGCCTTATACATTTAAAGTTATATGTCATGAATGTAAGGCTACACACCATGTAATCCTGGTACACGATCATGTAATGGTCTAGCCAAAATTTGTATGGACATAGTGTGTAGTTTCAAGTACATGTCATGTACATTTTTTAGTTGATTAAATTAGAAAGTTGTGTTGTTTTCTGTCATATGGATAGAATGCATACCCCATTACATGAGAAGTAGTGCCAAACAAGATTTTACTTCCTTAATTATTATTGAAACTCCAATTCTATCATCGTCTGGGGTGTTTGAACACAATCTATAAGCTATGGATTCCTCTTTATCCTTTCTTCCTGAATTACTCTCTTCATTTAGTTATTTATGGCCATGATTTTAAAGCTGGTTTTTTATCTACTCTGTTCTAGGGAGATTTATAGCCTAATTCCGGATGAGGTGAGACATTTGATTATGAGGTAGGTTGTCTGGTTCTTTTAATGAATTGTAATGATTTTAATATATGATGGAGTGTCACGCGCCAAATTTTAGGTGTCACATGATTTTATAATGAAACTTGTTATTTTCAATTTATGATTAGTTAATTAACTGGATAAATTGGGAAGCATGATTAGGGTTGAGAACATTTATTTAGGGCCACCCCATGGGTGTGTTTACCTTGGATGGCTGATTGGATGTGAATTTATATGAGGCTAAAAGTAAATTCAAATTCCTAGGTTGTTAAAAATGTATTTTTCATTATATAAATATACCAATTCAGATTCATTTTCTGTTAATACTTTTAAATGTTTAAATTGTATAGTATGATTGTTATATGTTTTTTCCGTGTATGTTATCCTTGATGAATAATGAAATAGTTTTATTTAAATGTGTTGGATATTATATAATTATGTCCATGCAAGTTGATTATGTTAAATCCATGTAATAGTATAATTCACATATGTTTCTTATGATATATAGTGCATAATTGAATTAAATGATAATAAGACATAATTAGAAATGGGGGATCTATTGTCTCAATTAAAATAAAATTTCAGGCCCATGTGATAAATTGAATCTTATATATCATCGGAAAACCATTGTCACGATTTAGAGATAATGGACATGGTCAAAAAGTTAATTATTTAAATCCTGTTATTGATCCATGGATAGGGTGGCCCAGCTCCTTGAGACTTATTTAAAATGACTAGTGAACCAAGAATCATCTGAGGGATACCTAACGTTGGCCTTTATTGCTAAATAATTAAATAGTTATTATTTCATGAGTTGACTGTTAATTTTATTCGGGGGCCGTCTTCCCTAGTTAGGACCTTGAAACTTTTATATAATACAACAGAATTGAATAATGATATATAATGACTAATGAATAATTTTCCAAGACAATGAAAAATCATGGATTTTGTCTTCACCTATAAATGATTACATTGTCTTCTAGTACATATGGTGTTTTAGAATTTGAGTACCAATAGTTTAATAATTTCACTATTGTACATTGCTTATTATATATATTCACAGAAATATTAGAAATGTCCATTGGTGGTTTCCTACTACAAATTAGTCTCACACCTTATTTGTTTCATTCTTCTGGGCCCAAATATATTATATGGTTGCGGGTGTTGATCAGGGAAAGCTCCATGCTACAGGTACTTTATGTGCTTCTTAGGAGTCCGAGAACATGGGATCGAGTCGAGGATTACAATGCTTCCTAGTAATTTTGATTCCTTTTCGCTTCTGAAACCTATATTGTTTATTACTATGGTGAACTTATATTGGATTATTTCGTAGAACAGATAACATGATGCATGATCTTTGGTATGAAAAAATTCTTGGTTTTTATCTTCTCATTTTTCCACAATTTATTTTAGTTGAATGCTATTTACTACTTCATCTTTTTTAAATTATTCATACTACTATGTTACACCCTACCAATGAAGACATAATTTCCCAACTATCACTACTTAGGTCCTCTCTGCTAGTCATCAGCCTCTGTTGTTTGGGGAAATGCGCTTGAGGCCATGTGTCCAATCGAGTACGGGGCGCCAGTTGAGTGACATCCAAACCCATGATGTTACAATGTGCTATAAAAGGGTTTAATTACTAGTTTTCTTTACTGTTTGGTGTCGATATAATGGAAATTTAATTTGGTAATTAGATGTGCCCAGATCTAGTGACCCCATGTAATAGGAAAACTCAAATTACCTCGAATGAAATTTTGATTTTTGGATTTTGAGCTATTAAAATTGATTCAATTTCACTGCAGGGTGACACACTTGTTTTGTGAAATTATAATTGATATCATTGTGGTTCTATTTTGTTTTAACCCGATGAGATGATGGTATTCTATTCAATGCATCTTATGTGAACTAGTTAGAAATCACACGTCATTCATTCTTCCATGTCATTTAGATAGCATTATAGATTGCTTCTTATTTTGATATATGTCATGCTAGATATTTGTGCTATTCTAATAGATACCATGATAGATATTCTTATTTTTGTGACAGATTCCTCGGTACATATTATGGTTGAATTGGATGTACACTAAAATTTGGTCCCTGATGAGTATTGGCCCTCTTCAATAAGAATTTCGTGGATCATGTTTCGCACATGGAAAATAAATTATGTTTTTATGTGCTAAATATTGATGAAAAGTATTTATTTGTGGGGAGTATGGGCCCTCATGGATAGGACATTGGAAAATAATTTGTTTATTATTCAAAAATAGGGTTTCTGGGGATATTTCTGAGGTTTACTATCCGAAAAACCATACAACATGGTATATGGTCCAATGAAAACATGCCATATGTTCATTTGTTGAAGAATAAAAAAACATTTTATGTACACAATATGTAATCATAGTACACACAGTGTGGTTTTCGAATGTCTATACTACTGTGTGTGATATAGCATGGGTTTTCGATTTCTGATCAGTACATGTTGTGTACCCTATGTACACCCTATTTAGTTTTACATAGGCCAACCTATTTGTCACTGGCCATGTATAAGTACATGGCCAAGTGGGAATTCTCGAGTACACGTCGTGTGTCAACATGAAATGTCAAGTACCTAGTATATTTATGCTTCCAATGCAGGAGGAGTTACATAACCATATAAGGGATTTTGAATACAGACCATTTATAGTTCCTACACACTGTATATGTGGGATGTTTACATGCCTCGGACGAGAGTAGTACATGCCTATGTGACAGTTTAATGGGACACAGATTGTTTAGTTTATGCACTCTATGTACCAACTATTGTGAACTTTTGGGACATTCTGTCTTCTGTTTTGTTAATGCACTCTTGAACATCTTACTTTGATGAATAATCTTTTATTGAGGTGTATGTGTAGGGAATTATAGAGAAATTCTACCAGGAAATCCTCAAGTAGTATGAAAGGTGGGTGGTAGTGATCATACCAAAGAGGTTGTAGGCCCTGGGCTTCTATTGGACCCTCCAGTTTTGAATGTTGTGCCACCATCTACTATACCAAACAGTGGTGTTCATGAACTTTTCTTGTGGAGGATTTATGAGGTTCATGCAAATATTTCATGGAGAACCATAACCGAGTAATCCTCTGGAAGAACTAACATGAGTGTTACAACAGGATCCACCCATGTTTTCTGGGTAAGGTGGCCCAAAGGTTGTAGAGTCATGGATAGAGTCCATGAAATTGATATTCGTGTTTCTTGAGATTCCTATTATGAGGAGGGTCAAGCTCGCGACTTATATTATATGTGAATATGACAAGAGGTGGCAGGATGATACCAGATAGACAGGTTGTCATAATTATATATCATGGGAATATTTTCATACAGTCTTAGATGACTACTTATATCCCGAGATGATGAGGGCTAAAAAAGACCATCAGTTTATGAATCTATAGAAGTGTGATATATCTGTTATGGATTACTCTTCCCACTTTACTGAGCTCCATATCATTGAACCTATGCTGATGGGTGATGGTCTATCAAAGTCTAGGTGATTCAAGGACGGTCTCGGGTATGACATCCCCTCATAGATGGATATCTTTCAGATGACTATTTTATCTAATATGGTGAACAAGGACCTAATTACCAAGAATAATCATATGGAATATGGATTTGCGAGCTAGGGTGGTTTGACACCATGATCTACTACTATTTCAACTGGTAGTAGGAAGCGTCATGTAGATCTTACATACGATGAATCTAGTAATCAAAACGTTTCTTTTTGTATCCCAGTGAGGTTCTTATATAGAATAAAAATTAGGAATAATATAACTAAGTTCTCGATGGAACTAGTTGAGTTAATTAGCTTGCATTAAGATAGCCCACATAAAACTTTTCTATAGTATGTTTTCACCAGTATATAGTGAAAGAGGGCTTTCACAAACTCCACGTTCAGGAGAAGGGTCAACAACTTCCCACCAGTTAGGTAAATGGAATGTGTCAGGCTATTTACTATAATGTAGTTTCCATGGCTATGATAGATAGACCCCAGGATCTTAGTGACAGATGGGTAGGTCAGCTGAGGGTTTCCAAGAAGTGTCTTAGGGTCGTGGTACATGCCAGGCATATGTAGTGCAACTAACCTGACAATTGCAGGTTCACAGACCTTCTACTACTAGTTGTACAATTCTAGTCACCTCAGTTTTATATTTCCCACACATTGATATTGGGTTATCACATAGTTTCATATATGTTTCTGTTTTGTAGACCCTATGGATTCATTTTTTTAATTATGATGATTTTATGAAACTAGATACAATGCTAGGGATTAGAACGGTACCTGGTTGATAGTGTAAGGAGTTCCCCCTTGAAATTGCTGAGTGTCACATCAATTGGGAACTCTATGTAATAGAGATGATCGAAATTGATTTCATAATGAGAATGATAATGTTACTCAATTTTTAAGACTTTATTTATATCTATTACTGAACGGTGAGTTTTATGTGACCAGAAGACGAAACGTTTCATTAAAAGGGAGAGTGGGATGTCCAGGAATGCCTAGATAGATCCCAACATCGTGGGTTTAGTGGGATGACCACACAAATTTCCACATTATATATGGATGGCCAGGAGTCATGTTAGATGGCATATAAACAACTGGTTGATAATTTCAGGGACATCTTCATGGAAGACATTTCAGGTTTACCTTTGGTAAGAGAGGTAGAGTTATTTATTGATCTAGTACAAGGATCTGCACTGGTATCCATTTCTCCTTATAGAATTTCTATGAAGGAGTTGAAAAATATTAAGAGGTAGATAATGGATTTGGAGGTAAAGGTGTTTATTTGACCATATACTTCTCTATGGGGTTTCTCGATAATTTTTGAAAAAAAACATGGACGGTACCCACATGTTATTTGTGTATTTTCAGAAATTTAACTAGTTAACGGTAACGAAATGGTATCCTTTTCTACTAATAGATGATTTCTTTGATCAGATCCAAAGATATTGGGTATACTTTAAGACTAATATGAGATATTTTTATCACTAAGTGAATGAAATATCATTACATATAGCTCACACAACATTCTAAAGCTAATATGGTCTTTACGAGTATGTAGTTATGCCATTTGGTCTCATGAACTCTCTAGCAGTATTCATGGCACTGGTTAACCAATTTTTTATCCCTATCATTATTATTTTGTTGTGGTATTTATGGATGATGTCTTAGTGTACTCTAATAATTGACACGACCGTGCCACACATCTTGATATCATTTTGAGTACACATAGAGTTCATTAGTGATATGTTGAGCACCCAATGTTCAACTTAATGAGGGATTAGAATCATATCCTAGGTCATGTTATCATAGAGACAAGAGTACTAGTGGAACCAGATAAGGTGAGAGAATTAGTTACCTAGGATCAGCCCATAAACGTCATTGAGTTTCGGTGTTCTCCAGGGATAACAGTTTAATACATGCATTTCACATAGGACATATCATTCATCACAACACTGATGATGGGCTTGACAATGAAGGGTGTGATGTACCTATGGTATGTTTAATTTATATGGACTTTTAGGAACTAAAAGGAAGATTAATGGAATCCTTGACAATGGTTTTTGGATATCCAGGAAAGAGTTACACTATGTAATAAAAATCATTAGGTTTTGGGATGGGAGTAGTGCTTATGCAAGGGAATCGAGTAATTGCGTATGGGTCTCAATAGTTGATGAAACATGATAGGAACTACCTGACACACAATATGAATTTATCCATGATTTTTCATTCCCTAAAATAGTGTAGAAACTAATTTTTGGGTGAGAATTTTTTGGGGTACAAAAACCAACAAATTCTTAAGTTCATCTTTACTCAGCGTGATCCGAATTTGAGGTAGTAAATCTTGGAGGAATACCCTCAGTATTTTGATAATGAGGATGCCTACAATCCTGGGAAATGAAATGTAGTGGTTGGTTCACTAAGAAGGAGGAATCAAATAATGGCAGTTCCATAGGCCAGTAGTGAGTGAACGATGATGGCGTTGTTCTCTGAGATACACTTAGAGGTGTATGATAGGCAGGGTCAGACATCTCTAACATCCTTAGTTGTTCCATGTATGTTACTGGATAGATTGAAGATGAGGAATCCATCAGATTTAAAATTCCTAGTTCTATGGGAGTGTTTTTCAAGAGAGTAACCTCATACAGGTTAGACTATATGAGAGGATGAGGTTCTACTTTTATAGGGTTGTATATGTGTTTCAGCAGACATGTACGAGGAGCTGATGTAGGATTTTAAGACTTCAATATCGGAAGTGTATCCTGGCATCTCCAAGATGTATCGAGAATTACATCATCAGTACTAGTGGTTCGATATCAAGGGATATGTAGCTATATTTTAATGACATGTTCCACTTGTTAGTAGGTGAAGGCAGAACACCAATGTCCAATGATACTTTTCCACCAGATTCACATTCCTGATTAGAAATGGAATGATGTAGCAATGGATTTCATGATGGGTTTAATGAGGTCACCTCTAGGTAATGATGTATTATGGTGTATGGTTTACAGGATTACGAAGGTTACAAATTTACATCCTATAAAGAAAACCACTGGTTTTGATGAAAATGGGATGATGTACATATGTGAGATAGTATGACTACACGGGGTCTAATATTCTATCAATTAAAATTGGGATTCCCTATTTAATTTTCATATCTGGAAAAAGCTATAGTAGACATTGGGAACATAGTTGCTTCTGAGCACATCATACCATGAAAATACAGATGCCCAATTAGAGCACATGATTTAGGTGCTAGAGGACATTCTTCGAGCATACATCATGGATTTGGGGGGTTCAGGGGAGACACACATACCATTTGTTGAGTTCTAAAACTATGATATATTTTAAGATAACATTTAGATGGTGCCATATGAGTATTGTTATGGTAGTCCAGACCGATCACCCATGTGTTGGCTGGAGGTCAGAGAGGCAATGATGATAGGACTTCATCTTATCCAGGAGAACACTGAGAGGGTTCAGCTGATTCGAAAGTGGATGGAAACTACACAGTATCTCCAAGAATCATACATCAATAATAATTGATGACTTATTGTGTTCAGGGCTAGGGATAGAGTTTTCTATGTTTTTGCGCTAAGGTTGGGACACAAGAGGATCAGGAGACATGTACACTTTAACTTAGATACGTCGACCCATTTGAGATTATGGAGAGGGTCGACCCAGTTTCTTATCAATTTCTATTAACTTATAGGTAAAAGGATATACATGAAATTTTACACATTTCCCAGTTACAACATTACATTTAGGACCCATATTAAAGCTTTCATCTAGAGGAAGTGTAGTTTTATGATATTGTATCTTTTGAGGAGCATCGCCTTCATATTATGGATCGTAGCATGATGGATATCCATGGATGGTCTGTTCCATTAGTATGAGGGTTATGGAATCACAATCGAGTTCAGGAAGAGACATGGGAGATGGAGGACAATATATGATTACATAGTCCGGAGTTATTCATAGATATATCATCATCACCCTTGATGGGGAAATTCGAGGATGAATTGCATTAAGGGGTCTATTTGTAAGAACCTCATTATTCTATTAAGTTGTGGATCTTTACATTTTAGTTAATTCTTAGAAAAATGGGGGAAATGATGATGAGGGGCTGGTTATAGGGCTGTTACATGACATGACTGGGAACAACTCTACATGTACTTTTACAGATACAGGCTATGTAAGGAAGGCTATAATATATGTAATCCCAGTAAACAACCATCTAATGGTATGATCAGAAATTTGTATGGACATGGCATGTAGTATCAATTACACATCATGTACTTTTTTTAAATTGATTAAATAGGGAAGTTGCATCATTTTTCATTGGATGGACAAAAGGCTCACCCAATTAGATGAACTACAACACCTGATGGAATTTTCCATCATGGATTTTGGTCGGAACTCTGATTCGATCGTCGTCAGGGGAATATGAACCTAATCAGAAAAATTTCGATTTCTATTGATCCATTCTTCCTAATTTATTCTATAAATTTATCTATTTAAGGTAATGTTTTATACTCTTTTTTATATCTTATCCATTCTATGGTGAATTAGATATCATTATTGGATGAGGAGAGTAGTACAAGTTTGATGTATGCTGTATTTTTCTTTTCATGAATTGTTTTGATGTTTATATATGATGGAGTGACACACACCAACTTTTAGGTTTTCTCATTTTTGAATAATTAACCTTGTTATTATCTATTTTATTATTGGGTTATTAATTAGATAATTTGAAATTGTTTCTGTGGTTGTAAAACTTGATTTAGGGCCATCCCATGGTTGTGTTTCCCTTGGATGGACAATTGGCCAAGAATGCCTACAAGGATTAAATTGAATTCCCAATGATGGGTTGTTAAAAATGTATTGATCATTATATAATTTTCCCATGTGATAAACTTGTTATTTTATGACTTTTCATTGTTGAAATTGCATAGTAGGTTTGTTATATGTTTTTCCCGTGTGAGTTATCATTGATCAACCATGGAGTGGTATAACTTACATGTGTTGTTTATAATATTATCTAATCCATGTGAGTTGATTCCGTTAAAGCCATGTGATAGTAAAACTCACATGTGTTTCTTCTGATATTGGATATGTAATTGAATAAAATGATAATAAGTCTTAATAATAGTGGCTTCAAAAAATACTCTGTTAAAATATGAGGTCAGGTTCATGTGAAAAATTACATCTTATATACCATTCGTGAATCATATTATCGGTAAAAAAATAATGGATGGTCTCACAGTGTTAATTATGTATATGTAGTGAGAGATCCATGGATAGGGTGGTCGGTCTCATTGTGAGTTATGTAAAATACTGGGTGATCCTAGGACATATTGAGGGATATCATGGTTGGGACCTATTGGGAGATGATTAAATTATTGTTATTTCATGATTTGATGGTTACTTTTATATGGGGATCATCGGGCCTAGTCTTGAAAACAAGATGTTTATATAATCTAATGAAATTAAATAATAAAATAGAGTGACTAATGATGCATCTTCCAAGGAAAAGCACAAGCTTGGATTCTGTCTTCATCTATAGTTGATTACATTTTCATCTGGTAAATATATTGTGATTTACTTTAGGAACCTACTTTATACTACATTCACTATTGTACACTATGCATTATATATATTAGCTAATAAATTGGCACGAAACTTTGTTTGTTTCCTTCTAGGATTCATTCTCACACCCTGCTTGAGTCATGATTTTGGGCCCAAAAAGATTATATAATTGCAGGTGTTTATTAGGGAATGCTACATGAACATGATGTGATGCATAGGAGTTAAAGAGCATGGGACCGAGATGATTCTTCCATGTCTCTTTTCTTTTTATTTTGTGATTTGGAGAAACATATTGTGTATTAGTTTAGTGTATTTTTTGGATTTATTCACAGAACATATAACTTGCTACATCATATTTTGTATAGAACAATGCTTATTTATTTATATTATCAGTCTTCTGATGTTTATTTAAATTTTATTCTATTTATTACTTACAATATTTTATATTATTCATTTTGATGTGTTAAACTCTAGTAATAAAGGCATAGTTTTCCAAATATGATACCTTAGGCCCTAGATTCTAGTCGGAAGCCTCTAGGATTCAGGGAAATGAAATTGAGGCCATGTTGCAAACCTGTTATGGAACAACCATTTGGTGTCTTCTGGATCATGGATGTTACAGATTAAAAAAATCATTGGAGAAAACCAACCTAGTATTACACACCTTAACATAAAAAAACATTATGTGTAACATAAAATATAATCCATGATAATACATATGAAGGATGAACCAACTCATCATTATATTTAATTATCTCATAATAATTCTATCTCATATTGGGTGATATTTTACCAAACCTAAATATATATCAAATACTGCTAATCAGTGGAAATTTCCACTTGAATTTTTGTGGCACACAATATGGTGTTATTTCTACATTTTCCTTTAATATATAAGTTCCACATTCTTTATTAACATTAAGGTATACTATTTAATCCAAAAATAAACTACAATCTTTCATACAAGCATTAATTTTATTAGTATAAAATCCAATCTTTTTAATTAATATCCATTCCTTGTAATGATTTGAGGGGATATATGAACCATCATGAATAAATTCATTCCAAATGGAAATATTATGATGTAGTGTGATACTATAAATAACAGAAATGTTTTTTCCATGACATAACTACAAGAAAAATCCTAAATTTGTCATTTTATTACATTGATAATATATAGGATTTCTGGAATCATCAATTAATTTTTTTTACTCTCTACACATCATCATATTTTTTTATCTTCTTAATTTTAATTTATATCATTGTCTTCATGTACTGGAACATCATCTAACTCATGAAGATATAAAAATGAAAATTTGTAAAATATAAAATTCTACCTACCACTTCTTTCATTTTATTAATAAACAATAGAAGATTAACACATATCTCCAATTTGATATCAGACTTATTAATTTTTTGATATCCAGGTTTTTTATGTAGTAGCTAAATTCATCCATAATTAACCAATTTATTCCAACGAAATTATAACAAGGAAAATATATATGATCTTAATCTGAAGAATGGTAAAATTAAAAGTATAAAAAAACTATCCAATGTTTTTTGAAACTTGGTTGAAATATTACCAACATGATACATATGGTTTCTATCTATTTTACTACAGTGTACAAATTTTCTTCCAATATATAATTTAAGAGATTATTACAAAAAAACTATAAAAATAATTATTATGAATTTCATCAAATCATACTAGTAGTTATTGAAACAATTATTAAGATAAATAACAAATTCTATAAGTGATGCCTTAAAATAATAAAACCCTAAAAAGTATAAGATGTGTAATGATAAACAACTATGAAACAATAAAAATAAATATATATATGTCTTGATGGATTTTTTTTAAAATACCCCTTGTTTTTTTTGTGAAATTAATACAATTAAATACATTTTTTTATTATAGAAAACACTTTCTCATGAATAACAATAATGTGTCACCAAACATAAAATTGAAAAAAACATGGAATAAAAACATCAGGTAAATGTTACCATTATTTATATAAATATAAATAATCAACTTATCCAAATATCATAGAAAATATGACTTATAAATTAACACAAATATATCAAATATATGTTAATGGAGATGGAATCGTGTGGTATTATGATAAATAAAATGAAATTCATATTTTTTTTAAAAAAATTACTCATCTCTAATTGAAAACGAAAAATGTATCAGTTTTTTCCTTCCATAATCCTGATTAACATCCAGTGATCATATGTTAACTCAAATAGTAATACTCAAAAAATAAATTCAATGTAAATTGGGTCTACAAACACATATATATTGCATACATTTTTAAATAGTGTCCCTAAAAAATTATTTACTAAGGAATAAAATGTATGAAGTGACGCTTATGGTAATCAAGGAAGAAGAAAAACATAATGTATGAAATAGTGATATCACATATAACTCCACTATTCATGAAGTTAAAGTTGGTGTAAGAGCCACCCATTTTCATAAGAAACATGTTGATCAATGTAAAAAAATGTTTCAAAAGAGGTGAAAAGTATAACTGGGATTAGAATCATAATTTTGAAATAACACAATACATGAAGGATAAATAAACTCATATAAAACCTCTAAAATGGAATCACCTTTGGTGGATTTGTTAAAAACCTCCACTTATAAGGATTGGGGGAACATTATAATAAAATTACCAGTTCATTAAGAAGTAACACTATCATTTGTGGAAGTATTTTAGATGTGCACCTATACCCTTTTTCATTAAGGTTATATAAGATAAATTGAGTTATTTAGGGTGAAGGGGAAGATACAATCCATAGTGGTTCTCCCCATTTGTTCATTAAAATGGATATTACAAAAATAAGGATTCTTGATGATATAAAATTTGTAAATAATTATATAATTGGTAAAATTAGTATTTAAGAGTAGAAAAATTTTAATTTGACCATATATTCTAGAAAATATATGAATATACTAAAATATAGATGATTCATTGGTTTTATATCATATTATGTAGTGATTCAAGATTCAAATCAAGGATTTTGTTTTACTAGTAAATATTGGATATTTGAAAATCATTTTAAGTTACTTATTATAAAATAACATGACGGAATATTCCAATTGTTTTTCAGGAAACATGGATGCAACATTGAAATACAATTCTACTAATAAAGTGTTTTCATGATGCCAGATCTAAGGTTTTGAGAAATCATGGGGAGAGAAATATATTCTCATTAAATCAACATATACACATTTCATAGTATAATTCATCATAGAAAAATTATATGAAATGGGGTTTTAATGGTTTCAAATAGATCTTATAGTGTTATGGGCCTCACCCATGTATAGGGGTATGAGAAGTCTATTGAGGAATATACATAAGGGACATTTATGACCTGCACAACCTGTGTAAATGTGACACTAACATTATGACACCTATACAAGTACACCGAACTATGTAAATATAAGTATAAATATTTGAATTATATTAATGGGTATACAAATCTATGTAATGTTAACTCATGAATTATTCTATGTAATATCTTGATATTAAATAACCACCAAATAATTTTTTTTTAAAAAAATTTTCCTGATTAATTAATTACATAATCAGATAGTATATAATAAAAATTTATATTGGATTTGTTTAAAATTAAATGATAACTAAATTAAATAATATATATTCATTACAAGAACATTTATTATATAATATTATAACAAAAATAATCTATAAATACATTATTTAAAATAATCCTAATTAATTTTATCCTTCTTATATCATGAATAGGTTTTCATACGTATATAAAAATGAAAAAATAGTCAGTAGATGAGAATAATGACTCATAAAAAACTAATATTACTTCTAAGAAGATCATAATTTAAAGTTACTTAAATTAGGGGAGAACAATGGAAAGGAATACCACCATTTGGTGCTCCGGGTAGGGGAGAATACAGATTATGAGTGAAAGGGGGGGTAGGAGGTCAACAGATATGAGAGAACCCTGTACCGAAAGTATTTAAACACTCATTGGTATATTACAACCTATAGAAAATGTTTTTAACAAGTATTTGTATAGTTTATCAAAAATATCAATTTACTTTAATCCTTGGTATATTTATATTAAATCCACTTTATACCCATGGATTCTATAAACTATGGGTATTGAGATGTTAGGATATCCCCATTATATAGTACTATCACTTTAAAAACCTAATAATGTGTTTTCATCTAATTCATGAATTTTCAAATAATTATTTATTTGAAAACATTTTTCAAAAAATAAGGGAATTAATTTTATCAAATGATTTATATCACATGAAATCATTTCATAAATCATTCCATGCATCATAACTAAAAAGAATTAATTTTTATTTTACAAACACAAGCAATTGTAATGAAAGAAATTAATTAAAACTAATTCAATTAATATAAAATCAGTTTTATATGTGTTATTAATAAATTAAAAAAAATTAAATTGTGTATAAGAAACATAATGGAACCAACTACCATTAATCACATTATTAAACCAACCCAACACCCATAATGGCATCCTCCAATGATAAATAATGAAATATGAGATCAATGAATCCAATCTAGGAACACCATCCATCAGAACATGGATCTATTCCATCATCACCAAGGGGGATCAACACTCTAAATAATGGAGAGAAAAAAATTAAGATTTTAATGATTGATGATTTCATTTACATGAGATTAATAAAATGATTCCATCAGATCATTTATTCACGAATAATGGAGTTAGGTAGAGTTAAAATGCCTCTTGGAAGCCTTAAAAAAATTAAAATCTGAGTAGAGTTGTAGGGAAAGAAATACATAATAGGGACTGAAGAGTTTATATAATAAAAAAATAGACCATGTCATATCCCCATGATCATGACACAAAAAGAATGGAAACACCATGTCTATGACATATCCTACGTAGACCACATCATAGACACCCCTATCAACCAGTCTCCGGAAAATATGATCCATAACATATATAGATCCAAATTACCCATGGTAAACCCATGAAGCATCATGTAAATTGTTCCCCATCTATTTCAAAATAGTAATTAGCACTAAAATTCAAAACTATGTTTCCACATTGTAGAAGGCCTTCCATAGCACAGTTATTCTAAAATTTGTAGGAGCTAATTATATCATGCTTAGGATCCTATATGTCACAACCAATTAGTCCACTAAATACTATGAGCTCTCCAAACCACATCCCAAAAACCACATCATATCTCCATACAACCAAATTTATATTGGTAATCCATTAATTTTAAAAAAACATACACCGTGTAACATTAGTTCATTTTCCCAAAAAATGCATATCATCATGAAATATCCTGAAACACAACCAAATGAAATGTTGTACAAATTTGTATTCAATAATGACCATAAATAGGTTTACATGGTCCTAAAACCACCTAACCATAAACAAAATGTTTCCTATAAATCAGATCAAAAAAATTATAGATCAAAGAGATGAGGCCACTAATCTCTAATTAGTGGATCACACTCTAACATCGCATATGAATATAAACCATTCTAACATATCATTGGGTTCAAAAATATCATATTCCCATGGAAAAGTTTTTTCTTAAAATAAATAATCATGATTTTATTCTCAATCATGGATAAATATGGTTCAACATTATGATCATCCTAGATAACGACACAATAAGTTTCAAAAATACAATTTCATTGGTGTGATGCATAAAACATGTTTTTAACAAAAACAACTATAACGGAAATTACCTAAAATAGTACAATTTTCCCTTCCTATCAATAGTCTCAAAAACAACCAAAAATATTATCATAATATTTCCCCATTTCCCAATATGTTAGGGACCCATCCAAGGTGAAACACTTAAAAATTGAGGATAACAAATAGAAAAATCTATTGGTTTAATACATTGATTAATTAAAGATTTATACAGTCCGAATGTTGTCAAAATTAATTGAAGAATCAACCATGTCCTCAACATTGTATCTTGGACCATGTTCGGTCCAACAGATGAACATTCACCAAATCATCATCCAACACAACATAGATCTATATGGATAACCATACATAGCCTAATAAGGTTCCATTCTGATAGCATATGGGAAGATTTTGTTTTCTGAAAAATAAAGTAGTCCAAAATGGTCATCCTTTACATTAATAATGTCAATATCCCAAACATGTTTCTTATACATAGGATTTTTTCTAAATATTTATTTCAAGCCATCAATCAATAGATGATAAGACATGATCAAATGTACAGAGTATATCCTATCCACCTTATAGCCACTCTAAAAGAGAGAAGTGTAACATGGACCCCCTATCAGAGACTATATATTATGGAAAAATATGTAAAATGAATATATCCCACATGTTGAGATGGATCATTAACTCAAAATTTGTTGTATCTTGAATGGGTATAAATTTAACTGGTTTGATTATCTTATAAATCCCAACCCATATCACTTTCTTCCATCATTGGGTATGAATTAATTTAAGAATAGATTTTGTATAAATATCACACCAATTCCATGTTATCACTAGAATAATTTTATGAAATCCCAAAGGTATTAATATCTTAGTTTTGACATGTTTTAACGAATAAAAATGATAAAAGAAGTCAATTATTTCTCATCTCATACCTAGAAAACAGAATCATGATCACCCATCATATAACAACATTGTGGATCTAGGGTACAAAACCTAGTAGGAATGATGAAAATATCTCATCATGGATTTTCTCACTGCCAAAGTAAAAAATGAATCAGTTTCTGAAACATAGGATACCTTTCATTGATATTACACTCTCACCAATTGTCTCTCCTATACAAAAAATATTCACTTGTCTTATAAAATTCAGTATCGATCCATTTTTCCATAGAAAAATTCTATAGAAGATAGGAGGTTAACTACACATATTACAAAACAACCACATACTTATTTTCATATACTCCCAAATGAAACTGATCAAGGAAATTAATTATATTCCACTTATTTAATTATTATTTCAGGGCATGGGTTGGATGTTTCCCACTAAACGCATCTGTAATGACATTTTTCTTACATGGTGTGTAGAAAATGTCGAAATGAACAGAATATAGGTACTCCAACCAAAACCTCTATTAGATATTTATATATATTTTTAGAGAAGTTATAAATAAATATTATATGGGAGGGATAAACTGTAAACCTTCCTAAAATTAGTTAATACCACTAACAAGTAAGAGTCCGAATCACATTCATGAGCCTGTTATCTTGGGTCAAGTAATGTTTCTATGTGGCCTAACAAGTTTGGAGCCATATTATACCACATGATAACACATTATAATGAAAAAACCAATCCCAAACATGATGCATCAGAGTATATTATATATATTTTATTTTATTATTAATGATTCAAGACTAGTTTAGAAGTCAAATTTTGTTTCAACTAAGTAATATATCTATAAAATGTTCCATCCAAAACAAACACAACTCATTTCTGAGTGAGATATGTAACAATCCAACGTTTTATAAATGGAAATTATTTTCATATAAATATTTCATAAAATCTCATGAAAACAGAACAAAATAAACTATTATGTTCTTTGTGACCTTTAAACATAATATTTTTTCACTTTTGTGTTTGGAATTTCAAAAATCTGACATAAACGGTTGCAATCAGCAGGTTATTTGGAGTATGATAAGAAAAAAATAGTTTTTGGTGAATAGTAACTTTCCATTACGAATAGTAACATACCCTTATGAATAGTTATATTCTTGAATGAATATTAACCTTACTTATGAAATATATTAATAATATTCATCTTGAAAGTAACACATATCTATATTTTAGAATATGTATATGAATGTTTTAAAATTTCATTTTTATAATAAATTATGATTATGATTAAATATTATATTATTCATATTTAGAAAATTATTTTTGATTAATGGACATCATTTTTAGATTCTACACGTTGATAAATGGGTAGGGTTATTTATTGAGATTTTTCATTTAATACACACTATTTCTTTTCTTTTGACGAAATAATAAACTAATTATTGTAATATTATGAAAACCATCCTCTCTTCCAATATAAACCCCAAGCCCCCTCACACCCTCTTCTCTTCACTAATATCAAGCCTTACGCCTGGAAAATATTCTTCCCATATCTATCCCAAGCTCCTCCCCCATGTAGAAAATACCCCAGACTCTTTAGAAGGCCAAAAACATTACCGTTAGGAGGTTATCAGTGGAGGAAGTCTCAAGATGTAAATTCCTCTTTCCAATTTCGTCATTTCTTTTATGTTATTTTCTTTTAGTTTTTTCTCTCCTATCATCACCAAAATAGTATGATAACTCCATAAACATAAATTTACATGAGTATTTTTATGATAATGGGATATTTCATTAACTTCTCCCCCTTCCCCTCCTTTTTATTTGAATTAAATGAAAGCACCATTTGAGATGCGCTAATTTAGCACATTCAAGGACCGTGATTTATCAATTTTTGTTATTATAATTAATTTTTCACATAATCCCATTTGTGTTATGGTTGAACCAGATTATTAAATGGGAAATATATCATTTTTTGGTTCTGTAATACATTTTTACAATTTGTATTATGTTATAATTAAAAACATGTTCTTCATAATCAAACCAATTGATTGACAAAAATGGTTGACACTATGCTTTTATATAATTATTTTACATCAATAAATGTAACCAATTTAATTTTAAAAAAATTAAATCACATGGATTCTAACTAATAGAATATAAATTAAATTATAGACAACCAATTTCATCTTACATGTTTATCCAATCATGAATATAAGTGAACCGGTAATTAAAACCAAGTAAACAAATAAGCCCAAACAATGAAATTAAACCTCATAACCAATAAAAATAATTATGAAAGAACATAAAATGACTACACTAAACCAATTAATTATATAATATGTTATTTAATTATTAATTAAGAAACCTTAATTGATTATTCAGGTCTATAATAACAAGTGGATAACACCAACAGATTGAAGGTAAAGGATCCTCTCCATTGCTCTGTTAATCAAAATTTTCTTCTATGCTATTACTTTAAATGTGTAATAACTAATGATGGGGTATGTTTTTTAACCTTATTCAAACTTCTCTCATGTTTTATATGTGATGATGAACCAATTTTCTTTCTCATAAATCTCTCTTAGGTACACCCAACATGATGCTGATTAACTGTAATGAATTCTAATAGAACCTTCATTGTTCATTCGAGTAGCTTTATCTTTAATTATATCAAAAAAGAAGTTATCTTGTATTTTTATTTAGATTTTCTAAATCCTATGAAGTTGAAAAAAATTAATTTATTAAGACACATTCATCCCACTCTTTTGGTGATATACGTGTTTTTAAAATATTCTCTCCTTATAAATTTCTGATAACAAAACCTGTTTTAAGGGAACTTCCAAAAATTTGTACCCCATTTCAAGTGCACTATATCATATTTTTAAGAAACCATTGTATTTATAAAATAATTATTTTTTTGAAACAATCTCAGTTAAATTCTGGTTTTATATAAATTATTTTTCTCTTATCTATTTTAAAAGCTCTATAGTATTTTCCTTAAAACCGTGGAAGAATGTTTTAATGCTAATGTTTATAAAATAAATTTATTATATATTGTTGTTTTTGTTTGACATGACATACCATGTTATATGGCTATTTTACCTTATGAACGTCCTTTTATGTTCAAAATCCTTTCTTTCATGGACACTTTCATGATACACATATTGGTTGTGATTTATGTCATAACTATTGTACACAATTATTTATATGGGTACCCATATATTTATATATGGTTGATTAAGTATGATTATTTATGTGGAATGAATATTCATGAAAATGTTGAGATGGGTGAGCCCAGACAGCTCCACAATGCATTGGGTAATGTTAAATCTCAAGAGATGTGATGTTAAATGGGATTTACAGATAGCCTAGACCCATATTAAAATGGGAAATAGGATTGGTGGTTAGCCATGAACTGTAATAATATAGGAAATGGGATTGGCAGTTATCCTTGACCCGTACTAAGGAAATGTTTTATAATTCTACCACATTTTTTTTGATTTTTGTTTACATGATCAGATGCTTATATGATATGATTTCATAAGTTCCATGATTTGGATATCATTATGTCAGGCCTCCTAACTCATTTTCCTGATATATATGCTTATTTTCATTCCCATATAGGGATTTTCAACTCATATCTTGTTCATGTGTTCCATAGGGTAACCTATGTAGATATTAGGGCTCAAAAGAAATTAGGAGCTCTTTATAGATATTAAATAAAGAAATGTTTTCCCCATGTTTTAGGGTTTTTTCTACCTAGTCTTCCATGAAACTAGACATAATGATCATCTATTTGTAAGCTGATTTATAATTATGCATAAAATCATGAAATTTTATATGTAAAAATAATTGGGATTCTATAGTCAGTATCAAAGCATGGTCTAGTTATTTTTGGAGATTAGTAATACCGAACCATATTGGTAACCATAATGATGAGACTATATATAAGAAAACCTCTATACATTTGGGTGAGTATTGAGTAAGTGGTTAATTTGGAAAATACATCTATGTCTGGATAAGAGATGGTAGAAGCAGCTTTGGAATATATGTATCTATGGGTAAAATTTGAAAACACCGCTTTGAGATAGGCTTGAACAAGAACCGGTGCAAGACAACGGGTCTTGATGCACTCGTGGTTACGAAACACACGGGGGATTTTCCTTGGTAGAGTCATGAGTTTTGTACAAAGCAATATTAATGAAAGAAATCCCATAATAATATATATTAAGAAATATGTCGATGATAACCTAGATTTAAACCTCGGGAATCACAAGTTAGGATATAATTATTCATTATAAGTTTATCCTTTTATGTTAAAATATTACTTTTTATGCCCAATATCTATGTATTAGAGACCCGTAATTATATGTTATTTTTTATAGTTAATGGTAGTAAATGGAAGAAGACATACTAAAAACCAATGTGATAGGTAATTTAAAGATTTTATAATGATATTCATGGTATGACAGGAGCAGGTGCTCAAAACATTATGTCAGTACTTGCTCACATGGCTTGAGTTATGTATAACAACTTCAATCATGAGGAACACCCTCCTCCAAAGAAATATAATGTTTCCGTATAATCCTTCATACATCCAAGGCCTCCCAGGTTTAGCAAATCATCTAATCCCCTTCCCTATAGAATAATGAATTAACCCATTGAAATGATATTGACACACCTCTAAAGATTTGAATAAGACAAAGTTGTACTGTAGGTCTATCATTTTGATGGGGAAGATGATTAGTGGTGGAAACTAATAAATAATACAATGTCTCTAGAGGAAATTGATTCCATGGATTGGGAGTAATTCAATAGAATTTTTTTTCAAATAATAATTTTCTCGAACCCTCTGTCTCAAGATGGGAAGAGAGTTCCTCAGACATAATTAGTTTGATGATGATTCTATCGACGAATATAAAGAAAACATTACAGGGCATGAAAATTACTCTTATGGAATTGTCATGAACACTGAAAACAAGGTGGATCGCTTCTTTAGTGGACTAAAGTTGAGTCTACAAAAAGGCATGGGGATTCAATACTTCGACAGTTATGAGGATATTATATGGTATTCTCCCAAGGTCGAAATTGATATTGGAGACTCTCAGTGATCTCATGGGCCCAGTGATAGGAACGGTAAAATGGAGGACAACATGGGTGGTTCATTAAAAAAATACCATGATGGAACGAATCCTATCTTTTCCCGTTGTAAAAGCTAGGGGAAGAAGCATCCTGGTAACTATCTGAAGTTAATAATGAGTTAATTCAAATGTTGAAGTTTGGTCATCATGCCAAGAACAAATTATGGGATATGAGAAATCCTTCTAATGATGAATAATAAAGGAAGGTTTAGATCAAAACATAGCCTATAGTGTAGTGTTACAACTGCAAGGATCATGTGAATTATGTGAAAAATTGTCCTAAGCAGAGGTTTTTCATATGCAATCAACAAAAACCTCCAAGGCCGCACGGAAAGGACTATTATATCACTACTAATGAGGTGGATCCGGAAAATGATGTGGTGATAGGTATGCTTGTTATTCATAAAATAACAGTGAACATACAATTAGATTTTGTTTCTACACATTCTTTCATATCATGCATGTTTAGTATAACTATCCAACCACCACCTCAAAATTTGGAGTAAAAGTTATCTGTGAGAACATTGAATGAGGAAATCATTGTTTCCATGGTTTATAACTCCTGCCCAGTTAACGTTTTTGGACTGAGGCTCCCAGAAAAACTCATCACACTTCCTTTAGTGGAGTTTAACTCTATCTTGGGAATGGATTGGCTATATTTATAAAAATCCAAAATCAACTATCAAGAAAGGGAGATCACTTTTTACATCCTGAAGCATCCCCCAATTCTATACAAGTGTAAGGAGGAAGACGAGTCTCTTTTAGAATAATCATTTCATGTGGGGATATTTTTGCCTCATGATCAATCAATTCTTACTCAAATGGTTGAGATGAATGAGAAAATCATTCATGAAGAGATGCCCATTGTGAGGGATCACACTAATGTATTCCCTAAAGAGTTTTCTTGTCATCCCCCTGACAGAGAGGTTGAGTTCTCAATTGAACATAAACCAAGATCTTTTACTATCACAAAGACACCATATAGAATGTCCATCGTAGAGATGGAGGAGATGATGAAGTAGTTACCGGAGTGTAACAACCCAAATAGTTTCTAATGAATATTCCTATGGGAATATTGAAATGTCTTTTTAAGGTTATGTAAAACATATGAACTTATCTGGTTATATGTTTTGGATTTTTAAATAACGTTAATAATTTTTTTATTTCTAACATTGTTATTGAATAGTGATCACATGATTAGTATAAATATAGGGCTTTAACAAATCCAATTTACTCAAACTAAGGATGCGATGGAATAATCAAGTATACATTCCCCATATGAAGCCCATTTTTCATAGCATGTAAAGGAGGTGGCATTAATGGGCTTCTCTCTTGACCAAGCCCAATATAATCTTGAATACATTAAGCTCAAGTGGAACCACCTAAAAGGTAAGTTGATGTTGATATAAATGACCACTCGAGCAATGCTATCTGAGCCTCTCCAAGAGTCTGTCATTATCACGCACCTTACCATAAGGTATTAAGCATGTTATTTAAGGGGTTATGTAACAATACCCTATTACTTTTTTTACGTACATTATTCTTTTATAGATAATATAAATTATTTTTATTTTTGTTACATTGTAAATAGATTTTAATGAATATATATTATTTTTTTGTTAATATTCAACTAAAAATATATTTTTATTAATTAATGGATTTTTGAATTAAATAATATTTTAAATAAATATTATTATTATTATTAATTTTTTTTTATTAAATATAAATGGTCGTATAATTTTTTGAATGAAATTGTAATTTTTATTAATGTTTGAAAGCTATTTTGGTCAGAAACCATTAATTTTTTGATAAATGTCGGTTTTTTTTAAAAGTAAAACATCACATAGTTAGAAAATAATTTAGATAAAATGATTATTCTTTTTGTAATCAGATCATCAAAATTATCCAATGGTGAATTTTTCATAATTTTCTGAGATAGTAGAATTTATGGGTAAAAATAAATACCATTTAATATATAATGTGTTTTATGACATCATAATGACCCAATAGTGATGTAATAAAACAATATAAAATTTATTTTCTGCCAATATTTGTTTTAAAAATTCTATAATATGTTTTTTATTTGTTTTCTTCATTATAAAAAGAATTAGTGGACCCTCAAAGACTTATAAAACATTTTTTTTATTTTATAATTGTTTTCCTCAAGAGTGTGTCTCACATCCACATAAGAAACCATAATATTTTAATAAGTTATGACATTGGAATTAAAAATATTTTCATCCACTCCTCTTTTACAAAAAACATAGGAAAAAACCATGGGCTTGTTTGGGGTTTTGATTAGTTTAATGTTTGGTGTCTGAATCCAAAATAATATTGAATTCCCCCTCCTTTCCTATATAAACCCCATCCAGGTTTCCATATCATCTACCCTCAAAGCCATTGGAGTTCGTCCAACCTCTTCCCTCCTCTATCCAGAATCCTCACAAGGATCACCATGCTCAATATAATCCTCTATCAATCCTCTCACAAGCCTTTAGAAACACATTTCCAAGTTAAGGTTTTCTTGCTTTCTCATTTTTGTCCCATTTTTTTAAGTTGTTATGCACTTTTGTCTTCAATTAGAAATTTTGAGGGTATGAATTCTCATCTTCCCCATAATGGCCTATTTATGGTTGGATGATTGGAGACCCATTTATTTCTCATTAATTCACCCCTAGTACACCTGTTACCACGCCAAAATTAAGTGATGGATTTCTCTCTCCTCTTTTACATCCAAGTAATTCTTCTGTGTTATGCTTCTAAATTCCAATAATTTTGTTGGGATATGTATCAATATGACCCATTATTATCCATTTATTGTAAATATGATGAGAAAACCCTTTATATCTCATCAACCAATTTTTATGAGTTATTATTTAACACAGTTATGATGTCGAAATTGCACTATGATTTTACAAGCCAATGCCATTGTGTAGTGAATACCATGCCAATTTCTCTATCAAGGGTACTACCCTTTATGCACATTTATATATTGATTATAATGATTCATTTATATATTACATATACCTTTATGATGGGATAAATTATGATGATTGATTCCATGTTGTATGATATATGTGGCACACTTATGCATGAAATGAAATGTTTAAGAAGGGTATGCCCTGATAGCACTCCAATGCATTGGGTAATGTATAGTATCATGATACATCATTTTCAATATGTGTTGACTATTGATAATTAAATTTCAATTAGGTTTTACTCATGATTCATGTGCAATGATAGTTTACTCGGGCTCTATGTGCAATGAGCCTTGGATCATGCTAATTTTTTATTAATTTTTGTTGCCACATTTCCATGTTATGATTATCATGATTTATCATGCCTTTATGTTCATGTTTTTCATGTGCTACATTGATATTACTATTTTTAAACATGTATTGTAATCATCATGTTATTCCTTGTTTACTCCCTTACTAGGTTTCATAGGTCACCATTTTCATATACATGTCCTCAGGTTATCTCATGCAATGCTAAGTACGGGTGAGTGTAGTGGTCATGTAAAAGATTTTTTCAATAAGATGTTTTGTTTTATATTATAAGTTGTTATGTAATGTTCCTAATCCCGAAATACACTATAACTCCAAATATTCTATATTGTTTCAAGTGTTGTTTTTATGTATCAAATCATGTTTATGTATGAAATAAAGAACAAGGTTGTAATAGTTCATATCAGAGGAAAGGTTTAATTATTTCATGGATTTGGATTATAAACATTACTGAATCCTTATGTATAAGACTATGTACAATAAAACCATCCCCATGTTCTGGTGAGTATTTATTAATTGGTTTATCAAGATAATATATCCTTGTATGGATATGAGATGGTAGAGGTGGCTCTGGCACATATGTACCTAGGGGTAAAAACCCCGACATGGAGTTTCGAGCATGACAAGGGGCATCTGGGTAAATGAAAACAAACCATTGCTGCACTCTTGGTTACGACACTCCCGGGAGATATTTAATGGTAAATTCACAATATTAGTATGATCCATCATTGAGGGAATAAAAAACCCCCCCTATGAATATATGTTATAATGTATATCATTGATAACTTATATTAAATCCTATAGAATCATCAGTTAAGGAAATAAAACCTATTTACAAGTCATATACTTTTTCTTTGGATTACCCTTTATGTGTTACCCCTGACTTTAATTTTATTCCAACCAATGCCTGGTAATATGAGGACTCATGATAACAATTGATGTAAAGACCTTTGTTATGACTGTTCTAATGATATTCCCAATCAGGTGGGAGAGGGAATCAAAAACTATATCACGATAATATCGTAGATAACCCATAAATTGTATAGAAACATGGTTAAAGAAAAACTTCCACCCCACTCACCTAAGAAAGAAAAATTTGCTGTCGATATCTTCATGAGACAATGGCCTCCTAATTTTAAGGGATCGTCTGATCCCTCAATCGACTAACAATGGATTATCTCAATTGAAAAGATATTCTACATCCATCAATGTTCTGAATGAGATATGGTTATTCTAGATTCTTATCCTATGGATGGTTAAAACAATAAATTGTAGACATTGAGAGAATATACAGATCCCGAGGAGGAGATCGAGGGGTTGGAAAAGAAGGACATACAAAAGATGTTTTTTGAAAAATATTTTCTGTGCACCCTTCTAATTAATATGGAAAATGACATCCTTTCCCTCAAGAAATAATATGAAGAATTTATTGAAGCGTATGAGGAAAACTTCAAAAGGATTTCACGATATTCTTTCAGCTGTTTCGTTACCCCCCAATGAAAGGTTGACCGCTTCTTTGGTGGGATGAAACAAAGCCTGCGGAAATCCCTAGCAATCTGTGACTTCTACAGCTATGAGGATATTTTTTGATGTGCCCTCAAGGATAAAATTTAGATCAGAGAACCTTAGGGATATCAAGGGGATAAGAAGATTAATGTTTAATTCAATTCTAGTAGTATGATGGATAATTCCAACACTACTAACAAAATCCACAAACCCACTTTCCAAAGGTGCAGAAATAAGAAAACAAGAAATTTCATGAAGATGATGAGGAAATTCTTTAGGTATGGAAGAGAAGGTCACCCACCCATTAACTTCTGACAAGAAAAACCGGCGGTTGCGATAGAGTATGGGAAATATTCGTTCGACTCTCAACGCGTTGTTAATTGGTTCATCTTTGAAGACCCAGTGCGTATTGAAAATTTCTTCCCTAAGCCATGGGTTTTCGGAGACAACCAACTACCTCCAATGCAGTGAGGGTGAGATTTTTTCCATCACTACTACCAAATTGAACCTCGATAATGATGTATTGATAGTTAAGCTAGTTAATCATTCAATAATATCAAACATACTATTTTATTCAGGTTCTACGCATTCTTTTATATCCCGAATGTTTAGTAGAACAATCCCAACTCCACCAGAAATCATTGAAGTAAAGATGTTGGTGAGCATGACCAGTGGGCCAATCACTGAGTCCCATGAATATAACTCATCCACAATCATAGTCAGTGGATTGAACTTCTCATCGAACCTCTTAATAATCCCTCTATTGGAATTTGATGTAATTCATGGCATAGATTATATTTCCTTATACAGAGCCCACATATATATCCGTGAGTGGGAAATCAATATCTATAGAGAATTGACCTATGATTCGATACAAGTGAAAGGAAAGAGATTAATTTTCTTTATCTCTATCATCTAATGTGTAGATATTAATGCCCTATGAACATGTGTATCTGGCTCAGATTATTGAGTCTAAGGAGAAACCTTCCTTGAGGACATTCCTATTGGGAGGGAATTTCCTAAAGTGTTTCATGAGGATTTTCCTGGTCTTCCTCCTATAAGGGATGTTTATTTCTTAATTTATCTTATATTTAGGGCGATGAAAATATCCTCTACTACTTATAGAATGGCTATTTTGGACCTTGAGTATCCTAAGAAACAATGACATGAGAATCTAGATAAAGGTTTTATACGCCTAAGTGCTTCACCATGGGGTGCACCAGCCCACATTGTTAAGAAGAAGGATGGGTCAATGCACCTTTTCATCGATTATCGTGAGATTAAAAAAATACCGATAAAGAACAGGTATACTCTACAATGAATTGATGACATGTTCGATCAGCAGAATAGAGCCCAATACTTTTCCAATGTAGATTTTCGGTTGTGAAATTATCATGTAACAATGAAGATGGAAGATATCACCAAGACAATTTTTCGTACAACATACAGGCACTATGAATTCATTGTAATTCCTTTCGGACTCACTATTGCTCCAACAATCCTCATGGACATGATGAATAGTTGTTTTTAGGGATTACCTCATCAAATTTATGGCAGTCATTATAGATGATATTCTAATATACTCCAAAACCAAGGAGGATCAAGAGGAGAATCTAAGAACTGTATTAGAGACCTTATGAAAGGATAATCTCTATGAAAATTTCAACAAGTTTGAGTTCTTGTTTAAGGAGGTATCATTATTGGGCTAGAACATCACATGAAATGGGATATCTATGGATCCCTCCAAAGTAGCTGCAATAGTGGGATCGTTGAGCCCAACATCAGTAATGGATATATGTAGTGTATTGGGGTTAGCAGGATATTATCGTCAATTTGTGAGAAATTTCTCACGATTATCCAAAAACCTTTCCAAGCTTACTCAGAAGGGAGTAATGTATTCTCATAATGATGAATGTGAAGAAAGCATCATGGATTTGAAAAGGATTCTTATCACTACACCTGTGCTCACATTAACCACAAGTGGAGAATTTTTGTTGTATTTAGTGATGCTTCAAAGAAGGTCATGGGATTCCTATTGATGAAAAATGAAAAAGACATCACCTATGCTTCAAGGCAATTGAATTTTAATGAGATGAGTTATCCCACACATGATCTGGAGTTGGGTATGGTGATCTTATATTTTAAAATTTGGAGGCATTATATCTTTGGGAAAAAGTGTGAAATACATATGGACCACAAAATCCTCAAGTATATATTCACATATAAATAGTTCAACATGCACCCACAAAGATGGTATGTGTTGATCGTAGACTATTACAACTGAATCCATTACCACCCTAGGAAAGAAAACAAGGTGGATGATTCTCTAAGTAGAATGGACTGAGAGATTATATCTTTGATGAGAATTTAAAAGGATACATTTTTCATAGATTTGATGAAGATGGACATGAGACTCATAAAGAAGGGAATATCATCCATCCTTTCACAAATGATTTCTCATTCGACTATTTTGGAGAAGTTAAATGATGTTCAAAAGGATGATGTGGAAATTCAATAGAAGGTGGAAGCTATAAGAAAAGGTAAATCCTCGGAGTTCAATGTCAATGAAGAAGGAAATGAGAGATTTGGGAAAAAACAATGTGTTCCTTCATGTCTGGAGCGGAAGAAGGAACATTGGAATGGTTCACATAGTTTAAATTTCTCTATTCACCCATGAAACACAAAGATATATCAACATATCTGAGAGTATTATTGGTGGGATAATATGAAGAAGGAGATCATTGAGTATCCATCAAAGTTCCTAGGGTATTCGCAATTGAAGACAAAGAGGCAGAAGTCTAAGGGGATGATGCAACCATTTCCCATACAAGCATGGATATAAGAGAACATAACCATGGACTTTGTCACTGGACTTCTGAAGAAATTCAAAGGAAATAGTGCAATCTGAGATTTTGTGGATCATCTTAGAAAGTCTGCACACTTCATTGCAATTCAAGAGGATTCTCATTGGATCAACGGGCACAGATATATATTAGTTAATTGGTAAGGTTTTATGGAGTACCACTATATATTGTAAGTGATCAATATCTGTGATTCATTTCAATGTTTTTGAAGAGTCTGCAACATGCTCTGGATACTGAATTGAACTTCAGTACAACCTTTCATCCTCAAAATGATGGACAATCTGAGCAAACTATTCTCACCGTGGATGATATATTAAGATCATGTCCTAAGGACTTCAAAGGAGGGTGGAAAAAAATATTCCTCTAGTCGAATTTTCCTATAATAAGGGTTTCCACTCACGCATCTGAATGTCACCTTATGAAGACCTTAATTGGATGAGGTGTAGAACACCGACATGTTGGGATGAAGTTGGTGATCGTTAAACGATTGGACCTGAAATGGTCGATGAAATGGTAGATAAGGTTAAAACCATTAAAAATCATATCAAGGAATCCCAAAGTCGATAGAAGAGTTATCTAGATTACCATCATTGATACCTTGAGTTCAAATTTGGAGAAATGGTGTTTCTATGCATATGTTTGTGGATAAAGGTCATGGGGTTTGAATATAAAGGGATGTTAAGTCCTAGGTACTTTCGTCCCTTTGAGATTCTTGATCATGTCAGGGTTGTTTCCTATCAACTAGCACATCAAACTACTATGGAAAAAGTACATGATATCTTTCATGTATCCCCCTTATGTAAGTACATACAAGACCCTTCACATGTACTCTCTTCATAGGTTGTACAGTTATAGGATAATATTTCTAACAAGGAGAAACTAGTGAGGATCATTGATCTTAGAGAAAACAATTACAAAATAAGACAATTACCATCGTTAGGACGTTGTGGAGAAACCACATGTTTGAAGAAGCAATGTGGGAATCAGAGAAAGTGATGAATTAGAGTTACCCACATCTTTTTTCGTGTGGGAAAAGGAAATTTTGATGGAAAAATTTCTTAAGGGGGGAAGATTGTAACGACCCAAAAAAAATATTAATAAAAATTCTTCTTAGTCAATTTAAATGTTTTCTTATGGTTATGTAAAATGTATGCACTTATTTGGTTCTGTGTTTTGAATTTTAAAATATATTTATGAATTTTTACCATTGGAAATATAGGTGGGGAACATAAATCACATGATCAGTATAAATATAGGCCTTTAACAAATACAATTTACTCAAAAAAGGAAGTGATGGCCTCATCTAGTAGACTTTCTCCATACAAAGACCTTTATTTCGAGCTCAGAAAGGAGGTGGAATCACTGGGCTTATCTCTTGACCGATCCCAATCTGAGCTTGAAAATTTTTAGCACAAGCGAAATCGTCTATGAGAGAAGTGGAAGTTGATAACGATTACCACTCAATCAATGCTAACTGAGCCACCCCTAGAGTCTTTCACCATCACACACGTTACCTTAAGGTCTAATGGGAGTGTTTTAAGGGGTTATGTAACAAGAACCTAGTACTAATATTTTGTTCATTATTCTTGTATAGTGAATTTATATTCAATTTATTATTGATATTGTGTAAATTGTTTTTACAGCACAAATTGTATTTTTAGATTACTTTTAACTAAGAAATATATTTTGATTAATTAATGGATTTTTGAATTAATTAAAATATTAATAAAATATTAATATAATTATAAAATTATTTTTTATTAAATATTAATTGATGTGTAATTTTATGAAAGAATTTGTAAATTTTATGAAGGTTTGAAAGTTGTTTTTGTCAAAACCCATGAATTCTCTGTAAATTTCTGTTTTTATATTAAAGGTAAAAAATGAAAATATTTTTAAAATTATTTAGATAAAATAATTTTTATTTTTGGAATCAGGACATCGAAATTATCCAATGGTGAATTTTTCATAATTTTCTAAGACATCTCATTTTTTGGGTAAGAATTAAATACTTTTTAAATATATAATGAGTTTTTTGACATCATAATGACCCAATAGTGATGTAATAAAATACTATAAACCTTATTTTCGTCCAATATATTATTTACCATTAATATAATGTGATTTTAGAATTTTCTTATTTGTTTAACAAAGCTTTAGTGGACTCTCCAAGACTTATAAAACATTTTCCATTTTTATATTATTTTCCTTGAGAGTGTGACTCACCTTCACATAAGAAACCCTAATATTTTAAAAGGTTTGGCCATTGGACATATAAAATATTATTTTCCTATTACATTTGAAAAATACAAGGTCCAAAAAACATTGTCTGGTTTTTGGTTTTGATTATTTTTATGTGTGGTGTCCCAAACCAAAATAATAACGAATTCCCCCTCCTTTCCTATATAAACCCACCCAAGTTCCCACTTACTATTCACTCAAAGCCTTTGAATTTATTCCAACCTCATCCTCCTATATCTTGAATCCTCTTAAGGTTCCCTAATTTTTTCTAAAGAATCTCTCAAGCCTCTCATGAGCCATTGGAAGCACCCTTCAAAGTAAGGGATTCCTTACTTTCTCAATTTTTTCAAAACAATTTATAGTTGTTATGCCGTTTTTTTCAATTAAAAATGTTAGGGTATGAATTTGAACCTCCCCATACTAACCTATTTATGTTTGTATGATGGGATACCACTTTATCTCCAATTAATGCCTCCCACGTACACCTGTTACCATACTGAAATTCCATGAGGGATTTCTATCTATTCTTTTACATCCAATTAATTCATTTGTATTATGCATATAAATTCCATTATGTTTGTTGGGAAATGTATCATAATGAACCACTTACTCTCCATTTCATATAAATATTATGATACACTCATTTCTCTCTCATAAAACATTTTTTATGAATCTTGTTTCACCTTGTTATGCTACCGAAATTGCACTACGGCTTTCAAAGCCAATGCCATTGTGTAGTGAATACCATGCCCATTTAACTATCATGGGTATTCACATTTATCCACATTTACATATTTATTTTAAAGGTTCAGGTATTTATTACACATCCCATTATTGTGGAATAAATTATTATGATTGATTCTATGTTGTATGGTCCATGAGGTATAAATATGCATGAAATGAAATGTTTAAGAAGGGTGTACCCTGCTAGCGCTCCAATGCATTGGGTAAAGTATAGAATAATAATACATAATGTGTAATGAGTGTTGACTCATGATAATTCAAGGGAAATTAGGGTTTAATCATTCCTCGTGTTCAAAGAGGGGTTACTCTTGCTCTTTGTGCAATGAGCCTTGGCTTATGCTCATTAGTTTTTAATTGTTGCTTCCACATTTCCATGTAATGATTATCATGATTTATCAGGACGTTATGTTCATATTTCTATTGTGCTCCATTGATATTCCTATTTCCAAAAATTTATTGTAATATTCATTTTATTCCTTGTTTACTTCTTTACTGGTCTTTATAGTTCTCCCCTTTCTTTTGCATGTCCTCGGGTTATCCCATGCAGTGCTAAGTACGAGGGAATACAGTGGTTATGTAATGGATGTTTTCAATAAAATGTTGAATTATATGTTTTAGGTTGTAATTTAATTTTCCTAATCCCCCAAAACACTATACATCTTAATATTATATGATGTATCAAGTGAAGGTTTTTTGTAATAAATCATTTTAAAGTAATAAATAAAGAGAAAAGTTGTCATAAAATGAATATGAATAAGGGTTTTATACAACAAAGTGCTTCACTGTGGGGTGTTCCATTCTTCATCATCAAGAATAATGATAGACCAATGAGACTCTACATTGATTATCATGAGCTTAATAAAATCATGATAAAGTATAAGTATACCCTTTCAATAATATATGACTTGTTCGATCGGATTCATGGGGCATGTTATTTCACTAATGTAGACCTTCGGTCAGGATATCCCCAATTAAATTTGAGAAAGGAAGATATTCCGAGGACTACCTTTCGAATGAGTTATATATAAATTGACTTCATAGTGATTCCATTAAGACTCACTAATGAACCTATAATTTCCATGGATTTAATGAATAGAGTTTTTATCAATTACCTAGTTAAATTTTTGTTAGTCTTTATTGATGATATTCTGATATACTTCAAGAGAAAGAAGGAACATGAGGAGCATTTGAATACTCTCCTAAATAATTTTCGAAGGGAGAAATTTTTATGGAAATTACATATAATGTGAGTTCTGTATGGAGGAAGTATCATTCTTGGGTTATGTTATCACCAAAAAAAGGATTTATGTGGACCCTTCAAAGATGAAGGCAATGGAAGAGTGTCCCAGCACAACTTCTGTAACAGAGATCCGTATCATTTTGGGTCTAGCAGGGTATTATCGATGATTCGTGAAGAACATTTAATGATTTTCAAACCCATTGACCAAGCATACAAGGAAGGGGGTAATTTTTTCTAGACTTTGTAATGTGAAGCATATTTCATAGAGATGAAATAAAGGATTATCAATGTTCCAATACTCACATTCACAACAAGTGGAGAGCACGTTGTGGTGTACAATGATGTATCAAAGAATGTAATTGTATGTGTGCTGATGAAAAATGATAATGTGATGGCCTACTTCACAAGGTAGCTGAAATTCCATGAGAAAAAAAATCATAAGAATGATCTGGAGGTGGTGGCAGTGATCTTTGTGTGGAAAATATAGAATCATTATCTATATGGGGTGAAGTGTGAGTTATATGTCGTCCACAAGAGAGTCAAATATATATTCACACAAAAAGAGTGTAATGTGCACTAGCTAAGATGGATAGAGCTATCAAAGATTATGACTACTCAATCCACTACCATCTCGGTAAGCCAAATAGGGTGGGGAATTCTCTATGTAGAAAGGATCATTCATGTTTATCAATGATGTTAATTGAAAAGGATATGATACTCATAGATTTGTAAAGGATGGAAATGGAAATAATTAAGGGAGGAGCATCATTAATCATTTATCAAATGGTTGCTCAACCTTACCTCTTAGTGATAATAAATAATTTTGAAAGAAAAGATGTGGAAATTTAGAATAGTGTGTAAGATTTCAAAAATTGGAAATCCTCTTATTTCAAAATTGATGAAGAAGGAGTTGTAAGATTTGGGTCATGATTATGAGTACAATCTGATCCAGAGATAAATTAGGAGCTTATGAATGATGCACATAGCTCAACCTTTTCTATCCACCGAGGGAGAACAATGATGTATCAAGATATCTGAGAAAAATTTTTATGGGACAATGAAAAAAGGGATATTGCTAAATATACATCAATGTTCCCGGTATGTCATAAAGTGAAAGATAAGGGGAAAAATTCTAAGGGGATGTTGCAAACACAACCCATAACATGGAAGTGGGAGAACATTACCATGAAAATTGTCACTGGACTCTCAAGGACATCCAGAGGGAACAATGTTATATGGGTCATTGTATATCATCTTACAAATAAATCTCACAATATCATCATTCGATAGGACTTTTCATTGGATCAACTTGCATAGAATTACATAAAATAAGTGGTAAGTCTACATTGAGTAACACTATCCATTTTATCTGATCGTGATCTGATTTTCACCTCAGTGCTCTGGAAAAGTCTCCAAAATTATCTATGAACTATACTTAACATTAGTGCGGCCTATCATCCTCAAAATAATGACCAATCTGAGAAAACTATTTAGACACTAAGAAAACTATTGAGTGTGTGTTATATATAATTCAAAGAAGGATCAGATCAATATCTTCCACTAGTTGAATTCTCCTACAACAATAGTTTTTTACTTGAACATCCAAATGGCACCATATAAAGAACTTTATGGGAACAAGTGTAGAACACCGGTGTGTTGGGATGATGTCAGTGAGCGTAAGGTGATACGACCTGAAATTTTCAATGAAATGGTGGAGAAGGTGAAAACCATTCTGCATCATATCATGGATGCCCAAATTTGACAGAAATGTTATGTAGAAAATCGTGAATGAGACCTTGAGTTAAATGTTGGAGACAAGGTATTTGTACACATATCTCCATGGAAGAAGGTCATGAGTGTTGGAAGGAAAGGGATGTTAAGTCCCATGTATATCGACCCCTTATAGATCCTTCATCGAGTGGGAGTTGTGGCCTAGCAATAGGCGCCTCCACCTAAAATGTCGAAATTACATGATGTCTTCCATGTATCTCTCTTAAGGATGTATATACCAGACCCTCCACATGTACTCTCTTCAGAGGTTGCATAGTCTGAGGATGATTTTTTCTATGAGGAATAGCCAGTGAAGATCTTGGATCGTAGATACAAAGTTTTATGCAACAATACTACTCATCTGGTCAAGGTATTATGGAAAAACCATATGTACGAAGAGGAAACATGGGAACTGGAGGAAGAAATGAAGGAAAAGTACCGACAACTATTTTTGGAATAGAATTTAAAACAAAATTTTGAGGGAAAAATTTACTAAGGCAGGAAGAATGTAATGACCAAATGTTTTATAAATAAAAATTCCATTCTTATAACTATGTCATTAAATCTCATGAAAACACAACATAATGAAATAAAAAGATCAATGTGACCTATAAAAATATGTTTCTCACTTTTGTGTTTGGAAATTTAAAAATTTGACACACACAGTTGTAATCAGTACGTTTCCTGGAATCCGATAAGAAACACATAATGTTTGGTGAATAGTAACCCACCCTTATGAATAAAAACAAACCCTTATGAATATTGATGTACTCTAATGTATTTTAATCTTATCTATGATAATATAGAAATAATATTTAAGTTGAAAGATTGATATTCCTATATTTTAGAATATGTAAATGAATATTTTAAAATTGGCTTTTGATAATAAATTTTGAGTCTTATTAAATATTAAATTAATCATATTTATAAAATAATTTTTGAAAAATGAAATTTATTTTTGGATTCTACAAATCGATAAATGTTTAGGGAGATTTTTTGATATTTTTTTCAAATACTTTAATTTTTTATGAATAATAAATCCGATATTTCACAATAAATGCTAAAACCTTAATTTATGCATCATATTTGAGTCATTGATGATGTAAATGGTCTTTGGTTCGATTTCACATGAATTTATTACTATTATTGGTGATTGAATACTTACTATTCCTTATTGTAAAAAAATAATAAAATAATGCTTATGATATTATGAAAACCCTCATGTCCTCCAATATACCCCCCACTCCCTCAAGCCATCACTACTCTCAATCCTTGTGCCTTGCCAATATTTTACACAAATCTCTCTCCATGCTCCTCCCACACATCTGAAATCCTTTAGCATCTTCAAAATATGAAAACATATCCCTTAAGAGGTTCTCAATGGAGGATGTCTCAAGTGTCAAATTCCTCTTTCCAATTCCTTCATTTCATTTCATTTCTTTTTGTTTCTCTCCTCACCTCCCTTGACAAAAAGAGTATGATAACTCTAGTAACATACATGTACTAGAATTGTTTATTCTAATGATATATTTTATTATCTTTTCTATTTCCCCACCTTTTTATTTGAATAAAATTAATGCACTGTTTGAGATGTGCTAATTTAGTACATTCTAGGACAATAGTTTATCATTTTTTATCATATTTATTTCTAGTCATGAAGCAATTTGTGTTATTATTGAACCAGATTATTATATATGTAATATATCATAATTTTGTTTATGTAATTCTTTTGTCCAAATGGAATTATGTTATAATGAAAAAAAATTTCTTTGTAATCAAACCCACTGATTAACCAAAATGATTGTCACAATTTTTTTATATAATAATTCAAATTCACTCTATGTAACCATATTAAATTTTAAACCACGTAATCTCATGGATGTTAACTAATAGAATATAAATTCAATTCTAGGCAACCACTTTCATCTTACATGTTTATCCAAATATGAATATAAGCGAACCGGTCATTAAAACCAATTAAACAAATGAGTGAGAACAATGAAATTGAACATCATAACCAATCAAAATTGTTATAAATGAACATAAAATTATTATAATAAAATAATTAAATATAAGAGAGGTTCTCGAATTATTAATTAACATACCTAATTGTTTTATTCCGGTATTAAATGACAAGTGGAGAACACCAAATGATTTAGGGTAATGGATCCTCTCCATTTCTCTCTTAATACAAAATGCCTTTATAAAGACCCTTTCATCATTATCTTTTAGGGATCTACACATTTTTAAAAGATTTCATATGTAGAACATTCTAATAAGTAAAAATTTTTAAAGGGAAATTCTGGAAATTTTTACCTAATTTCATGTTCACTGTTTTCTATATTTCAAAACTGAATTGTATTTATAAATTCTATATTATTATTATGAAACCCATCTTGGTTCAATTCTAGTTTTATATAAATGATTGTATACTCTTCTATTTTAAAGGCTCTATATTATTTTCTTTAAAACTGTGAAAAAATGTTTTAATGATAATGTATTTATATACATTTCTTATATGTTTTCACTTTTGTTTGATACCACTTACCTTGTTATATTACTAGTTTAACTTATTAACATCCACACATGTTCTAAATCGTTTCCTTCCTGGTCACATTCCAGATACACCAATTGGTTATGATTTATGACATGATAGTGGTACCCAATTCATTCAATTGGTACCCTTATGTTTATATATGTTTGATTATGTGTGATTATTTATTTGGAAACTTATTCCTGAAAATGATGAGATGGGAGTGCCCCGATAGCGCTTCAATGTATTGGGTAATGTTATGTCTCATGAGATGCAATGTGAAACAAGACTGGTGGTAATCCTTGACCTGTAATAAATGGGAAACGAGATTGGTGGTTATAATTGACTTGTACTAAAATAGGAAATGGGATTGGCAGTAAGACATGACCCATACTAAGGAAATGTTTTATAATTCTGCCACATTTATATAATTCCATGTTAATATGTTCCCATGCCTATATGAAATGATTTCATATGTTCCATGCTTTGGATATCTTTATTTAATGCCTCCTAACTCATGTGGCTAAGATATATCCTTATGTTCATTCCCATACTAGGATTTTCAGCTCATCCCTTTGTTCTTGTGTTCCCCAGGGTACCCCATGAAGATGTAATGGCTCAAAGGAAGTTAGGAGCTCTTTATGAAGATAAATTAATGAAATTTATTTCTCCCATATTTTATGTTTTATGTACCTAGTATTCCAAGACACTAGATTGAACGGTCCTTGGATTTTATTCTAATGTATAATTTTTTTTAATATCACATAATGTTATATATAAAAGTCATGGGTCTCTATAAGAGAGGCCATTTAGAGAATCAAAATTTGATAAATCTCTAGTGAATCTATCTTGGTCCATATACATGGTCAACAAACCCCTTGGATGTCAAATAATACATGGGTTTCCTTCCTAACACATGATAAGTAATTACCAAATAGGGTTACATGTCAGACTAATAATTTCCCCATAGTACAACACATGTTATTTTAGTATTTTACCCACACCCACACAGACCATGTAAACACACCAGGAGGATAAAATTCTTAATTACTAATCCAATCCATGAATTCTTAACTATAGAGTTCTAATAATGTAGTCTCATAAAAATAAAAGTGTACTGTGATGACACAGGTAATAACTTTTATCCTTTTATTCCTCATTTTTTAAGGGGTGTTACAATCTACCCCTTTAAATAATAATATCCTAATTATTGATCCCATGGATCAAAACATGGAAATGTCTCTTCACATCCAATGTAGAATTGGTAGGAGTGAAATTTTCCACGAACCATCCCAGTTAACATGGTAACCTGATAACTGAGTCATCCCTAACATGGCCTAATGGGCATTCTCGATCCCAACCAGTTGGAAACACTCACTTTGAATTATATATAAATCGCAGGGGAATGATTTTCATACATAATTCCAAAGGTAAAATATAAAAGTGTGGTCAATAGTCATATGAAAAAATGAACTAAAATTAAAAAGGTAAATATATACTAAAATAATACATTCTCAAAAGGCAAAATTACAACCATGATTAAACTTCAAATATAACCGCATTTAATTAGGTGATCACGTCCCCATTGGTTACATTCATCAATCCATGTCCCATGTATCTAGAACATCCTCTAACTTAATGTGATACTTTTTCCATTTCTTGGACCTATCAAAAGATAATCTATAAACTCATGAATTTGATGAGAGTCTATGGTCTAAATATCTAGACATGATCTCACTAATTTATCCACAACAAATTCAATAATAATTATTCAAAATATTAATTTAGATAATATAAAACAAAACATGGCATGAAATTAACATATTTTAAAATAAAAAATAATTTGATTATATAAATATGTCAATCTTATAAAAAAAGTCATAAATGAACATTTTATATAAAACAATTCTTATAAATAAAATTGTATAAGTGAAATGGTTCAACAAATCAGTTACAAATAATCATCAAATTAGTTATTACGTAGAACCATTTATCAATCCCTATGGTAAGAGAGTTTATAATAATAGTATATATACACTACTCATCAGTGATCGTGGATCAATATGTTCACATGTCCCTCCACTCAGGTCATCAAAGATCAACACCCTGTTGTAGTAAACATCATTCCGCTATATTTTTATTTCAGTGTTTTTATCATAAATCAAGTATGAATGGGTCAAACCATAGTGTTATTATCATACACACTACTATCTACCTAGGATAGATGTGATTCAACTCCACAAATTAGTCAAATCATGGAAAGTAAATCATTTAAAATAATTTCATCTTTCAATTTTTAATTTCATTGTTTTAGTTTTCAACATGAAAATTCATATCAAAACCAAATAAAAGGTTCCCATGAAATTCAATCTATTTATAATCATCATTCATTTAAATATTATTTTCTCAAATCATGGAAAATAATTTTACGAAATGATATCCACCATAATCTATCTGTCTCTAAATCATTATATTTATCAAAACCACCCAAATTGGGGTTTTATTTTTGAAACACATTCCTCTAAAATCATACATTAAATCAACATTAATTAAAACAATATAATACTAGTTTTAAAATCCCTTTCACTAAATAATCAAATATGGTCGCAATTATATGGTAGAACATTAAATTACTATATAGAATTAATCATGTGATCAATCCAACTCAACACACACAACGAGATATGATAAAGATGGTTGAATGCATAGAAAATGAGGGAATGAAACCAAGAAACACCATCCATGAAAACATGGATACAACCCATGATTTTTATGAGGATTCAAATATCTCAATGATGAAGGAAAATAAAAATTGATATTTTTGTAGAGAAGAAATATCACTTATCATAGAGGTCTAAAATGCTTACAACATAGGATTAATATGTAAATAATCGAGTTTTGAAGAGTCAAAATTTATCTTGGGTGATTTCATGAGAATAAAGTTAGAATGAATGTAGAGTGGGAGGAAAATAAATAAAAAATGGGATCATGTAATTTAATTATGTAAAAACGTATACCATATTGTATCCCCCATGCCCAATGTATAGACAGGTCTAAAATATCCAAAAATGGTGTATCCTCCTTCGACCAAGCTGCAATAACCCTTGATCAACCATCCTCTTAAAAAATGCTACAAACCATGATAAAATATACTTATCCAGTGGTAAATCCGCATCCAAGAATAATAACCATGTCTCATATTTTCCAAAATAGGAATTAGCACCAAAATGAATGAACCAAGGCTACATGGCACAACGATTCCTCATTTCCACATCTATGTTGAAATTGTTAGTAGCCCAGAAAATGGACCTCAAGATATACTATATCATTTAATTTTAGTCTAAAACATTGACTGTACTATCAATTTTATGTATCATACAACACAAAACATATCCCTACTAATAAATTTATAGCCATACTCTATTTATTCCAAACAAATATGAATCCTTTAAAATTTTTCCCTTTCACCAAAAAAAGATCGCTATCATAAAAGGGAAAGAAAGGTATTAAAATAAAAATAAAAACCAAGAGGGTGACTAAATCTTCATGATTTAAGGTTATAATGTGTTACAATATCCCTTCCAAAAACACATTTGTCTCAAAAAATAATGTCAAGGGGATACCAAATCATGATGATGAGTCCATTAGACTCTCATTAGTGCATCGTACTACCACATCTCATTCAAATCCAATCTATGATTCCATATCATATGGACCGATTGTATCATATTCCAATGAAAAAAAATTGTATCTAAAATAAAAATTCCGAATGGACTCTCAATCATCGATAAATTATGCTCAACGTCATGATATTCACAAATCAATCAATGATAATGGTCAAAATAATACTTATGATGTTATGATACTTGAATCTAATTGTGGGTCAAAAAAATTATAGTGGATATTCAATATGATAAACCACATTCCCCACCCACTTACAAATCTATAAATCACCCATAATCCTCAGAATAATAATTCCTTAATTTCAAAGATCTCAATTCCCCAATCAAGGTGAAACTATAAAAAAACTCAATCTCCAATATAAAAATACAGAAATCGTTGATTAAGATCAACATAATATTTATATCTCATTGGTTCCATCAGTATTCATTGAAAAATAAACTGAGTCATCAACACTGTCTCTTTGACCCAATTCATTATATCCAAGTAACAATCACCAATATTATACAGTCATAATGGATATCTACAAGTTAGCCCATATAAGGCCACAAAGGGTTCTATTCTGATAGTACACTAGTAACTATTGTTGCATGAAAACTCAACAAATCTAAAATGGTAATATAATTATCCATAAATGTTATGAACATAAAAAAATATAAAGTCATCCAGAATCTATATAGATCATTTTTTTCTATTCATCCATATATGGATGATAGGCCATTCTAAAAAGCACCTGGAATTTCATTGCCTCATCGAATCCACTTCATAAGTGATAAATGAATTATCGATAATTATCAAAGACTATATTAGATGGAAATCCCTAGAATCTATCAATATAAAACACATAGTGTTTTTAGAATTACTCATATATAATTTAATATCAAATGGGTATAATGTGAATATATTTTTTAGCATATAAAACATGGCCCATATCACATTTTTCCTTCAAAGAGTATGTAGAGACCTAAACACAATGTGAAAAAAATATCATCCAACTTAAATGTCAGTACCGAAATAATATTATGAAATTTTAATGTCTCTTGTATACATAATCGACATTCCTATACATATGAAAAAATTAATGAATATTAGTGATTTATTATCTCATATCTAGCCAATATGATACTCACCGTATATTATTGAATATAATTTTGGTTCTATGGAGTTATTTTTACACTAAGAAATTTATAAATCCCCTAAAATAGATGTTATCATTTCCATAGATAAATATGATCAGTTCTATAAACATAGGATACCATCCAAAAAAATTTCACTTAATAATGCTCTCCCCATCATTATGTAATTCCCTTCTTCTTTGGAATTCATCATCATGAACTTTCTCCCCATGATTTATCTCAAGAAGATATAGGTTATCTACATTTTTTCCAAATACACCTCAAACATATTCCCATAGACACCAAAATTCCATATATAAATGAGGTCCATCATATTTTATAATTTTAGTGATTCTTTCAAACCGTATGTCAGATGTAACCTAGTCAAACCTCAACAACAACATTCCCCTTACCCATGTGTATGAAATGACAAAATTAGAAGACTAAATGGACTCCAAATAATTCCTATATTGAGTATTCATATCTTTTTATAGGACATATATCTCATTATTTTTTGGTATGATTAAATATAAAATATATCTTCAAAAATTAATTTTCAACATCTCTTAAGATCATGCATCACAACTTTGAGCTCAAGATCATGGGATAAAAAATATTTCGTATACGGTATAATATTTATGGGGGAATAGGCTACCACATGATAACCCTGCATAAGGAAAAACCCCATACCTAAACCTATGGTTTCAAATAGGTCCTAATATCCATATATGTACTATTTATTATTTAACATTAGAGCATAATAGAAAAATCATTTCTTGTCGACAAAATAACATTGGAATTTTTCATCTGAAATGAAACTCACTCATTTCAATGTGAGATAGGTTGTTGTAGAAGAAAAATCTGGAAAATATATGATGAATATACATTGACACGTAAATATGGCCCGCTATCCCTATGGATATCTAGTATTGCCATTGTTTATTTCTCACAACATCACAATATATTAAACACCAAGGCCCCTTATCAGACCAATCACCTTCACTACATACCAACACAAGTTCTTTTAGTGTTTTTCCCAACTCACACACACCGTAGGAAATATCCCAGTAGTTCACCCAACCTAATCAATAATGAAGGCCAATAAATCATAACCGTGGAGTTATAATTAAGTAATAATCAAAAAATGATTCACCATTGTAACATTTTTTTGTAACATTCAGCCTTTTAATACTCACATTTCTAAGGGTGTTATACTCTATCCATAATAAATAACATCACCCTCATTACGTAACCTACACCTCAAACCCATGTCATTACTCTTACCTTATGGATTTGTATTGGTTTGTATAAAAATTTTCATGAAGCATACCAAATACCCTATTACCTTGTTTCCCATGTCAGGCCTAACATGGTCCAAAGGTCATTCTTGATTCCCAAGGGGTTGAGATATGAATTTTTCATCATAAAAGTGTTTTGAGGGAATTAGTTTTCTTAAAAAATGATGGAGATAAATGATACATGTAATTATTATCCATACTCTAAATGGGAGTGTACTAGAATGAAATAACTAAATTAGCACTGAAATAGAAAATAATAAAATCAAACAACATCTAGCTAGATTAAATCCTAAATCGATAATAATCTATAATGTGGATCACATTACCACTAGTAAACTACATCACTCTGGGTCTTGAGGTTCTAGAACAGCCCTCACGACCAAGTGGCACTTTTTATTTTATTGGAAATGGAATGAGATAGTCAAAAAACTCCCAAAAAATGGTAGAGGGTGAGATAAATAACATAATAGGGTCTCAAAATTTTTTTCCTAATCAATTACATAATAATTAATCCAAATATGATTTTAGTTTGACTTAAAATTGAATAATTTTCCATTTTTATATTTTCAAAAAAATGATATGTTCATGTCAAAAAGAGGGAAGTTATATCAAAACAGGTTTAAATAAACATTATATATATAATAATTTATAAATATTAATTTGAATGAATGAAATAGTTTAAATAATCAATATTATGTTATCATAAAAGCAATTATACCAAGGCACCATGTATCAAGATATGTGAGAACATAGGACCTATTAATAGGATCTTCACACTACTCATTGGTGATCTCATCTCAATGTGTGTACAGATCCCCTGACTCAAGCCATTGGGACTCGACTCCCTATTTAATAAAAATCATGCCATGGTTTTTTTAAGTCAGAATTTTTATCGTCAACATAGAACTAGGGGTGGACCCTATAATTATCCTCTTACCCCAAACTAATTCCCAAGGCTAAACGTTCTTCAAATAAAAAAATAAATCAAAAATGAAAAAATTAATCATTTAAAATTATTTTACATTTAAAATTATATTGTCATAGTTTTATTTTTCAACATTCATTTTTATTTCTAAACAAAATCATTAATTTTTATGAAATTAATGTGTTTATAAATAATCATGAATTTAAATAATTTTTTGACAAATTAGGGGAAATCATTTAGCCAAACATATTCCATCACAATCCAACAATTACTAAATCATTACTTGTCACAAAACCATATTTAAATTCTCAATCACATGATTTTGATATCACCAAACAAATACACATTAATTAAAATAATATAAAATTAGTTTTACTTAACTTCTAATAAATTAACCAAAATATTTCTATTTTTTGGATGAAAAAATACGAAACCACATACCATTAATCATGTGATCACACAAAATCAACACTTATAATGGGATCTTCCAATAAATAATGAAGCCATAGGAGATCATGGTATTTATCCTAGAAAATACATCAATCAATATAAGGATCCAATATTTCTTCATAATGAAAATTCAACACAGTAACTCAGATCGATAAATAAAAACTAAATATTACATATTGAGAAAAGTTCACATTATGGAGAGGGTAAAATTTCATACATCTTTGCATTGATCTAAAAAAATTTATTTTAGAGGTGTAGAAACATATCATGGTATCCTCCAAGATCTATATTCTTTAATGAGAGTGGAGTGGGTGGAAAAGAAATATAAAATGGGGATTGGGGAATTAATAATTTACAGTCATATACTATGCTAAAACCCTCATGGAAATAGAACATAGGTGATGAAAATAGCCAAACCAAGATGTAGCATCCTCTGACCATACTATAATAATATCCCATCACCCAACCACATGAAAACATGCTGATAACCTCCCACAAAACTACATAACCTTGGGGTAAATCAACCTTGATTCAAAATAACCACAAAACAACATTTCCATAATATAAAGTAACACCCAAATGAACTATCTAGGGATCCACAAAAAAATGAGAGGCTTCCTTTCTATATCTATTCTGAAATTGTTTATATCATAATTAACTAGCCATAAGATCTCTTATTACATAGCATTTTGTTATATGACACATCTTTTATTCTCTATTCCATATCCCATAAACAACAAAAAATATCCCTACTAAAAAATTTAATCCTAATCATCATCAATTAAAAATAAATATAGACCCTTATACATTTGGAAATTTCTACCAAAAAACTCTACAACCTCAAAAGGGATTAAAGAAACCCCAAAAAAGGAATCCAAGAGAGAGTCTATAATTACCTGAAAGGAGGTAACATTTTTATATGAAACCTGATTTTTATTAAAAATATAGATATGGTTTATTATAGAAACATTCATTTAATACATCCTAGAATATTGGTAGGTATAGTTTCTTTGGTAATTAAAAACATTACATTACTACATAAGGCATAAAATACAACAACATTATTGAAAATTTCTTTTAGATGACCAAAACATTTCGTCATACATAGATTTTCATGGGTAACCTGAGGAAATACAAAAGAAAATGGTTGTGATATAAATCTTATTAAGTAATTAAACAAGTAATAACATGAAGGATACAATACATGTTAGAAAATAGGAATATAAATGGAGCCCAAGAGAAAAACGAACATAAAGGCATGATATAACATGATAATCATAACTTGGAAATGTCGATACCACATAAAACATGGTATTATCATGATGTATGTCTTATTGAACAAGTATTATAATGATTAAACCCTCATTGCACATGAATTATCATGATTATACCGTAAATTCACATGAATTAGCATGAGTAAACCCTCATTGCACATGTATTAGCATGAGTAAACCATCATTGCACTTGACATAGCATGAGTAAACACTCATTGCACATAGATAAGAATGATTAAACAATCATTTCACCTGATAATCATGAGTAAACCCTAATTTCACATGGAATATATTGATTCTAAGCATAACCAATGCGTTGGAGCACTATTATGGTGCACCATTTATAAACTTTTCATTTCATACGTAAGACTTCCACGTGGATCATATAACAGGTAATAATTTACTGTCATAAGTTATTCCAAGATTAAGGAATATGGAATAAATACATGTAAGTATAATTAAATATGTATATTTATATAAAGGTGAATACACTTAATAGGGAAATGGATAGGTTATTCACTACACGATGATCTTGGCTTGGAAAATCGTGATGCAATTTTGACAGCATAACATCGCAATATAGAAATTCTTATGTTCAGCTGGTGAGAGATAAATTGGTATCACATCATTTATAAATGAAATATATTATAATGTAGACATGTAAAATAATATTACAACATATGAAAAGGAATTTTGATGCATAATATAGGATAAATACTTGAATAGAAATAAGAAAAGACAAATCCCTTATGGAATTTCAGCATCGTAACATGTGTACAAGGATGCCATTAATGAGGGTGAAAGTGGTATCTAATCACTCATGAATAATAAAGATGTATTTTCGAGGTGTTAAATCGTAACCCAAATTTATTAATTAAATGTAAATAGGTATTACACCATAAAGAAACATGGATAAAAATGACAATGGAATGAATCCCTTGAGAAAATTCAGAATTTTAATGGGTGCATATAAGGGTTTGTAAGAGGAATATATTATAGTGACAATGAATATAAATATTTATAAATAAAATGTAGAGAAAGTAGGTTATTTAGTAACATATCACAATATAGTAATTAATGAAATTAAAGTACATAACATGAAATGAATGGTTGATAAAAGCTGTGGGTGGAAGATCCCTTACCAAATTTTGGCATAATAACGACTAGGTTGGGGTCAAAATGATGGATGTTAAATAATGAATAATTAAAATTAAATAAAATTTACAGTAATATAATGATAAAAAATAATGAAATTATAACCATTCTAAATTACATATACTACTTTTAAATAAGATTGTTGAATTTCAAAGGCGGATAGAAAAGTCATGATCCTTCATGTGGAAGTGTGATACAAAAGGATTGGGAGATGAATCAGGGTAGGTTCAGGGTGACTTTAGAGGACTCTAGGAACTATTTGGTAGAGTTTGGTTGAGCTCTAAATGGTATTAGTGAAGAGGGAATAGAGGTTGTAATGGTTTTTTATAAGAAATGAGAGGGAATTCATTATTATTTTTGTTTTGGAAAGTACACATTAAATGAATCAAAACCACAAACTATAACCTGTTATTTCCCATGAATTTTTAAAAAGGGAAGAGGAATAAAATATTGTTTATGTCCAGGGTCTTCACATATTTTAATATTAGGATGGCTTATGTGGTGTTTAGTCACACTCTCAAGAAAATCATTTTAAAATGTTAAAATATTTTATGTCTTGGAGTTTCTACTATGGAATTATAAAATTAATAAAACAAATATAAAATCACAATATTCTACTTGTAAATCATATATTAGAAAAATATATATTTTATAGTTTTTTATTACATCACTAATGGGTCATTATGATTTCATGAAACACATTATATATTTATTTGGTATTTAATATTTACCCAAAAATTCAACTGTCCTATGAAATTATGGAAAATCCACTATTTGATAATTTAATCATCCTTATTCCAAAAATATTATTTATTTTATCTAAATAATTTTCTAAATATGTTGATTTTAAATTTTAAAACAAAAAAAAATTATTGAAAATTTACGTGTTTTGAAAAAAAAAGTTTTGAACCATAATAAATATTACATTTCACTTCATAAAAATTATATATTAATTTATTATTCATAAAAATAATTTCATAATAATATGTTATTTAATTATTAATTTTTTCAAAAATTCATTAATTCATCAAAATAAATTCTTTAATTAAAAATTTACCTTCATTTTTATCATATAGAAATATAATTCTTGTCAAACATAATACATAATCTTTTATAGAGTAAAAAAATAAAAATAGTCATCTTTTATAATTAAAAGGAATGTTCATATAACAATATTATAATAAAATTATTTGTAAAAAAATATTTTAATATAGTAATTTATATATTTATGAATATTATCACATTACTCGAAAAGTCAATTTATCTAATGCATTATATTTTTTGGAAAAACTATTCTCATAAATGAATTTATGGAATAAGAATTTTTTTTATAAAAGGGATTACACAAAAGGAAACTAAAACCTTGTTACATTACCACTTGTAACACCCACTTAATACCGAAGGGTTAGGTCTGTGGTGAGGACTTACTCTTTGGGAGGCTTGGATAACATCACTCAGGTTGTAATTTCTATTAACATCCACTTATCCCATAGGTAATTCTGTTCATGGTTAATTTGTTGAATCTCATATTGGGATTTGTCAAGAATAATGCTTAGTGATGCTGCCTACTTTCTGGGCTCTAACATATGGGCTTCATACAATTTGAGTCTACTAAATGAGGTTTTCCTCTCCTTTTCGATGATGAAAAAAGTATTTTTAAATACCATAAATTTACCCTAATAATGTGATCACTATTCAACCGCTATATCATCAACGGTAATGATACTTAACAGTAATTTAATCCGAATTATAATAATAAGAGTAAAGTGCATGAATTTTATATATCCATAATAGATTTATTTAAATAAAATAAAGGTAATATTATTCACGAATGGTAGGGTTGTTACAACCTTCCCCCCATATGAAATTTCAACCTCAAAATTTCCATTTCCCACTCTATAAAATATGAGCGTAAAATTTCCTCGTCACTCCCTCCGGTTCCCACATTTCTTATTCAAACATTTGGTTTCTCAACAACACTTTGATAATGTGTATCATATTATTTGGTAGAAATTTTTCTCCATTATCTAATATCTTTACTGGATTTTCCTCATAATATATTTCATTCCATAATGGTGCCACCTTTGTATTGAGTACATGTTATAAGTTTGGTATGTACATACTCAAGAGTGATACATGGAATACATCATGTACTTGAGATAGGTTTGGTGGGAGTTCTAGTCAATAGGCCACTACTCCCATGTGATCAATGATCTCAAATTGGCTAATGTTCCTTGAATGAATCTTTCCCTTTTTCCTAAATCTCATAACTCTCTTCCACTATGATATGCAGACGAATACCATGTATTCAACATCAATCTCGATGTCATGTCGACAATTGATAGTGTAGAGATTTTTTGAATCTAATCAGAATTGATTTATTGTTGAATGGTCTTAACATTCTCCACCATTTCATAGAACATTTCTAGACCTATAATTTTCCCTCCCCAGCTTTATCCAAACATGTCGGTGTTCTACACATCTTCCTACAATGGGATAGATAAAGTGCTATTTGCATGCTGGAGTGGAAACTATTATTTTATGATAACTTAACCATAGGAAGATATTGATCCCACCCACCTTTCAAATCCATTGAGAATGATCTCAAAATTTCCTCATGTTTTTGGATAGTCTGCTCAGATTGGCCATTAGTTTTATGATGATAAGTTTTACTGATGTTCATCTCAGTATTTTGAGCATGTTGGGGACTCTTCCAGAACATATCGGTGAAAATTGAATCTGGATTGGATACAATTTATAGTGGTATTACATGAATCTTTAACACTTCTCTAATATATATCTATGCCAGTTGATCCAATGAGAAATCATCTCGAATTTAAATTAAGTGTGTAGTCTTTCTAAAACAATCCACAAAATACAAGATAGCATTGTTTTCTTTGGATGTCTTCAGAATTCTATTGAAAAGTCCACAATGATGATCTTTAATTTCCATAATGGTTTGGGAAATGGTTGATGAATCCCATTATACTTATCCTTGTCATCCTTCACTTGCTGACACACCAAGAATGTTGATGTATACTCAGTGATCTCCTTCTTCATTGTATCCTACCAATAATTCTTTCACAGATATCAAAACATTATTATGTTTCATGGGTGAATGGAGAAACTCAAAATATGTGCATCATCCAAAATATAATTCAATAACTCTGGATTTGAGGTAACACATAGTCTTTACACAAATCTCACAATTTCTTCAACATTATCATTGAACTTCGAGGATTTCACCTTTTTGATAGTTTCCTCTTTTTTCTAAATTCCAATATAATTCTATTGAGTATCCTATAACCTTTCCAAAGAGACGATTGAAAAATAATTTTTGAAAGGATGGATGGTGTTCCCCTATTTATGATTCCCTTGTCCATCACAATCAAATATAAAAAAATTGATCCTTTTCAATTCTCAATAACGATAGAATTGATGGGTCGTTTCTACGTAGATAATATTCCACCTTGTTCGCATTCCTAGGGTGGTAATGGATTCGGTAGTCATAGTATTTGATCAGATCTAACCATATTCATTGGTCCATATTCAACTATTTTTCTGTTAATATAAACTTGTTTGTTTTTCGATCCTTATATAGTTCACACTTCTCCCCAAATAGATAATTCTTGTTGATTTTTAATAAAAATATCACTGCCACCAACTCTAGATCATGTGTGGGATATTTTTTCTCATGAATGTTCAACTGCCTTGAGGAATATGAAATTATATTTTCCCTCAAATTCCATAAAAAGGACACTTATAAAATATTAAGAAGAACATTCCCACAAACTACAAAATCTGATACCACACTTACATATGTTATTCCCTAGTCATTTAAAGTCTTTTTTATAGGGACACAAAGAAAAATTAATATATATATACTAATAGGATAAGAATTGATATAAATTATGATATAAACTACATTGAAAGGTGGTTTCATTTAATAAATTCATCATGATCTATCTAATCAAAGGACATCCCATTCTCCCTTGATCATGGAAATTGATGACTCGCATCATGCTTATTAGCCCTTTCAATTAAGAATTGTCTTAGGTAATGCCTGAATTATTCACATTTATAGAATATAACTATGTAACATTCCTTAGATTTATCTTTTAGTTTTATCCATCTCATTATGCATATTTATGGGAAATTGTAAAATTTTTTCCTCATCTTTACGAACATAAAACATCTCCTACTCCCATTGTGAAATTTCCCTTACTTCCTCTTTCCACACATTTTGCATGGAGGAAATTGGGTATTATTCACCTTATCAACATTAGTAAATGGTCTTTCATGAGATTTCATCTTAGTATTCCTTTTTTTTTCTGGTCATTCAACATAGTTCCAATATTTTGTAGTGATTTTTTGATACCTTGTTTTTCATAATCACGATATGTCCCACCTGATCTCCCATTTGACTAGTAATCTCACTTGTCCATTCGTCATGTTTCCATTATCATCAGTTGTTCGATAAATTCCTCATTTTACACATCATTTACTAGAAATAGGGGTAAAATTGTATGATTGTCTTACAAATTTTATCACATAAACGGGAATCCAATGACATTAAAGGGATAACTTATAAATTACTTTTATCCCTTTAACCTATTTTTTTCTGGGCTTCAATCTATGTTATCCAGGACCAATTTCCTAGTATATAATTTTATGGGTTTCATTTTTTTCCTTAATAATGGTTATTATAAATCTTATGAATGTACAAAGCATATCTCCCACGAGTGTCAAACCAAGAGTTCAACAAGGTCCATTATCAGGTACCAGTTCTCATTAGAGTCTAGCTCAATGCAGTTTTTTTGGGTTTTACCCCTAGATAAATCTATGCCAGATTCACCTCAACTTATTCATATCTATAAAAGGATTTATTTTCTTTATAAACCATATAATCTATGGACACATAAATTTAGGTTTGTTTTCCTTATACGTAGTATTATCCAAAAGGCTTTCACTATGGTTTTTTAATCCTAATCTAAAAAATAACTAAATCTATACATTGATACCAACTAAAAAAAAACAATCTATTTATATTCCTCTTAAAAATTATTTACTAAAAAAATCCACTCAATAAAACCTATAATATTGATATTTCTTGTGTATTTGTGGCTTAGGATAATTGCATGACATCTTAAGACAAAATATACAACATCTTTATGGAAAAATTATTCTACATGCCCACAACATTTCTTTCTACATTGCATTGCATTGGATAACATGAGGAAATACATAAGAAAAAGGATGAAATATAGAGCCCAATATGGGAGTAAAAAGGTATAACTTGAAGAATAAAATACATGTCAGTCAATAGGCATATCAATGTAGCATTAGGGAAACAGAAACATAAAGGCATGATATATCAAGATTATCATAACATGTAAATGTGGAAACAACAGGAAGCATGGTATTGGCATAATCCAAGGCTCATTGCACATGGATTAGAATGAGTAATCTCTAATTTTACATGAATTATCATGAGTAAAGCCGAATAGAACATGAATTATCATGATTCAACACTCATTACACAGGGATTAGAATGAGTACACCCTCATTGCATATAGATTAGCATGATTAAGACCTCATTGCACATGGATTAGCATATGTAAACCATAATTTCACATATATTATCATTATTAAACCCTCATTTCAAATATTATATCATGATACTAAACATTAGCCAATGAATTGAAACTCTATCAATTTTCACCCTTTATAAACATATCATTTCATGCATAAGTGTGACACATGGATCATATAAAATGGAATCATTAAACATCATAAGTTATTCCATTGTTAAGGAATATGTATTAGACACAAGTAAGTACCATTCAATTTTTATATTTCCAAAAATGGGAATATCATTGATAGGGAAATGGGTATGGTATTCACTAGATGGTGATTTTGGATTGGAAAAATCACAGTTCCATTTGGGCTGCATAACATCGGCATATAGAAATTCATAAGTTGGGTTGATGAGAGATAAAGGTGTAAATAATAATTTATACATGAAATAGACAATAAGGGGATCATGGAACATAATATCCCAACATATGAAATGGAATTTAGATGCATAATATAGGGTAAATACTTTAATGGAAATAAGAAGAGAGAAATCCCTAACGAAATTTTGGCATGTTAACAGGTGTACGTGGAAGGAATTAATGAGATGGAAGAAGGTATATAATTACTTATAAAAATTAGGGAAGTACGGGGTATATGTGAAATCATAACCTAACCTTTTAAATTTAATGTAAATGTTTTGGAAAAAAATACCTCTAGGAAACATTGAAAAAAAATTTAGTTGTTTTTATTTGTTGACAAAGATGGTTTATTTGTTGAAATAGAGGGTTTCAATGGAGAGTTTTCGGGTTCTGGAGATATTTTTGACAACTTATGTTGACATTTAATAATGAAAACGGAATTTAGGATCTGTAGGACGTACAAAAATAGATCTACGGTGGAACCGTTATCCAGTGTTTGCTAAATTTTGGGGTCTCCAAATCCGAAAATGGGGAAACATGTTTTGGGTATTCCATGTTGTGCACATGATCTAAGGTAGTCTGGAAACTCATTCACTAGGCATGTTTCATTATTCCAAAATCAAAAAATGGAAAAGGCATGAAGTGAGCGAAATATGAGGTTGTGCAAATGAAACTTGCGCACCCAATGCGACATCAAACATGATTTTACGCACTCGAAGTGAATCTTATGTGACATGGTAATTCTTCCATGAAGGGGTATGATAATACTATAAATAAGTGGCGACTCCCCTCATTCGAAGTATCTAAACACTTATATATAATTCAAGCTCTGAATTACAAATGATTTTTAATCAAAGGCAGATGAGTGAAATATTTTGAGTTGTGCGCAAGCTAGTAAAGTTGTGCATAAGATTTTAGTTGGGACCAAGGGGTGTTTCATGAGAAAATTGGAATCATTTTCATTGGTAATTAATTTTACATGTAGGATATAGTAATTGTTTCATGAAATATTTGTAGTTAACCAGTAGTACTGTGGTAAAGCAGTTTTCATCAATGGAGGAAAATTGGAATTTAACATAGAATCTTCATACAGTAGATGATACATTAAATATTGAGAATGAAGGGTCCTACAAGTATTTAAACATTTGGTGTATCTTTTGAAGAAGCATTTAGCTCACATCTGCTGAGAGATCAGTTAGCTTTCCTATTGTGATTGGATGTAAACTAGAAGGTGTAGTGAGCCCGCTTCAAAATTTGAAAAATGCAGTGCACTTTTAGTGGATTTTGTACATCATCACGTTGTCGGTGTATTCTCCATGGATGTATCTCTGTTAGGGTGATCCATGTAAAAAATTATGTAACCTTTCCATGATTTGATTTCTATTTACACTTTTCTATATAAAAGAGAGAGAATAATTTTTTTTAACATCGAAACAAGATCAGTAGGGGAAGTTGTTTTAATATGTCATGCCCTGATTCACCACCTCTCATGGTATCTAACCTACTAGACCACAAAAAAAGGGTATTAAAACATAAATAAACATAGATTAATATTTTAAATGAAGGAATCCCTTAGGAAAAGTCATTATGGTAATGGGTGTTCATAATGGTTCATAAAATGAATATATGAGTGTGAAAATGACTATAATTTTTTATAAATCAAATAGGAAATATGTAGGATATTTAATAATATATCCTTATATTGTGTTAAAGGAAATTAAAATACCTAACATGAAATTAATTCATGATAAAAGAGGTGGGTGCAAGATCCCCTGTGGAATTTCAGAACAGTAACAGCTTATGTAAGGGTCAAAATGAGAGAGGATAAATAATACCTCATTAAAATAACATAAAATGGATAGTCATATAATTATTATAAAATAATGAAATTATAACCATTATAAAGTATGTGAACTACTTTAAAATATGTATCTTTAATATGAAAGGAGGATATGAAATTGAGGATCCCTTACTTGGAAGTGTAATCCAAATGTCTTGGGAGAGGATTCATGGGAGCATGGGGGAGAAATTTAATGAATCTAGTGAGTATGGGGTAGAGTATGGTAGAACTCAAAATGTTTTGAGTGAAGAGTAATGGGTGGAATGGTAGGATTATATAGGATATTAAAGGGATTTCGATATTATTTAGGTTTTCAAGACAACACATTAAACTAATCAAAATTGAAAAACATACCACGATTATTTCCCCTAGTTATTCCAACAGAGATTGTTCTAAATATTCTATAAGTCGAAGGGCCAAACATATTAAAATATTAGTCTTTCTTATGTGGAGTTGAGTCACACTCTCTAGAAAATCATTTTAAAATGTTAAAATATTTTTTATGTCTTGGAGGTTCCACTAAGGCAACATAAAATTAATCAAAAAATATAAAATCTCAATATTTAAAAACTAAAACATATATTATATGAATATACCTTTTATATTATTTTATTACATCACTATTATGTCATTATGATGTCAAAAAACACATTATATATTTATTTGTCATTTATCGTTTACCCAAAAATTTGATTATCAAAGACAATTATGAAAAATTCCCCATTGGATGATTTCAACATAATTATTCAAAAAATAATATCCGTTTTTTTAAATAATTTTAGAAATATGTGATATTTTAATTTTTAAATAAAAACTGACATTTACTGAAAATTGACGGGTTTTGAGAAAACAATTTTTAACCTTACTAAAATTTACTTTTGACTTCATAAATATTATATAATCATTTATTATTCCTAAAACTATTTTTATAGAAGTATTTTATTAAAATAATTATCATTTAAAAAATTTGTTAATTGATTAAAAAAATTTAATTAAAAAAATATTTATGTTTTATAATATAAAATATAATTTTTATCAAAACTAAATACTTATTCATTTATATAGTAAAAACAAGAAATATAATCATAATTAATAATTAAAAATATTGTTCTTATAATACTATTATAATAAAATTATTAATTAAAACGTTGTTTAATATAATAATTTATATATTTCTGAAATTTACCAATTTTCCATAAAATAGAATTTAGCATATTCTTTATATTTTTATGAAAAAATATTCTCATAAAGGAAATGATGGAAGAAAAATTTTATTTATAAAAGAGGATACCCAAAAAGTAAATAATTCCATATTACATAACCCCTTATAAAACCCTCATAAGTCCTAGGGGTATGGTGTATGATTGTGAAAGACTCTTGGTGTGGCTCATATAACATCGCGTGGGTGGTAATCTCTATTAATATCCACTTCTCTTATAGGCGATTCTGTTCAAGTTTAACATTGTTGAAACTCGACAAGGGAATTGTCAAGAGGGAAGCCTAGTGAAAATACTTAGATTCCAGGATCTAGAAAATGATCTTCTTACGACACTAGTCAGCTAGATGTGGCTATCCGCTTCTTTGTTTATGTCGAAAATATTCTTTTTAAATACCATAAATTTATACTAGTCATGTGATCACTATTTAACAGTTATATTATCACTGATAAAGATAATTAACAATCATTTAAACCAAATAATAATAATAATCATAAGTTCATGTGTTTTATATATCAATAATATATTTAATAAAATAAAAAATGGAATTAATTTGTGAATGTTCGGGTCGTTACAATTATACTACAACCATCCCACCATAACGCTTTTTGTCCCCATAAATATGACCAAGATAGTTCCAAATAAAATATATGAGGTCACTACCCTCTCATTTGTGCATCATGCTCCCATGTCTCATTCAAATATGAACCATTATTCTATATAATAAGTATCAAATATATAATTGACCCATCAGTAACAATTTTCTGAAAATCAACAATCATCACCAGGTATCCAGACTCAGAGAAATCACACTCATGAATATGATCTTCCCATCTCAAGACATAATAATGAAAAATAAAAATTTTATGGGGAGAGACATGAAATAAATTGTGTATTAATACAATATATGGTGGATGTTCTAAATGGTAAAACAATATCCCCCATAATCTCCTCAATTTCGAATGGACACATAATACTTGGTCTATGATTTCAATATTTTTGAATACATTAGTGACCCAAACGAGGTGAAATATAAAAATATATTCACCAATAGAAAAACAAAACATCTATTGATGAATATTAACACGACATTCATATCATATTTTTTTTATCAAATTATATTATAATTCAACTGAATCCTCTTCTTTATCTCTTGGAAAAACTTGGTCCAACCAAGGAACATTCACTAATCATTGAACAACCCAACTAATATCTATTAGTCTGGATATAAAATTCCTCAAAGTGAGCCATAATGATATTGGAAAAGTAAATGTTTTATGAAAAATAATCCAATATTAAATGGTTATCCAAAGATATATAAAATTCACGATAGAAAGAACATAAAAAGTCCTCATGAATATGTATAAATATTTTTATTGTTCATCTATCCGTAAATTATAATCATTGTTAATATGGAACTATGATCCAATTTCCTCCTATAGGGCTCTCCAAAAGAAACATGTGAATATAGGATCCCTATCAGAGACTATAATGTTTAAGAATCCATTAACTCTCTCAATATCTGAAACATATATATTTATTATGTCCTCAACTGTTGTTTTGTCTCAAATGATAATAATGTGGATAGATTTTTTATCCTCTCTATCACGACCCATATAACAGTCTTCCCTCATGTGGTATGTAGAAATGAAATTCCATAAAAATACCATCCATCTCAAATTTCAGTAATTAAATTAGCGAAATAATTCCATATGGTATTTGGTGTTCGACATTGATATGTTGGAAGGTATAAAAACAAGAAACAAATTCAGTGATTTCTTATCTCGTACCCAACCACAAGAATCCTCGACACATATCATTTAACATCTTTGTTGTTCTAGGGTGAACCTCCCACTAATATTTATAGATATCCCCTATCACATATTTCATCAATTTAAGAGGTTAAATGTATCATTTCTATAAGAATATGATACCATTTAAAAAAATATACACTCACCAATGGTTACCCCACCAATAAATGAGTATCTTATGCTTTGAAAATCAGTATCAAGCCGATTCCCCTGGAGAATCGTCTCGAAAAGAGAAATGGTTAACTACACCAATTCGAAACCAACCTCAAACCTATTCTCTTAGACTCCTAAATTCCACTTATAAATCTTACCCATCATACTCTACTCTTCTGATGATGTTTTCATAGCATTGGTATGATGTTTCCTACTCCAAGCAGCAACAACTACATTCCTCTTACCAGGGGTATAGAAAATAACCAAATAAAAAAATAATATAGTTACTCCACCAAATTTTAAAATTTGTTGTTAATATATTTTTTTATATAAAAAATAACTTCGTTTTTTCATAATAAATGGTGTTCCTATATCAAAAAAATTATTTATTTCATCTCTTAATAGAATGAATCAAAAATTCGAGCTCGATATCCTGGGTTGGAAAAAATTTCACATGTGGCCTAAGAATTCAAGATACATTGCTTACCACATGCACCCACTACATAAGGAAGAAACCTATACATGAACCTGATGTGTTCTATAAGACCACGTATCACTGTTTGGACTTTGTAAGATTCAAGAAATGCACAAAAGTGAAATGTCATTTATGCTCCACAAAATTACTATATCAATTTTCACCCAAAATGATCATCCCTCCTTTAAAAATGAGATCATTTTATGGTAAATACAACATCAAGATATATTTGAAGAATATAACTCAGGTCATAAATGTGATCTGTTAACCCTAAATGTCTCCTGTAATTCTATGCTTTTCTTCCTAGGACTCCAAACTCTATTACCCACCGAGGTCACTTATCAGATAAATGAATTTCACAACATGACAACATATGTTCCTTAAATGTGTTTTTTCCTCAATCATACACACCCTTATAAACACACCACTAGGTCACCCATCCAAGTCACAAATCCATGATAATAATTATTGTCTATGGGGTTTAAATCTTGTAGGATCTCCAAAATAATGGTTTACCATGTTTATATAAGTCATAAAATATAACATTTTATGACTCAAAGTTCAAAGGGTGTCACACTCTCTACCTTTTGAATCAGAACAACCTCATTGTGGATCCCACTCTTAAAACCCATGTAGTGTATCAACAGTTATGGAAGGGTATTGGATCTGATTAAAAGTATCATTTACCATCCCTAATATAACGGTACACTGATACTCTATTTATCCCTCACATGGACCGAAGGTATTCACAATACCAATTGGATGGTGATAAGAACATCACATTATAGAATATTCATGCGGGAATTATTTTTTAACCAAATGAAAGAGATAAATGAAACTTATAATAATTATAAAAACATCAATTGGGGGATATTCTAGAATCAATAAAGTAAATCAATAATCAAATATCACATCATCAAAATACACAATAATTACCATGATAAAATCTCCAAGACAAACCCAAGTATCAAAAAAATAACATCTCCACTAGTCGCCTCCATCACTATGAGTCCCATGAATCAAAAACATATACCAGCTTCTAGTGGTTCTTCTTATTTTCTTAGACCTCACATAATATAATCTACAAAATTCCAATAGAAAAATTAGGTTGTGAGATAAATAGTCTAGTAGGTTCTCACTAATATTTCCATATTCAAATCTATTACAATTAAAAAATATTTATTTTAGTTTAAAAAATTATATGGTTTCCCATTTACATAATTTTGTTTTAAAAAAAATTCATGTTAGAAATAATGTATTTATTAAAAATATGTTTAAATGATCATTTTATATAAAATCATTTATATAAATCAATTCAAATCTATAAAAAGTTCAATAAATAAATAGCATGTAATAATAAATCCATGTATATCATAGAACCATATATCAAGACCAATGGTATTTCAGTTTCTCTAACTAGGATCCTCACACAACTCATAAGCAAACACAGATCAATCTATGCACAAATACCATGACTATGGCTGTCCTAACTCAACTACCCCTAGTTCCCAAATAATTCCATATTTTTATTGTCATTTGTTTAATTATAAATATATTTTTAGGAGGGGTCATATTCTAGAAATCTAATCCTAATCGCCACTAATTACCCAGGATACATGTTCATCAAATAAAACCAGAAATCAAAAATCCTAACATTAGTCATTTCAAATCATTTCTCTATCCACATTTTAATATCCTAGTTTTAATTTTCAACATTCATTATCTATTGAATAAAGAAAATAATAGGTTTTAACCAATTTTATGATTTTAAAAATTTAGAGTTTAATTAAATAAAATTTTATCAAATCATGGAAAATCATTCTACCAAATTATTTCCATTATAATCCATTTTTTCTCTATGTGATTCCATTTCACAAAACCACACAAAATAAGGTTTTATTTATCAAAAACATGAATTTTAAATAATACAAAAAATTCAATTTAATTAATATAATTGAAAATCAGTTATAAATTCACATTCGATGAATATATAAACAAGGATTTAGTTTTTTGGAAAAATATATAGAGATGCACGTACAGTTAATCACATGATCAAACCAACCCCAGAACTATAATTGGATCTACACACTGAAAACTACGTCTCGTGAGTTTAAAGAATCTCAATTAGAGATTTTTTTATTAAAATGTGGATACAATACATCATAATCATTTAGATTTGACACCCTCGATGAGGGAGAGAAATAAAAATAGATGATTCCAAAGTGATTAGAGATCACTTATTGTAAATGAATCAAATGACTGCACCATATATTTTATCTGAGAAGAGTTTTTTTTAGAGGAGTGGAAATGAATCTTGGGGTCCTTTAAGAGGTAAAATATTGAATGATATTTGAGAAGAATGAATGTAAATATTAAATATGGAATAGTTCTTTAATTTCTATAAAATCATTGACTATGACACAAAATCTACAGTCATATCATAGAAATGCTGAAAAAATCCAAACCATGATGAATCCTTACAATAGGGCACCACATCTAACCCTAGTCAATCGAAATCTTAAAAAAAATTCTTTAGATCTCACCCAATTTCCCATAAACTAAGGTAAATATACAATCCCTCTCAATTACCATTCTAATGATATGTACAAAATGGTACTTTCACCAAAATTCACAAACTAAGTAACCTTGGTGTTTCCATACCTAAAAAATGATATGAAGATTTTAATAGTATACAAAAAAATTATCATTATTTTCCCCTATATCAAAACTTGGTGGTCCGTCATACAACTTGGACACTACAAACCATATCACATTGACCACACTACATCTCACTATTTAAGACACTATACCCTAACTCCTTTGATTTTAATTAAATTTACATCCATAAACATTATGTCATTTTCATATATAAATGATATTCATACTTAAATGTCCCAAAACTTTCCCAAACATAATGGTAATTAATGAAAATATAAAGAAGTACATGAAATATGGTAACATGATGTTACTAGATGGTTTCAATAGAAGCAAACACCATCACTAAAATTGATTTATATTTCCATAAAATTTATTTTTGATAGTGATGATATCTAATAAATATTTGACCACATTTAATTGAATTTGTAAATAGATCGACAAAATATAATCAATTAAATTATCACAAAAAAGTGATAAATATTATATCAAAAAATTAATATGGATTTTTATTACTAAAAAATTATGAAAAACATATAAAAATGATACACATTTTGAATCCACATTAGTAAATATAGATAATCGAGTAGAAAAAATAAACTTGATAATGATTCTGTCTGAATTCCATTACAGTAATGAGTACAACTAAACAAAAATATTCCAAAACTATATATAATTACTATTATATTATCTTTTTAAATATATTATAGTATCTTAATGTTAAATTAAATTATATTTCAAGGTAATATATTATGCTCATATTCTTGAGTGTCAGGATGGTTTTTTATAAAATTATTGACATTATGTATTTATAGACATAGTAGAAAAATATTCTAATAAAAGATTAATTAAATGTGTTTTATGAAACAATATTATTTGTAATCAGTAATAATACCTAGTTACATGATGATATTATCCCCCAAAACATGATTTGTGGGAAATAAATTTTTTATTGTTAATTTTTTTTGGAATGTGTATTGTTTTTGAATTTAATAAAAAATAAAAAATTGTTTCCCTAAGTGAGGAATTCAGTCACAGTGACACCATAATTTCAAATATTATTTTTTAATGTTTTAAAATTTATATTATTTATATTAACCTACAATTTGATAGATAAAAAATTTTTTATATATGGAATTATTAATTTATTATTATTAATTGACAAGGAGATATAATATTACTTAAAAATTTGTAAGATAGTGTTTAAACCCATGATTGAAATGATTTTTCTTATCCAAATATATCTTTCCTTATCGTGGTGAATGATATTTGAAATATTTGGTATAAATGGTTTATATATTATAACATCAAATTATTTAATATGTAATCATAGAATGATCTGTTTGAACTACATGTGTTATCATTTAATTTCTTGAAAATATTAGTACATCTATAATTGTCAAAAAAATTAGTAAGCTACATTCAAATATGTATCTAATGTTTAAAAATATTGACCATTTTATTTCATAAATATAAATATTTTTTATTTACACAAATTTATTTTATTGTTGGAAAATACTGAGTTCATGTTCTTATTGATGTAGTTTGGGGATTACCTAAGTGTTCATGTAACACTGTAAATTTTCATCAAAACATAAAATTGAATTTTAGTGGTGGATATAGGTTTTATAACTACAACACTATAGTTCTAGAGATACTATAGTGGGTACCTTAGTGGGATATGTCAATATTGATATTGGCCATTAAAAAGGAATTTTTATATAGTGTTTGGGACTTTGAGCCATAGGGCCTCCGAACAATCAAATAATTTTCTTTTAGGCATCATATTAGATTAGTTTATAACTACTGGAGTGGTAGATGGTGTGAGGCCGGTCACCTGTGAATTCATTTTTACAAGGAATGATCATCAAATAAGAGACTAATTATTAGATATAGTGAATGAAATAAATATTATTCATGATTAAAGCCTCAAGCTTCTCTATTCAAGGTTGTAATGGTACGAAACAAATATATTTTATAGTAAAAATAGTTATTCTGGGTGGATGTATGAATTATGGGATGTTTTTTAGTTTAAGAAATTTGGACAACATATCAAGGAATATATAAATTCATTCATTTAGGATATATATTCTATTTCAATATAATCATGAAAGGATTTTCTCTCAAACTAGTTTAAAATTTTCTTTACGTAGAAAATAAATTTAAAAATAAATTTGAGATAGATATTTGTTTGGACTTCACTCAATATATTTGGGTATACCTTCAAATAAAAATTTAAAAAATATGTTTTTCTGATTATAAAGTAGAAAAATATATTTCATGTGAGGGTTTGAATACTGAATTTTTTACTATAAAACATATTTTTCATAACTTTTTAAATTAAAATACCAATAAAAATATGTACTTAAGAAAATAAAGAAGTCAGTAACAATTTTTTAGAATCAATATGTTTATTATTAATAGAGAAAATAATAGGTATAAAATTTATAAAAAATATGATAAGTTAGTGTTTCTTCAAATTTGTCCAACAATAAATTCATATCATGTATTTAAAATATTATTTCACACCATCGATAAAATGACCCCCTTGGAATTTGATGAAAGTAAACTATTTTCAAATTATATTTTTAAACATTAATTTATTGGAAATAATCTACATTGTAAATTGAAAACAAAATATATTTCATTAAAAAGTGTTTAAGATTTTAAATTGGAAAATGATGAATTAGAATGTGATAATATAACACCCCAGATCCTCACTCATAGGTCCAGTGCTAAAAATACATTCCATAAACATAGGGTTTGATACATAGTGAGATGAACCTATATTTGTTTTACACTATTTCATTATTTTGATTATTAAATATCCGAAATAATTACAAAATCCCAGGAATGTAATTTTTAGTGTATTTTTTGGTTAAATACATAAGAATCTCAATTGAATACTATTGAGAATATTTATCATTAATTGAACCACATTATACACATATATAGAACCTTAATGTGTTGTAATAAACTTTTTTAACATAGTGAATGGAATCAAAAGAAACTATTGAGTTTAAATTAAAAAAATGTGGCAATATATCAACATTATATTATGGTTTAGTTTATAATAATATGAAAAATTATGATCATGAGATAAATATCTATTTAAAAATATCATCAAATAGTAAAATTTTTCCATAAATAATCAGTGTATTATTTGTAATCTCAAATGATCATATATATAGTGGGGAATAACCATATGGGATAATGATATAATAAACATTCTCCACAGATCCTAACATATATATAATATTTTCTTGAATCCTTATGAATAATTATCACATCTAGATTCTTTTTTTCACCCTTTCCCCTAGATTAGGGTTTTTTCTATCGAGTTCCAAGTGTAATGGGTTTGAATTTATAGGTATTTAATTTGATTATATTATCTATAGTTCTTCTCCAATATTTTCTCCCTTATTTATTGAAGAAAAATTGAGTTTTTTTTGTTAAAGGTATGTGATGTGTGGTTTGTGCATGGTTTGATAAAAAGTGGGTGTTTCCCATGAAACAGTGTGGCCAAAGTGACATTTTGGATTGTAGATAAACCCATGGCTAGACCATGGTTTGTAAACCATGAAGGATGAACATGTGTAATGATATTATTTGGTAGCGAGGGGAGCACATATGTCACACTATTTGGTAAACCATGTGGGAAACTCGTTAAACATGTCTAGGGTATTAATTTTTTTGAAATTAACTTTGCATCCAATCATGTTTATGCATCAAATCCTACATGTTTTCCCCATTTGAACTCTCTATCCCTAGTATTCTCTTGATATCCCTCTTGTATCCCTGAGGCTATATCCTTTTTGTTGTTTTAGTGTGGATTCATCAATGAAACTTCATGTAAGTGTATTTCTTTTTAGTTTTCTGCACATTTCTAGGTGTTTTCTTCCTCTTTCATTGGGGTTTTGTTTTCAAGATGGTTATAAACATAGGAGGGTTTTTTCTTCTGTTTTGGTCAATATATTTATTTTTGCTGTTAAATAGTGCTATTATAGGGTCTCGTGGTGGTACAGTTGCAGTTTCACATATTGTTATGGATGTTTCAAAGAATTATGTTTGTGGTTTCATGCTATTACATTGTTGGATGAGTTTATATTTCATTCATGAATTGTTAATTTGGTTAAATATGTTTTTATGACGTTTTAATATTATTTTTTAATGGTGTTATGAATTTTATATGATTAAAATGGATTTTCTAAAGGAAAATAATTTTATTCCATGTATGCCTTGTTTTTTTCTTAACGATGTTTTAATCCTTGTGTGGAAGGAGAAAAACGTGTTCTAAAATAATTTTGATGATGAAACTCTAGTAAAATTGCATTTTAATTTTTAAATGTGTTCACTATTTGTTGAAAACTTTATTGTTCACCATTATTATAAATTTTTAACTAAGTGAATGTTGGAAAATGTTTTTTTATAAATGAGTTAGGATCATGTGTGGATTTTGAGGGGGCATTTCCCATGTCAATGGATATAATTCAAAAGAGTTCTTCTTGTTATGTTTTCAAATGGGATTTAAAAAAATTTCATGTGGAGATTAATGTGTTTACAATAGGTTATAGTGTATTTTTGGAAATTAAGGATGGTTTTTGTTACATTCCTATGATGATTTGTTCTATTCTTATAATACATTAATTATGTATAGAAATAATTAATATAAGAAGAATTAGAAAATGAAATTGATAAAAAAAATTAAGTCTTGGGTATCATAGTGGAAACAATACATGGATAGTATTGATTTGGATGTGACCTGAAGAAATTATTCTAATTGATTGACAATTGTTGAATCAGAAGTAGAAAATCATAAAATCACTTAGAATGATTGATGAATAAAACATCAAAAAATTATGATGATGAGTGAAGACTACAAGGAACATTTAATTTCCCTCCAAGTGTATAATGCTTAATAATGATGTTGGTTATGTTATTTATACCAATTATCATTGTGGTACAATGCTACTTGGGTCTTTCTAGTGGTAGTTACCATGCAGGATATACATATTATGATCTCACAATTCATGATACTTGTTGGATGTGGTTCCATCTGTTGGAATATAGGTTACCTTGTCTATATTTTATTTAATTTAAAGAAATTTGTTTGGAAATGGTTTTCTATGAATGTATTTCCTTGAGAATGGTTTTTCATTAAAATTTTTGTAGAAAAAATTTAAATGGGATTTTTTATGAATGTGACTCTTAATTTTTAATCAAATGTTATAGAACAGGATATTTTCTTTTTTTTTGGAATCCTACTAGGTTCTACCTCACTACCTATCTTGATCTTTGGGTGTATGTATATGTTGTTATGTATGAACCATGTAAATTCAAGAAGTGTTGTGGTGATGTGGAAGATTCAGGATGCTAGTGTTTGGCTCATCTCATGTGTTGATGAGGGTGTCTTGAGGGTGATGATCCTCTTTTTTTGTAAGGGTTTTTGGGGATAGTTTTCTTGTTCCCTTTTTTTAATCCTTCTTGAGTTTTGATTAATGTTGTAAAAATAGAATTTGAAAATAAATGCTCCTTTTTTGTATTTGGTTATTTATTATTGTAATATATATTTTTATTGGTTAGGAATGCTTATTAAAATGGGTAAAATCATTCCAAATTAATATTTTTGATACCTCGACATTGGTTTCATCAAGTAGATATTGGGAATTACCTTAGTTCCATGCTAAGGACTGTGTCTGGTGTTATGTTGGATGTCACCCTCACTTGGATCCTAAAAAAATGGTATTATATCCAGGTTTCTATCATTTAGGTCAAATTATATGGGGATGAGTATGGATAGATCAAAAATAAAACTATCAATGTTTGAGGTTATGGTTATTAGTAGGATGTCTCAGCAATATTCCTTAGGATTGGACTCTTGTCAGCAAGTGCAATTAATTTTATTTGGTCTTGTTAGTTCTTATGAATTGTTTTCCATTTGGGATATGAAATGGGAGTCATTATTTTGATTTTATTGTGTTAGAAATGCATAGAATGACATGTGGATTAATGACATGGGCCAATATTAATCTTTTTGAGGTTTCTGAGATCATCATATGACCTCCAACTGTATGGATGATTATATTATCGACACTTATTTCTCCATATGTATTTTTTTGGTATTAATTTATTCTGAAATTCTTTTTTATAAAAATATGTTCTTGAAATTTTGAAAATGGATTTTAATGTTGAAATAGTTTGGCTTTGGAAAATGGAAAATGAGTTTCCAAACATCTTTTATGATAGCTTTTTAAAATGGGATTTTTATAAAATGATTTTTGGCATTAAACTTGGATGGGTTAACCAAGATTGGATTTGTATAATTGAAGTATGATATTTATAAAAAAACTTTTCTTGGAAAACAAAATTTATTTTAAAAATTTATTTTAATTTTTTTTAAATGAATTGAAATGAGGGTATGAAAATAAATTTTTGTGAAATTGTATTCTTGAGCTCCTGAAAAACATATTGAATGGAATAATTAGGTATTGGAAAATGGTTTTGAAATGGGATGATATTTTCTGGATTGATTTTTGGAGTTTTAAATGGGTCCTTTTTTGTAAATTAGAGAGATTTTGTATTGATACGATGATTTTAAAAAATTTAAGTGGATTGAGATGACAGAGGCTTGGGTTGAATTATTTATATTTTAAATTTTTTTGACCTTAGGTATTCCCATGAGTAAACAAATGCATGGATATGTATGGGAATATGGATGAGTGACTTGTTTGGAATGTAAATATACTTCTGTGGGGCTCCATAGAATACAGTTGGTATGTGTGAAACTGACCATTATTGTTTTTTATAATTTATTTGAAAGAGAATTTGTGATTTCATAATAACTAATAGTTTTATGGTGTGTTTCATTGTGATTAGTGAATTTTCATTGCATTGAATTTTTGGTATGAGAACTCTATTTGGTTGAATGATGTTTCATGTGTGAGTTATGTCAATGGGATTGTTCTAAAATGATTTTTAGTATATTATTTTGAATAAATATTATTGGGAGCCTTTGAGTTAGTTCCCTTTGTGTGTTCAGAGATGTTTTTTTGTGGTAATTTCTAGCAGACTAATTGGTTTGTTTGGGTTTTGGGTTTCCATTTTAGCAAGTGTATGCCCCACAAGATTTAATGGGTATTAAATGTCTGGACATAGGTTTTTCACTGTAGGAAAATCCTTTTTTTGATCTGTATGTAGAAATCCTTCTTCAGTTTTGGATTTTGAAGGCTAATCTCTTATATCGTGATGTGGATCATCTCAAAAAGGAAGGGTGGATGTAGAAAATTGAAATAAATTTTGTTTTTTTGAGCTTCCTATGTCATTAATGTTTATTTTTTCCACCATTATACTTAAAGGTAACTCCAATATGTGGTTTAGAGAAATTCTAGTAATAGAAAGTGACATAAATCAATTGGAGTTGGTCTTTATAAAAGTTATTCCTTCGCTTAATTCATTGTATTATTTTGGTCTCAAGGTCATGTTGTTCCCATAGTGTAGAGAATAATTCAATAAGAATTATTTGTGACTAAAAAATCCAAAGACCATCCATTATTGTGGACACCTAGGTTATTTTCAAAGGTTCTATCTGGATATTCCGTAGAAGTGTCATGAATGTAGGTCCACCTTTTCAGAAAATGTCCATTCCTATTTGATGGAGTTGTGTGCTATTTGGGGCATGGATTAAATCAAATTTTCATTGAAATTATAATTTTGTTGTAATGGGATGGTGTGGTGGTGTTTTACAGAGTTTTATTTTTAGCTAGAAATGAAAGAGTTGGGTTGTGCCTCTTTTCTGAACTCATATTCTATTATAATTATGTTTTCTTTTAGAAATGCATAATTGATCAATTTTATATAGAGGTTCCATCCATGTGTTTTTTGTTCTTGTTTTTCCCCATTAGAATAAAAGAGGATGATGAGTAAGTTTCCTTTGAATCTATATTTTGGGGAATTGACATGTTGAAGAAAACTGATTTCTATCATGTGTTGTGTTAAACTTTTTCTACAATGATTTTTGTGTGGATACATATGGATCTAAAAAAAGTTATTTCTAGGGTTTCCCCCTCCTAACTATGGGTTATGAGATGCTTCGAACATCATAGCTCTGTCCATAGGCCCCTGAGAGAAGTTGACGTAGATTTAAGAACTACAGTGGGTTTGGGGAGCCTTTGTCTAGTATGGTCTCCATTTTTGGATGGGTAACTATTAAGATTCACTATCATGACTCCCAAATCATTGAAAGGACCTATTTTGAGGGAAATGGTATGAAAGAATCATTCTTAATTGCACAATGTGTGGTTAGAATATTTCTATACTATTTAGAATGAGGTGTGGTTGTAACATTTTCATGAATTACAAACGTGGTTCCTTTTTTAATACAAGTTTCTATGTGATTATCCATTATAGATATATTTTTAGAGTCAGTATCAATTATAGTCATTCTATTGGGTTGGTGTTTCCCTCATCATGGTTTTCTCTTATGAACGGGTGTGTTGGTATTTGTTTATTGGTCTCTGGGAGATGTTTCTATATTGGCCCACATCGGGTTTTGATGGTGCGTTAAGCTGCTTGGATGTCATGGTGGGGATACCCAAAAATTTCCTCTTTGTGGATCCTTATAGTGTTGGTTTGTTTTAGTTAAATATTTAGTGTTGGGAGTCCAATTGGGGCCCCTATTTAGATAATCCTATTCAATCTCTAGTGTAGTTCTTTATTGAAAAGTTTTCATGGGAGATATCATTTTGAGTTTCCTTTTAGAGTAATGGGGGATATTTTAGTGTATTCCCAACATTCTTGTAAAAATCAATAATTATAAAAATTATTGACTGTGTTTTCCAACTCTCTTCGAAAGTGGATGGTGCATTATTATTCGTTTCAATTATGTGGTATGAGGTTCTCATGGTAGTGTACTAGGTTTTTCTATCATTAGATGTTACATTATGTCGTTTTGAAAATTCATTTTCATTTAATCAATAAACTGTAGGTTTTATAGATTTATTGGTGTAGAAGGAATATGGTGGGGAGCCCATTATGGCCTCCAGAATTAAATATTTTCAACCTCTTTTATTGTTGGGGGTTTTGTTCTTTTATCTTATTTTTAATATTTTTATGGACATCCATTTATTAGTGGAGGAGTATCTTTCTTTGTTTTTGTATTAATCCCTATAATAATTTTCTCAAGGTGGAAGGTTTTCATGGTGGGGAGAAATGTCCCACCTGGATTCTTGTTTTCATCCATTTCTGTTGTCTAATTTTTTATCATGGTTCTTCTCTCATGTTCATAGTGTGTAGGGTTTGAATTTTTTAGGTAATTAACTTGGTTATTTTTAGTATAGTAATTTTTAACGAGTCTCTAAATTTATTTATGATTAAAATTGAATTTTGTGGTTAATTGTAGGTGTTGCTTGATTTGTGCATGGTTTGTCATACTATGAACCTTTCACTTGAAAATATGATGTCAATGTTACAATTTTTACAGTGACTAACTTCCTAGGTAGAATACAACGTGTATACCATGTTGGGTAAACCTGTGTCATATTAATATTTTTTAGTGGGGGTGAATTGTATCATCATCGTAAGGTAAACTGTGTGGGAAAATCTTGTTACCTTCTCAGGTCATTTAAAATTTGAAAATTCTCTTTGAATCCTCTATGGATATTGCTACAATCCCCCCTTAATCTCACCTTGTGAACTCTCCAGTCCAATGATCTTACATCTTTCCCTTATATCTCTATTGTACTAGCTCATTTTTATTATTTGGTTTTGATTAATCAAATAAGCATCAATTAAGTGAGTTTCTTCTAGGGTTTCTCATCATTTCTACGCTTTCACATTCATATTCATTGGGGGGGGGGGGTTTAGTGAATTGTTTAAAATATGGAGGGTTTCTTCATATGTTATGGGGTATGATCATTATGTTTCGTGTAAAATAATCCCTTTATAAGGTCTCATGGTAATGCTGTAGTGTTTTCACATCCCTTTTTATAATTTTCCAAGCTTGAAGTAGTTGGTTCTATGCTTTTACATTAATGGATGATTCTATCTTGCTTGCTGGAATTCATAATATTATTCTATATGGTTTATATGAGATAGGAATCTTATTTTGGATAGGTTTTATAACTCATATATGATGAATATTGTTTCTCAAAGTAATTTTTTACCTTTTATTCCTTTTTTGTGGTGTTTCTTAAAGTTGTTTTATTACATATATTGAAGGTGCAAAATGTGTTTTAAAATAACATTAGAGATTAAAATGTGATAAAAGTTTATTTTCCTCATGAAATGTTTTTAGATTTTTTGAACTTTTATTTTTGATCATTATTATGAATAATTAATTATTAGAATGTTTGGATATATGTTTTCTAATTTAGTTGGGTTTATATGTTCATTTGGAAGGGGTTTTCTCAATAAAATTGTTGAGTTTCTAAAGCTATATTCTTTTTATATTTTAAAAATGGTTTTATAAATTATGAATGTTGTGTGAAATGTGTTTCCAAATGGTTTTATTGTGTGTTGGGAAATTGGGGGTGGTTTTGGTTATGTGAAAGTAGTGATTTATTATATTCTTTTGATACTTCAATTGCGTAAAAAATCATATAATTATATTACATACGAATATGAAATTGATGAAAAAGGAAATATGGGGCATCTTGGTGGGGAAAATATAGAACTTTAATACTAATGATTTGGAAGAGGAAATCCCATATATTTCTAGTTGATTGACTCTAGTTGACATGGAAGTGGAACATTTAAGATTCACTTAGAATGATTGATGACTCCTACAATAACTAAATTGTAATGATGAATAGAGACCACTAGGCCCATGGGAGGCTCCCTCTTAGTGGACCATTCACAAAAAATTTACTATTCATGGTTTTTATTTAAATTTTTCCTAAGGTATGAGGTTTTTTGGGTCCCAATATTTCTATTTACCCTTAGTAAGATTCCCATAGTGGTCTCTCGAGACATGATACTTATGATATTTGGTTCCATCCATTTGTATATGGTGGTCCATATGTATATTTTATTTCTTTAATGTAAATTATTTATAAATTATTTCCCTTGAATGTGTTTCCTGGAAAGTTGGTTTTCTTGACAATTTCTTTTAAAATGTTTTCAAGGCTACTATATAAATGCACACGTTAATTTATCTTCTAATTTTATAGCATTTAATCCATTATTTCTTGTGTCATCCAACTCAACTCATGCTCACCCCTTATATAATCAATTGGGATTATTTATATTTTTTTATATATAACCCATAAAAAATGAAGATGTGTCCTAGTGATATTGTGGAGCAGGGTTTCTATTGTTCTTCCTATTGAAGGTGTTGGTGGTGGTAGTTTGAGGTTGTTTACCCTATTATTGCGTAACATTTTTTTGGGAGGGTTTGGTTGTTCCATTTTTGTTGTATATTTATAGATTTATGATTAATGTTGTAAACTATTAAATTGAAAATTATTGTGCCTTGTTTGGTTTAGTTATTTATTACTGTGATTTTTATTTCAATTGGTCATACATGTTTATGAAAATTTGTGAAATCAGTCCCAAAAACATAATTTCGATACCCATGCACTCATTTCTTACTTGTGGGGATCAGGAACTCCCATCAGGACATTCCATGGAATGGGTCTGGTCTCAGGTTGGATGTAAATATGTCCTGGTTCATGATAAAAATAATCATATTATATGGATATCAAACAATACTTTCAGTACATTGTAGGTTTGGGAGTACTACCTGTGGAACATTTGTGCTTGATATTACCTCATGAAAACCTTTTTTGGATGGAATAATCCTCCCATATATTCATGGGATTTTAATAATCTTTATGTGTACCATTTGGCTTCGAATAATCCTCATATTACATAACAATTGGCTAAGGATAATCATTATGTGTAATGTTCGATTGGGAAAATCCACATGTTTACCCTTTTAAGCTCATGAGATTCAAACATACCAAGAATGTATAGGGTGGAATAAGACCACACCCATTAATAATCCATATATATATATATATATATGTTAAACATAAAAATAATAATTTTTACATCATAAAGTGACAATTCAATAAAGAATGGTTTTCATAACATTTCAATAAAAAATACCAAAATTTTCTACAATAATATAAGACGTCAACATCTAAAACTAAATGACCTAAAAAGAGTTTATTAAAAAGACACATTGAGGTTAATTAAAAAAACTAATTTTTTTGAAGGAAATAAATCCAATATAGATAAATAGATTATTGAAGGGAAATTGTAAAATAGTAATTATAAAATTCTTTATCATTATCATAAATTAAGAAGCTTCAATCACTAGGAAAATCCAATTTAAGAATGGTGAGGTTAAAACATGTTATTTAATTTACTTATAAAATTTAAATTCCAATGATGGATCTCCCGAAAATGAATAAATATGTAAAAATGGTGCAGTGAAAACATTTTGAAAACTTATATATTTTAAAATAATATTTAAAACTTTAAAATTGAAAAGGAAAAAAGTCCTAAAATATTGTGTGGATTTTCATTAAAATTTTAATTTTAAAAATACTATTAAAAAATATGGATTTTTAAGGACATAAGGTTTATCAAAAATTAAATTATATTTTAGTATAGAACTTTTTTTTGAAAACATGTTGAAAAAATTAAAATATTTTAAAATACCATTGTTGAAAATACAAATCATAAAAATAGGTTGTAAAATATTTCTTTGAAAATTGGTAGTATAAAATTATAAGGAATCTTGAGTAAATAATTATTCATATTTGAAAATAATAAAGGACAAACCATTTCATAATAAAGAATAAGTTAATGAATGAAAACTATCTTTAAATGATATGTGGGTTTTTAATAAAAACATGGCACTGTTTTAAGAATGAACTTCATTAAAAAAGAATTATTTAGTTGGAAATTTCATTTTACCTAGATTGAAAAAGTGTCAATATCATATGAAATAAAAAAAATTTATCAAAATTATTATAATGGTTCCTTAGGTGTGAAATTTTATCTAAAAAATGAAAATTTGAGCTTACCAAATCCCTTACAGATATCATAATAAAATATTCCAATTACATTTAGAAAGGGTTTTATGTGGAAAAAACATAAATCTCAAAAAAGTTAAAATAAAATATATATTAATATAATATTATAGTTTACCAAACTTATAAGAAATTTGTTCAACAAGAACGGTCATAACTCAATTAATGATTATTTAGTTATCAAAAAACCACACAATATTGTTATTTCTCAATGTAGAAATCCCTAAAAAGAAAAACATGATATGGAATTCTAAAAAAAAATTTATTTCATGAATAATTATGAAAAAATATCTTTTCTAATATAAAAAAGGAGGCATGTGGTGAAAACACTTCATGTCTCAATAATGTAATATTGAAATGAAAAAACAATTAAGGTAATGGTAATGTAAAAAATAAAAAAACATAATAGGGTATCCATGAAATAAAATTTTAAATAAAATGAAATCAAACATATTTATTATATTTTATGGAAATAGATTAATCATTACATCCTATAATTAAAATTATGATGTTAAATATTAAATATGTCTCATGGAATTCAAAATAAATGCAAATAACCCTTACCGTGAGTCATAACTCATTTTTTTCATCCACCCAATATCTAGAGTAATATAAATATGTTCATTAAGTAAATTATTAATAAACATTTATATCAATATTTTGTTTTATAAATTATATTTATTATTATATTTTTTTTATATTTAACATATTTTTCATAGATTGATGTTACTTGAGGTTATTCTGTTAAATTCAATGAAACATTCTCAGTATAATGTTAGTGGTCGTAATTTTTGAGGAATATATTATTAATATAAAAATATATATGTGTGTTATTTTATTTTATTACTGCATTATATAAAATTTTATATAATTACATAGTTTCTCACAAAATGCACTAATTTTATAAAAGGATCATTAATATGCTAATTTTAGGAAGTTAATTAACTATAAAAATTTATTTTCAGTTTTACTTTTATGTTTCCAAATATTATACTTGAATAATATTAATTATAAAAAAATAACAAATTTATATTTTAAATATTTGTTTAACTTTATCAATATAAATATGCTACAAAAAAATAGATCATGTCATTCCTAGAGGATGTTGTCTATACATATGCATGAAGTCATCTTCCATTCTCAAATGGGATTAAAAGAGGATTTAAATATGATAATCAATTAGTATAATACAATTATAGAAAATTAATAATAATTATTATATCGTAAATTAATGTCTTATAATGTATTTGTGTGTATTGAGGAATATTAAAATAAAAAGACCATGGAGTAATAAATACTCAGTTTGAGAACATAATATTTCCCTAGAAAATATCTTTACAAATAGAGAATGTTGAAAAATTAATTGAGTTCAGTGGATTAAAAAACAGTTATGGAATTTAATAATTAGATAAATGGTAGATTAGTAGGTTGAATTTCAAATGAATGGGTGTAACATAAAGTGTTGTATTTGATCCCATTAATATGTAAATAGTAACAAAATTTTGGAACTACCCATTACATGTCAACAATTCTATGCTACTACTAAATTGTTAACACTTCCAAAAAATGTAAAATAACATATAATGAATGTTTTCAGAGATCCACATCAATTCCCCAAATTTTATTTCATGTTTTCATAAATTTCATAAATCTGTTACTCTTAATAATAATCTTTTTTATACATTATATATTTTTGATGGTAACTAATTTTTTCAACCACTTCAATAAATATCATCAAAAAAAATATAAAATTGATATAATTACAGATTTTTAAAATGAAAATTTTATATTTTTAAAAAATATTACTATTTTTTTAAATTTGTAGAATATTTGTTTTATAACTGATGCTCTTGATGTGTAAAAATTGTATTTAGAAAACCTTTTTTCTTAAGTAGATTTTTTAATATAATAAAAAACTATCCATGAAAATAATTTCAAGGGATTAATGTTCTAGAATATAAATATAATAAATTTTTTATTTATTTCAAATCGATCTACATTTAAATTTTACCGTACAAATTATAAATTAAAATAAGTGACCATTTTTTTTAAATTAGGTTAAAATGATACCTATGATATAAAAATCAAACATCGCTTTTCTATTATTACAATAATATTTAAAATTTTAAAATTTTCACCATAAACACATCAATGATTATTTACCTTCAATGTCTTTCTTATATAATGATAAAGTCAAAAAATGAAAATTTTGATGCAAATTTTATATTTCAATATTTATTTAAAATATCTTATTTGACAAAAAAAAAAAAACAATCCAGCATCATATATATTTTTATAATGAATAAAAAATTGTTTTAATTTTGAAAAATAAAAACTTATAATTGTATAAATTTATATTTTAAAATAAAATAAAATTTATAATGAATAACTATTTTGGTTGAAACTTTTACTTTTAATACCTAATTTTTTTATCATGTTTTTTATTCATGTCTAATTTATTAAAATATTTTTATTTACTAATGTTTTTATTATTCATTAATTTTCATAAAAAATCATCTAATTTGGTTCATATCATTTCAGTTATCTATGTAATGTGAAACATTATTTCAATATAATGAATATTTAATGGAAAACATTATTCAAAATATCATGTGGTTGTAGATAATCTAGTAGAATAGGAAGAAAAATAAGTCATTAAAATATATAAGTGACATTTGCGACATTTATGATTGAAAATTTTACAATTTATGTATATGGATAAATTATAATTGGAGTGTCTATTTGTAATGAATTTTATATTCAATCAATCATATGGTAATTTATAACAAAAGGTATAGATAATTTCAATAGTGATATTATTTAGATGATGATCACTCTAGAAGAGAATAATGAGCTCATGCATAACAAGGTGTGTTTAATAGTAAAAAAATCCTAGTGACATCTTAGTTATAGGATCAAACTAGGACATCAAAAATATGCGGGATAAGAATATAATTACCTTTTTAATATAGATATTCTTATTTATAAAAAAATATAATTCATAATTGGGTATGGATTATGAAAATTATTTTTTCTTAGCCTCATATATTTAGTTTATTCATATTACACATTCATTTACAAATCATTTGAATTTAATTTTATTTTGAAATTGACTCAAAAATGAATTTTTAAGTGTTTTTTGGGGGAATTTTACATTGAACATAATCACTAATTAAAAAAACATAACATTCAAACAAATTTTGTTAACATTGTATGTTAATTAATAAAATAAATTAATATTTGAGATCCAAGTATGAATGATCTCCTAGTTTTAATTTAATAGTTTGTTTTATAAAAGTTTTAACTAACTATAACCTTTTATCAATAATTTTATTTGAGAGTGTTTTTTTTATTCAAAATTATGTTGATCAAATAATCATTTAATCTACTTAGAAAACTATTTTGGAAGGATTTTATAACCTGACACAATATATTTTTGTGATTAATATATGGATTTATCCTAATTTCATATATATATTTAATATTTGATAAACAAATATAAGGAAATATTTTCGTTATAAAAGATTTCAAAGATATTTATTATGTTTTGTAGGTTTAGATAACATTAAAAGGGTTAGTTCCCTAATAGGTATTGATTATAGTAAACATCTACATAAAGTCAGGTTATTGGTAGATGGGAAGCATTATAGTGGTATAATTTAAATTTTACTCTTCATAGTAAAAATCAAACTAAAATTTATTATATGAATTTTTAATAATTTTAATTAAAATATGAACGGATCCTATTAAAATCTATAAATTTATTAATTTGTTATTTGAATATAACACTATTCATTAGATTGTTTTAATTTTGTTACATAAATTATTTTTTTAGATTCTAATTTCAAAATACATAAATTAGAGGGAATAATTTGACCAAAATTATATATTTTTAAAGAATAGATAGTTCGATGATGTTTAATTAAATAACAGTACAATAATTCACAACTTTTAATGTGAAATACAAGGAAGCTAAAGGTTATTGAACATTGATTTTATGGATGAGATACAGTCTGATGATTGTTTTTTCATTTGGATATACTTTTATTATGTGCCAAAAAAATAATTTCTACTTCATTTTATAAAAATATAGTACATAAATAATTTCTAAAGAACATAGTTTATAGACATTATTTAGTTTATGAGCCCACTTAAAAAATTATATATAATTTTAGGTTTATTAAAAATATGAATTTATCTTAAAGAAATTTTATATAAAAAATTATTCATTAAATTATTTGAATTCATTAAAAACAGGGAATAAACAAAATAAAATGGTTAATTTTTTTTTAAATTTATCTTTCAATAAATAGAAAAATACATAATTAAGGGGGAGTATATATTCTTATTAAATTTTTTTTTTGGAATTTTTAATCATTCAATTGAAATTGTTATAGAGTTTCAAATAAAAATATAAATAGATAATTTTATCTTATATTTATTGTATAAATGAATATTATATGATTTCTATTTATAATGATTTGGTTGAATCCCTTTTTTCTCCAAATCATAATGTTTTAATGATCTGTTAAAATTTTATAAAATAACATCTTGATATGCATGTTCAATCAATTTAATGACTACCAAAATATATTTTTCATTTAAATACCCTCAAAAAAATTATCATTTTTATGGTGAGAGAATATAATCACTTAAATTTAATGAAAATAATGATACAGTATGGATGACCGATAGAAATTGAATAGTCCTACGTGTACTCATCCGTTCTTAAGAAATTTTTTTAGTTTGAAAATATGAAGGTAAGAACTCTATAATGTATGATGAACCACCCCAATTATATTAATATCATTCATTATAAAATATCTAATGATACAATTTCCCAAATCCATTCTCCCCTTTTGGTTCCCATCCCAGAATTGTGTTAGTGAGAAAATATACACTTGAATCTCACCTACAATTGTCTATGATCAAAGACTATCACCATGAGTATTATAATTATATATTGGAGGCATTTTCCTAAATATAATAATTATAATTAAAAATTAATATTATCAACCATAAAATATAACTTGTAAATATATATATATATAGGGGAAGTCGTAATAAATGAATGCAATTTTATATAATAATGAATAAAATTCATATAATAACAAAATCTAGGCAGTGACTATGAACACCAATAGCCACTGAACAACTCTACATGCTAATGTCGCCCAGGTCAATCATCCACCAGCTCCTAAAAATTTCAAAATATTTTATATATAGAGGGGAGATCATTGAAGTATAATCAGTGGTATCCTCCCAAAACCACTCATAAAATGTGAAAGAAAAATACTAAAACCAATGAATAAATTAAGGAAATACAATAATTGTTTAATCAGGTTAAAATATATCCCATCCTCCCCTAGGATCACTCACCATGTAACGAATAAAATAATATCATCCATATAAAATAAATATATGAAATAAATCCACCTCCTGACCACTTTTTCACTAGATTATCCATATAACGCACTAATTCCAAATTTCATGTTCTCTCATCACATCCATATGTCATAATTCCCATCCAATAATACCATATAAAAATAATATCATCATCCATAACATCCATAACCAACTAGATATATGGAATCCAACACAATCTAGATGTGATGAATTATGCCACAATTCCCAACAAACTGCGAAGGTACACCAATTTCAATAACATTTAATAAAAAAGAATTTTTTATGTGTTTTATCTTAATTCCATTTCAATCCACACATACATTTATTTTGAGATCATGGACCACCACACCCTATATATGGTTTTACCATATATCTTAATGCGTGACAACCTAGATACTCCTACACACTATGGGGCTACTAAAGGGAGAGAGTGGAAGGGGGCATATTAAGAAATCAATTCCCTCACTAAACTAAATGTTTTGGAAAACACCAATAACACAAAATTTTTTATGTTGGTATAAATTATAAAATTAGGTGTGGTGTGTTTTAAATCAAAAAACATAATGATATAATATCGACCTTATATTCCATATGACTCTACTAAACCATTTTATGAAACTATAGATAATGTGTTACCTGAAATCTCAACTACCATATATAGTTATGAGAAGGTAATACGTAACTAAGAACAAAAGAATAAAATTTCATCTTAATTATTTAATTAATAATTAATCAATTACCATTTCACTTTGAATAATTCATTAATCAATCTTGGTTCAAACATCAAAATTGACCAACATGCCCAAGGATATTTTATAATTAGTTATTTAAATTCCAGGTCAACCTTTCAAAGTTCTAAAGATTATTTAATTTTACAAATTCATAATTTACCTAATTACGTTATTACTTTAATCAATACACAATCAAATTGGTTCAATTACATTCTGTTAATTGTTCCATTATTTAGGTATTCTTAGAATCAACATAAGCTAGCCAAAATAATATTCAATCACTATGTATAAACCAATTTACATAGATAGCTACAAAAAAAATAAATCATCAAGTAAATAATCCTTGAAATAATATCTTTCATGATAAATTATAGATCTCTTCTCTCAACCAATTCCAAACAAATAGTCAATCAATCCAAGATTCATATTTGGTGTTTTAAAATTGCAACAATCAACATGTTTCATACATCAATGAATTGTCTATATTAAACCAATTAATCAAAAAATTATCAATAAATCCCTTTAAATTTTCCTCAAACACCCCTTGTTTCATAATGAATTCACATCAAGGGCTCCATCAACAAAAGAAAATATACAACAAATAAAAAATATATTTTCATCACAAAAAAACATCGGGAATCGTCATCAATCATGATAAGAAAACAATTATAACAAAAAACTCTAAATATAATTATACAAAACCCATATAATTTTAATTTTAGAAATCATATTTAGTCTTTACCCTCTAGAATTAACTGATTCCTCCTGAGAGGAATTCAATAGCCACAAAATCCAAAAATATTATCTACCGTTTTCACAGTCATCTTGTGGTTTCAAACCCCATTATATTTCATAATTTAAGAATGAAATGTGTGTAAATTAATATGCATCATTAATTTTACACATAATCTTTAAAAACATTAATTTTCTAACCAATTTCAACAATATCAATCATTATAAAGAATAAAAAACTCAACAATCATATAACACCCTATTTATAAACTAGTTTGAGGACTCATTGACATAGAAAAACTAAATGAGATAAGAACTACCTTCCAATTTTTCTAATATTTTTTTACTTACTATTATTTTATTCATTTTTTTCATTTTAAACCAACTACCCACTAAATTTAAAGCATTATAATCCCACATCCTATATAAAAATTGTGATGTTGTGAATCTTTGAGCATGATATTGAGCTTCATGGAATCAAAAAAACATAAAAATAATAAAATATGGTATTAAAAATCACTTCTACTGTGATGAATCTAAAATCCATATATTTTAAATCAATAAAATAATCATTCACCAATTATTGATAGGAAACCTCTAGAATTGATGACAATTTTTTTATTATGTCTTGGAAGAAGAGATCGGGGGAGAGTAAGAACTACTGAGAAAAATAAAGCTCACATCAGATCTTTCATGAATTGAGATATACAATTAATGGGTTGAAACTAAGAAACAAGATTAAAATGACATTAAAATGGATCCTTCGGTCACCTATGGATTGAAGGATAATAGAGGAAGTAAGTTAAAATAGAGAAATATATTGAATTTATTCGTGATGAATTATTTATAGTCCATGAAAAAATATCCATGTCCATGTGAAATGGTTAGGTTTTCACCAAAACAATGACTCATCAGTGGAGGCTACACAATAATTAAGATTGATCAATATAGCCACTGTAAATTTAACATGCCCGTTTAGTTTGAACCAATACATCAACTAGGTCATTCCATTATTGGGATTGAGGAACATTCCAATTCATTACAGGCTAGAAACCTTTTCTATATTATCACATGTAAATATATAATAAAAATTTCACCCTAAAAAATAACCAAATTCAAAAATCGGTTCTAATAGAGAACTCAGTATGTGGTTCCCAAGCCTTAAAAACCCATGCTACAGTTGATAATAATTTATATAAAAATTACATCCAAAAATCGATTAGTAAAATTAATGATTCCAATTTATTTTTTCAAAAATATTCTACATAACAATGAATTTACATTTTAAAAAAACTTATTGAAATGAAAATGTAGAAAAAAAACTATAGAAAATGAGTGGATGATACACCGAATAACATGAAGTGATCAATGAAACTCGATATAAAATTCCCAACATTACCATGTCTCTCTTGGGTAATCACCATAAACCAAACACCACATTATTCTAAATAAGAGTTGTATCATCCCAACCATTAAGTCATTACCTATGAATATATACAAAACCATTGAAACTATATACACACCAATGTTTGTATTTATGGTGCGATCCAAATATTAGTATGATACACCATTATTCCATTACATTTCATTTAAAAATAAACATATTTACCTAGTTTTATAGAAATAGAAAAATATTTTTAAATATTTTTCATGTAATCATTTATAAATCCAAAATACATTATATCATTCTGTAAAACACACCATTTCGTAAATATTCCACAAGATTATTTACTATGGTAATGTCATTTCAATAAATGAAACATTAACAAAAAAACCACAATATAGCTTCAAAAATATTTAAACAAAATTATAATGGATTTCACTTAAAAACACATGTCATTTACCATTTAATAACATAACACATGCTGTATCCTATAGTATATTAAATTAAAAAATGGAAATCATAATAAATATCAACCCATAGTGACTTATAAACATATGATAATAATAACACTTACAATGAAATAAAAAATATTTCTCAATCATAAATAATCAATACATCCGAGTATGATAATATTAATGATATCAAATTCCCATGTTAACAGATAATAACAAGCCATAAAATATGATACATATTATAATGTAGCACCTCCGGGATTAGTGTGTCATTTAATTGAAGCATATATATGGAACCATCTTCTTACAGGTTTGTAATAACACAACACATCACCCGAATCACTCACAACTATTCTCATCGATGGCACATCCCCAAGCTGTGTGACAATATTTACTAATGGGATAATAGTAATGGTTTAACTCTATAATATAAAATCCAAATTCCATTTACTATCCATGTAGTATCTTAATATTCCACCAGTCATATCTAGTGGAGGGTGTCCAATATCCTGTAAATGAACAATACATGACAATCTCATTTCTAAAAGTCTAAAATACAAACCATTAATAGGAATCCCACCTCAAAACAGGCCATTTAAATATTATCCCCAAAACCTAAACAATTAAAGAATAATCTTAAAAAATTTAATAATTAACACATAATCATAATCCCATCATTTAGTTAAAATAGTGATCAACTATGATGTGAATATAAATCAAAACAATTTACATTTCAAAAAAAATTGTAAACAATCCTTTTCCAAGAAATCATGAAACAATACATTGAAAATAAAATTTTAATGAATATTTTGAAAAATTAATTTTCAATATAAGGTACCACATCAAAACATCAGTGTATTGTCTCAGTCAATTTATAGAAACCACTAAACAATAATTTCATTAGAAAAATACTCGTTTAAAAAAAATTTACACACCTTTAAAAAAATGAAACCCATTTAAAATAATTTATCACTGATAAAGAAAAATAATACCCTTTTAAATCATTAGTATATATCAATTTAGAAACCAAACATGTTACAAAATATCATTAATCCGCAGTTATCTTAAGGAATGAAACCAATTAAATTTTATAGAATATATTGAATTCATAATATACCATTTGAGAAAAAAGTTCATTGAAGCATGAAATTAAACCACTTTTTCAATGTAAAACCCTCCAAACAATTGTAATTATTTTCTTAAAAAACCCCCCATTAGAGTAACCCTAGTCATAAAATTCACAATACCAGAATATCTTTGGTCAAATAATATCTGATGAAAAGAAATAAACCGAGAGAGGGATGAATGTGAGTATCTTACATTTCAATAAAATGATGAACCATCTAGAATCCACCATATAGGGGATTCAAATAAGGAAAATTTCACTTGGGAGGTTCATAAGTCATAGAAGTTCAAATGGGGATGATTGGGTGATAATTATAAAACAAAAACAAGGTGAAACGAAATAAATTCCCAAAACCAAGCATCTTTCATGGTTAACACATGTGGTTTTTCAAACCACATGGTCACCATTAAATCACCACTGTCCAAAACTAAATAGGTCACATGGTTAATAAATCATGGTTTCCAAAATCATGCACCTATTTTTTTCCTATTAAATCTTTATAAACATTAAAATTTTACACTAGCACAACATTAACCTAAAGGAGAGATCAACTGTACAATGATATAAAAAATGGATTTTCATTGTTCCCTTATTCTCCCCACCATCCCAATTTATTTCACCAAAATTTCATCAAAATATACTGTCAAAGTAAAATTTCACAATTAACTCACTTAAATTAAGGTCCCACCCATTGCTATATCTACCCAAACATTAATCTTAGTATTCATGGAACAAGAAGGCCAATACTGGGATGTCCTATTCATTCAATTAATGATTTACAGAACAATGAATCAATATGAAAAATTAAAATAGATTCTTTCCACAATAATTCATTTGGAATACCACACCATTAATCTTATTTGAACATGGATACTATAAAATAGACAAATATCAAAACCAGATGTCCTTTTTGTGTCCATGACTATACAATGGAACAAAACAAAACTAATAACTCTTCAACATATTATTTCACAAGATATTTAATAATTAAAACATACCAAATAAATTCATCCCTATAAATACCTTCAAAATAGCGGGGAAAACACATGAAGAATATAAATATATCTCCCCAAAATTTTTAATTTATCTCAAATGGTGAAGTAATATTTATCCACTGCCAAAATAATCATATTTATTAAAAAGATAAAATTCTACTAACAATATTATATAATCTCATAACATAATAAGATGGGATATCATTAAGAAATATTTAAAATACCTCCTAGCTATATTTCTAATATAATTCCCAAAAAATAAGGATACACACACAAAACGAAAAAATTCATTATCTTATACTAACATGGTTATGATTTATGCTCCTGAAACAACATGAAATTTGTCTCTGGGGCCAAAACCATGCAAAAAACACTATAATTAATCCCTAAATAAAATATAATCTTGGTAAATACCATTGTATAACTGATAAAATTTAACCCCTATTACCCTAGAATGTAATGAATACATCCTCATGTTATCCATTAAAAAAACTCAAACCATAATACTCAAGATGCACAATGATAAGAAGAATCTCAAAGAGGAAAGGAATGATAATCATAAAAGATATAGTAAAAAGTAAAAAAATGGTTTCATCAATTAATAAACATGTCAATGGTTCGCAAAAAATAGAATAATGTACATGAAAAGTTGATGCTATAACATATAACACTAAAAAAACAAATTATCTTCATACTATCTATTGGAAGCTACCCTCCAATCTATGAATCAGATCAATGATATATCTATGACTTACTCTAATATCTATTCAGATTAAAAAAATTATAAATATAACCAAAACAGTCACAACAATGATTGTTCCCTGGATAATTCATTAATGTGGCCTTAACATGACCGGGCTTTCCATACATGATGTACAATAACCAATTTTACATTATACTAGAGTAATAACCATTTCTAGAACCAGAAAGGGTAATACCATCACTTATAATAGTTTACCATTCCAAAAAATCTTTAATGAATAAAACAATACATATCCTCCAAAAAAGTTGTTAGGCGGGACTAAAACACCTTCAATCTATGACCTCGATGAAGAAATATTTTAAAGAACATATCCTTTTTTGAATCATCAAAACACAACTCAAGAGATAAATGATCCTCTATTATGAAATAGTCTACACATTCCTCCACTATATAATCAGTATTGCATGAAAAAAATAATTAAATTTCCTTTCAAATTATCACTTTTTGGGTAAAAACATTAGATGAAGGTAATACTAAAATTTCCACAAGATAAATAGTTAAATGGTTGGTCATTGACTATGTTCTTCTACTAATCAATACCCAATCCTTTTAAGAGAGGATTTATACCACTTTTTCTAGAGATTCATGTAGTTCCTAGATAATCAAACATATCATCGACCTTATGTAACATCCCGGTTTAGAGTGTCACCGAAAAGGTTCCCCATTCCCAATTTTTCACATGGCCTCAAACACATTTCCTTTAATTCCAGAGGCTGCCGAATAGCAGCGAGGGCCTTGGCTGTGTTGGTGGGGAAACTATTCCCTCATTGGCCGAGTAACATAATGGAAATAAATAGATAACAATACCATTTGCAGTATTTACCATAAAACAGTGATCAACAGAAGACTGATAGTAAATAAGCCACTATAGCATATACATAAATAATGATTCATGACACAATATTTAGGGAAGAATCCAAAGAAGTAAAAATGATGAAATACAATACTAATCCAATGTACAATGGAAAAGATGTAAACAAATCTGACCGCATCAAAAGCCTTAGCTTTGTCTCATCTTCTTCAGCTCCACAACAACCAGGTACCTTTAGTAGAATGGTGCTTGACATAATCTATACATGCAACAATATAATTTATTTGGGCCCAAAATCATAACCCACATAGGGTGTGAGGTGAATCCCAGTAGGAAACCACCCAAAGATCTGTTCTTAATAGTTTGTGAATATATATGGTAGGAAATAAAAAAATGATGTAAAAAACAACGACATACTCAAAAGTAAACAGTCTTACAGTTTCAAATAGATTAATTTAAATTATTCAATTATTCAACCAAATACAAAATGCAACCCATTGGAAAGTTCTCAAATCATATCCCCTATTGTTCAACCTATCAATCTCAAGTAGAACTCTGGGTATTTTATCATAGCATATCCCATATGTTTCAACATATCATTTAATAATATAGTGATAATGACCCCCTAGAATAGCTCACATAGTGTAACCCATTTTATCTCCTGAAAAAAATATTCTCTGAGGAAACACTCACCATCAATTTCACCTACAATATTTTAACGATAAACTATAAACACTCTGAGGAAGCACTCAATATCGATTCCCCCTGTGGTCTCAAAATGGTAACTATAGAAACTCTGAGGTATAACTCAACGTATATACCCCCTATGGCTACACATCATGATAACTAATAATAGACACACTAGGGAAGCCATCAATGTCAATTCCCTCTATGGACTCACAACACTAGGTTTCCACTGCCCTGTGTAAAGAAATCGTGCACAAACGATGTTCAACAACCAATGTAAACCTAAAAGTACTACTTTTATAAATATCTAAAAAGAATATCACAACATCAGATAAATTACTCCATCCTAATAACACTAGGCATGGAAAGCAAGCAGTATAATAGGAAAAAAAAGACAACATGATCAATATCAAATCAAACAATGGAAAACACCTCCATACTATGGAAAAATAACCCTATTTACAAAAAAGAGCCTTAACTCAAGAAAATAATCATAGCAGGCATCGACATGGTTAAACTACATAAACAATTATTACTCTTACGTAGGGTATTTATCACTTTTTTGCATAATATACAATGAGTAACAATGGATAGGCAAAAAACACCTACCTCAGTGTTATACGATAAATATACTCCAACATTGGCCATTGAATTGGCCTAGAATGATGTAGTTCTACAACAAAATCTAAACTTTTCAACCAATGCTAACTCACTAATGATGATAAATCAAGGAACATGGCTATAGAAGAAGGAAGAAATAACCAGGGTGATTCCAACCTAATTGACGATGGTTGATTCTTAGAATGGATGGTCGATCGGGGGCTTGGAGATGAATTGTGTCATACAGTCACTCCTGGATGAGACGAGTTGAGAAGAAGGAATTTCTGCCAATTAGAAGTGACCCCGGTCTGATATAACAACGAAAAATAAATCCACACTATGTTTTCATGTAATTAACACATTGTGGTCATGCATTAATGGTCTCCACTTTAGGTGGCCTCCATGTCACCCCAAGCGACCTTGTATTCTATTGTTACACGACTAGTACATGGCTACTCGCAAAAACCTGGTACATGATGTGTAATTTTATTTACTTTTTGTGCACTACATAAATTTCTAGAAACTATTCTTTTCATCAAAAGATAATAAAAACAAGATTCATATGTGAAAAGAAGATTTGGGAATTTAAAAAATTCTCACCTTAATGAAATGCGTCCACGAATTTCCCTATGAAGTTGGCGAAGAAGAAGAAGAATCCTCGAAAAGTTCCAGCCACTGTGATCATATTTTAGACTCTCTCTCCCAAGTATTTTCTTGTACTCTATTGTGCTACCATTGCACCCACACTAGATGAAAAAATCTTCTAGGGGGAACCATCACGCTTTGATCAACAATTTGGAATGTATGCTCTTCAAATGAGGCATCCACTTCCTACTGAACCTCCTCAGATTGAAAAACATGAGACGAGTCTAAGATTTAATGACGGAGTTGGGAAACATGAAATAAGTCGTTCATAACCCGATACATTTTAGGAAACACCAACTATTAGGAAACCGGTCTGACTCTATCCAAAACATCAAACGGCTCGATGTATATCAGTGAAAGTTTACCATGTCTCATAATCCTCATGTGTCCCAACCATGGTGTAACACATATGAATACCTAATATCCATCCACTAACTCCAGAGGTATTCTCCATCGATCAAAATAAGACTTTTTCTGTTACTGTGCAGTATCCATCCTTTTCTGAATCAACTCCACCTACTATAGGGACTCCTTGGCAAGATGAGGTCCCATAATAGTTGCCTCTCCTACTTCCAGCGAACATATGGGTGATCAGCTTGGCCTACTATACAATGCCTCAAAAGGTGACATCTTAATATTTTCATGAAAACTATTATTTTCAAAAAACTCCACAAGAGGTATGTGATTCATCAAAGAACCTCCAAAATTGAGGTCGCAAGCTCAAATAATGTCCTCTATCACTTGTATCTCATGATCGGATGGACCATTTGTTTGAGGATGGTAAGCTATAAATATAAGTACCTACGTACCCAAAGTCCTCTATATTCCTTGACAGAACCGAGAAGTAAAACGGGTATCCCATTCTAAAAAAATTGAGTGCGGAACTCGATTTGAGTTTTCCATCTCCTGGATGTAAAACCTTCCCAACCCAACTACACTGAAGGTCCCCTTGATCGGAAAGAAGTGTTAAAACTTCATGAGTCTATTCATGAAAACCCAAACTATATCATTCCCTCAAGGAAACCTCGGTAAACATGTCACAAAGTCCATTCCGACATCATTCCACTTTCAACCGGGAATATGTAACTTCTGGAAAATCCCTTCTTATTGCTGATGCACAGCCTTCACCTACTGACATGTAAAACACCTCATCACAAGACTAGAAACATATCTCTTCATACCGAGCCACCAATACTAACAGTGTAGATCTCTATACATCTTGGTGACACCAGGATGAACTTCCCAATCTGAGGAATGAATATCCTACATCACCTCATCGCATATGTCTTCTGAAACACATACTTGCCCATGAAAATACAAGATTTCATTCTCAACTACGGTCTATCTAGGAAGAGGTCCCTCCTATAACACACTCTTAAATAGGACCAGGAATTCAGAATCAGCTAGCTCCCTCATTCTCACTAGATCATTTAGATTAGAGGTAATATCCACAGAAGAATGAAATGTCTACCCATGTATGTCGTGAACATAAAAATGCATCTTAGTGAACAATGACATAAGTGGCAACTCACCACTAGCCTCTTGAACCGCATGTATCTAAGTCCACCTTCTCAACACATCAACTAGTGTGTTGCCATTCCTAGGTGTGTAGGAAAGATGAAAATCAAAGACTAAAGGTACACTACATACCTTGGATATCTCAAATTCAGATTGCACTGAGTAAATATTTACATTAGACTTTAGTCGTTAGTGAAAACAAAAAAATTATCTCCCAATAGATAATGTCTCTTACATCATATTGCATAAACAACTGAAGCTATCTTATGATCGTGTATCAGGTAATTCATCTCAAGTGAATTCAACTACCAAGACTTGTACACAATGACTCCTCCCCCTGCACAAGCACTGCACCCAGCATGATACCTAATGCATCACATTATACAGTATATCTCTTTCTCAGCTGTAGAAATACTAGTACCAGTGCTGAATTAAACCTTTCTTTTAGCTCCTGAATGGCTGAATCACAACAATCTGGCCACAGGTACTTCTCACCCTTCTTAGTGAGCCCCGTTAGTGGCACTACATTGTGTGAAAATTCATATATGAAACATTTTTAGTAACCATCAAGCCTTATAAATATTTGTACCTCAATGTATTTCATATAATTCTCCCAAGAAACTATTTCACTCACTTTTTTGGGTTCAACTCATACGCATTTCTCTAAGATAACATGACCCATGAAGTGAATTTGGTCCACCCAAAAGTGGCATTTTGAGATTTTATCATATTACTGCTTCTCTCATCGTGTACTAAAAAATATCAATATGTGTTGCATGGTCGTTTCAAGTGTGATAGTACCCCAAGATATCATCCACGAAGACTACCAATAAAAACTCTAATTACGGAGAGAACACTCGGTTTATTAGTGCCTTGAAAACTACTAGTGCATTTGTGAGACTGAACGACAAAACCACAAACTTGTATAGACCATGACTCTTAATGGATGTATGTGGTATTTCTGATGGTCTAACATGCAAAACATGATAACTGAATGTCATGTAAATCATTGAGAACACCTGGGAACCCCGAATTTGATCAAATAGATCATCAATCCTCAGCAAGGTATATCTGTTCTAAACCGTCAACTAGTTTATCTTTGGATAATATACAAACATTCTATGGTTACCATCCACCTTATTTAAAAATAGGATAGTAAAACCCTAGGGAGAATTACTGGGTTGGATGAAAACCTTTTCCCTCTAATAGCTTATATAGCTCCTATAACTCCTTTGTAGCCATCCTATAAGGAGGAATGGACACATGATCTGCACATAGAACAATCTCAATAGAAAAGTCTACCTCTCACTCTGAAGGAAAATCTGAAATTTATTATAGATATAAATCCATTAAACAATCCAAAAATGGAGGAATACTCATATGTGAAGTTACTCAGTCATCCAGATGCAAAAAAGAAATCTGGGATGTAACCTCTCCCAATCCATGAAGCTCTGGTCCTGCTCTAATCGCATGGACATCCCATTTGTGCTTATGTTGAAATGACCCACCTTATAGTGACGTGAAACTCACCCTATGAAGATGGTAGTCAAAAAAATCCTTGAAGGAAACTAACCAGTCCATTATAAGATGAAATAATATCATGTCATATCTAGGATTTAGAGGTCCCATAAGTATTGACACGCCCCAACATCAAGAGGGAACTCCTTTCACATACATAAACTTGTTGTTCATGCCCCCAACAGAGTGACTAGAGTCAATAAATTAGCATAAGTAATGGTACAGATCCCAAGGATCTCCAAAATAGCTACATATATGAATCTATGGGATGCCCCCATATCGAATAGGGAACAAGCTAAAACTGAGGACACTATGATCGTATCACGAACTGTATAGGGTCTGGGATCCTGTTCTTATTTGGTCTACTCCACTTCAATTGACTTTACTATTCCATGAACATGTGACCCTTCCTGACCCCCTTGAGATTATCCAAAATATTTTCTTTGAAAGACTACTAACTGGATACTATGGTCATGACCTCTACCTCGACCTGAATGACCGAAAGAACTCTAATTCGCAGCCTAATGATAAACTGGTGGTGCTACTCTTGAACGAGGAGTCATATTAGATCTCCAGTAACTAGATTCCAATGATATAAAATGGAATAAATGATGATGATGGTTCATCATTTAGGTATATTGGAACTCCACTGTGTCTCTTGGGAAATGTAGCCTTGTATGCATGCCCTTCCCACCCTAGTTACATACCACCTGGCTACCCGAACGTGTATCTCTCCTACTTAGATCTCCCAATGTAGACTCTCTAAGGAACATCTTACTGTCAACTAGAGAAGAGCCAACTATAGATACTGAATCTCCCTAGACCACAAATCCAAGATCTCTTAGGTTCTGCTCTTTGATCAGTACCCTGTTGACTATGGAAGATATGGTCTTCTACCTAAAGATGACCACCTAAGATCTGATACCATGCCTAAGACAATCCCAAAACATCATCACTAGAAAAATCTCATCACCCACTAGAATGGGTTTGAAGTGATGCAGATTTGTGAAGTGAGAATAATACTCCATGACTGAGAGATTACCCTTCTCCAATATCATGAACTCTCAGACTCGATCGACACTCAAAGTCTTTGAGTAGATGTAATCATAGAAGGTACATTTGAACTCATCCCACACCATTACCTGCTAGTGTCTTGCCTATGAGATCACATCCACCATATCTTTGTATAATCCCAAAGAAAATACATAGAGTGCTACACCATCCACTTTGGAGGCATATCCAGTTGCTTGAAAATTGATATCATGGATTCGATCCACAAATCTATATCCCGAGGTCCTCCATCCCCCATGAATTTGGGAGGATGATGCTGCTGAAAGACCTATGTCTAATCTTCCATAGACGGGACAAGATGTCATGCCCCCTGTAAGTCAGCATAAACAACATAAAGCCTTCTCAAAACCATGGGTCGGCACCTATGTTTGTAATGAAGGACAGTACCAAGACCGTCATGAGATGAGGATCTGCTTGTAGTCTCTAATCTACAATGTCAGGTGTCTGGTCACTTCCCTAAATCTAGAATACCATTGTAGGACGTCGTGATGGCATTAATATACAATGTCAAGTGCACACCTATGTTCATTATTGTCAGGGAATGAAACATCGATGTCCATTAATGGAAAGTGAGAAGGAAAGCATTCAATTTTTTCAAAACAGTGACACACGACGTCTATGACCCCTACACGACATATTCCTTTAAGCCTTCACAAGGGTGTGTACTCCTTCCATCCTTAGATGTTTAACACCACATACACAGAGTGTGTTCTCCCAAGACACGACGTGTTCTTTAATCATTTTCAACTATCCAGGTTCTTGTAAATGACCAACCCACATGGTTCACCTAGAAAGTGACTACATGGATTGTTCATGCCAAAACAGTGTATACTAAAAGGATTTCACCGACCTGTGTTGTTAGTCATGTGGCCAGATACATGGGTTACACTAGTCTGCATGTCCAAGAATAGCACAATGTGTTTAACCTATGTTTCATCCATCCATTTCGTTAGTCAGATGGGTAAACACATGGTCCCTACAACTTGGCGTTTTCATCCGATACACAGCGTGTTCCTCGAAGGATTTCAAAACCCCATATCTCTTCCCACACCGCTAGTGATCTGATTAGAGACTATATGGTGATTAAATACAGTACACTATTTCTACATAATAAAAATAGTTCCCTCCAAAATATGAAGTATACATGGTTTGTATTTAGTAATACACACCATGAATTCTGGGTTTTTTCTAGACAGTAAGCTTCCAAAACTACTCTAGAACCTAGAAAAACACTGAAACAATCATTAAAGTGCCAATAGCCAATCCATGGGGGCCCTGACTCCCCTCTAATCAAATATGGGAATCGTATACATGTCATATACTAGTATAACAGTGCAATGATATGCCAAATTCTAATTCATGAGGGCCCATAACACCTTAATAACCAATGAATGACATTAATTAAAACAAAACATTAATCAATCCAATATCCTGTCAAATAATATGTATTCTATCATGTAATCTATCAAAAAAACATGCATATCTTCCAAAACATATGTTACAACAACATTCAATCGCTAATGCACCCAAAATGGAATGACAAAAATGCATGAAATGTGATTGTAGCAAGTGCATATATGATGCATGAGATGGAATACCCTCATCTCAACGGGTTTTAACAGAAATAGAACCTCAATTATATCAACAAAAACAGAACACATCATTTGAAACACCCAATGGTGAAATAAAATAAAAGGTGCCCTAGGACCCACCCCGAGGTGCCCTGTACCCGGTTGGTCACATGTCATATAGCGCATTTCCCCAAATGTCGGAGGATTCTGACTAGCAGTGGGGGAGTTGGGTCTGTTAGTGGGGCACCATTTACTCATTGGAAGAGTAACCCATCAAAAATAACCACATGATATTTCTGGAAGCAGTTATTACCATACAATAGTGAAAAATAGAAGACTGATTGTAAATAAACAACTGCATCATATTTATAAATAATGATGAATGTCATGATATCTAGGAAAGCATCCAAACAAGCCACAATGTCGAAATAAAGAAATAAAATTAAGTGAAAAAGAAACACAAGTAAACAACTCTAACAGTATTGCAAGCCTCAGCTTGGTCCCATTCTCTCCAGCTCCACAAAAATCATGTTCCTGAATTAGAAGAGTGTTTTTACTTATCAATACTTGTACAAATATAACAGGTTTGGGACCAAAAACATGACCCAAACAGGGTATGATATGAATCCCAGTAGGCATTCATCCAATGATCTATGCCTATGAGTTAGTGAATATATATGGAAGGTAATACGAAAAATGACAAAACAAACAAAGAAGTACTCAAAAGTAAACAGTCCTCCAGTTTCCATTACATTTATTTACATTCTTCATTCATTCAACAAAATGAAAAAATCATCCCTCTGGGATGTTCTCATAGCCTATCCCCACTGGTTCATTAAATCAATCTCAAGTAACCCTCTAGGTAATTTCTCATAGCCTAACCCCTCTATTTCAACAAATCATTTGACAATAAATATATAACGACCCCATGGGGTAGTTCACATAGTCTAACCCCTTTGGTCCCATGAAAAAATACTATATGGGGAAGCACTCACCGTAAATTCACCATGTAGTCATTTAACAATAAACTGCAGACACTTTGATGATGCACTCATTGTCAATTCCCCTTGTGGTCTCACAATGGTAACTATTGTCACTCTGAGGGAGCACTCAACATGAATCCCCTATACGGTCTCACAGTGTGATATAGAATAATAAACACTATGGCGAATCCATCAATGTCATTTCCCCCCATGGACTCACTACACCATTTTCCCACTACCCAGTGTAAATAAATCATGCACAAAAATTGTTTAGCAACAAAAGGTATCCGAAACGTACTACTTGTCTAAATAACTACAAAGCATATCACCTCATCAGATAAATTACTCCATCCTAACATCAATAGGAATGGAAAGCAAGTGGCCTAACATGAAAAACTATACCACACCATCAATACCAAATAAATCATTGGAAAACACCTCCATAACTTTGAAAAATAAACCTATATACAAAAAAGATCCCTAACTCATGAAAATAAGCATATCAAGCAAGAAAAAGGATGAAATCCCAAAACACGCAATACCCTATTCTAGGGTGTTGGGAAATTTTCCCCATAATATTAAAATAATAACTAGGGAAAGGCACAAACCACATACGTCAGCGTTTTACAATATATATACTATTGAGTTGGAACTTGAATCGGTATAGAATGGAGTAGATCTACAAAAATGTCTAATATTTTTAACCAATGATATCTCAGGAAAGAAGATAAATCATGGAATGAGGATCAAGAATAGTGAATAACTAACCATGGAAATTCCAATGCAATCGATGGTAGTTGATTTAGAGAATAGATGGTTGATCGGGGGCTTATAAAATAATCATGCCCTATGGTCTCTCCTAGTTGATACAATTTGAGAAGATGTAATTTCTACCAATTAGACATGACCCCGACCCAATATAACAAATAAAAAAAATTAAATTGCATTTTCAATTAATGAAGATTATGTGTACTTGACTTAACTGGCCTCCACTTTAAGTTCTCTCCAGGTCAACCGACAGGGCCATGTACATAGCCTTTACACGGCCAGTACATGGCTACACGCGACAAGCTGTTACATGGTGTGTACTTCTAATTACACGGTTTGTACTCCATAAATTTCCAGAAACTCATGTTTTTCTCTAAACACCAAAAAATAGGACTCATTCATAAAAGAAGATATGGGCTCTTAAACCTTAAATGGAAAAGTTTTCACCACATGAGTTCCTTGATACCCAATAATCACTATTGGATGTCAACTCATAACATATGAGGAATCATCTTTAAGAAAAGAATATCATGGCCCTATACTATTTCAAGAGTATATAATGAGTTATAAATTTTGGAAGACATTAGTTTGGTATCTATAATAACTACCCGAGAGATTACCATCTTGAATTTTTATGTCCATTCTAGGAGTCACACTCAAAAATCTAACCAAAACATAAAATCTAATCAAATCACTAAAAATAACAATAAACATGATAAAAATATACATAATAAATGATAAAATATTATAAATATATTGAACAATTCTATTTTAAAATCCCCATTAATGTCATTGTTTCCACATAAAATTACCATATGGGTTAAAAATATCCTCTTGTTAGATTAATTTTAAAAAATAAAACATTCTAAGGCATATAAATAAAAATAACCCTTTCCTTGGAAGTAAATTTTCCCCCATTAAAAAAACACATGTGTCATTCACTCTTTACAAATATAATTCATTCTTGAAAAATGTTACATTATATCAAAACCATTTTAAGTGTAACACTATAATAAATAATCATGAAATTCTTTTCTTAAAAACCATTACTCCTAAAAATAATTTCATCCACTCAAATAATTAATGTTAAAGATCCTAACTTTTTTATAAAAACAAATTTATATAATGAAAATGTGGTTTTCAAAATATACTACACATCCAATTCACATGAAATTGTAGTAAAACATAACAAAAAAACATGAAAACCTGAAAAAATTAATTTGGTCACTAAAAAATAATTTCCACTCATACTAAATGTATTTTAATGAAACAAATGATAGAAGAATAAAAAAATTCCAAATATCCTCCAATTTATATGGTTTTGGATTCCCTGTTTTTCTGTCCACGTGCCAAATATATGAGTCCCCTTAGAATATTTCCAGAGTAATCTACACCATCTTCACATGGTTTGATATAATGTGTGCCATAACCATGTTACCCTAGATTACCTCTAGTTTAACAGTGAAAATAAATTTTTCTAATGACATATGTTTGGGATAGCTAAAAAGATATATTATCAACCCAATAAATCAAAATATATTAAAATTAAACAACCATTAATTTTAAATTAAATTTAAAACACCCAACCACCCATGGAATCTTATGGCCTTGCATGACGAAGAGTTGGGAAAAAACTCCTTTTCAAGCACTGCTCAAAATTCGATGGTGGTAAATCCTATCAACCAATAAAACTAAAACAAAAAGAGGGATACAAACCATTTTATAATGACAGTACCTAGGTTGACATGAAATCTCACCCCATTTAGTCGATTATATTTCTTAAGGGATTCTCTCAACAACTTTTGGCTAGAAACTAGTGTTAGGGAATCACAGGTGAATATTTGGAAATTAGTTGACCATCAATAAATACCATAATTATGGAATGGTTAAAATTGAGTACTTTTCATGAGGTCATTATATATTAGAAAACCGTGAATATTTAAATAATAAATTTTAAAATAAGAACATCCAAATATGAAATAGTAAATAATAAATTACATCAAAATATTTTTCCAAAACATTATTCTTAAAAAATTACTACACATTCAATAAATTACTTTACAATTTGAAATAATGAACCAATAACAACTAAAAGTATATTTTGTAGAGGTTGAAATAACACAAAACCTAAAATGGTCGATCCAACTCAAAAAACAAACTCTAATATCACCATGTGACTATCAAGTACCCACCATCAACCATATTACACCCACTACTAAAGATGAGTGGTAGAAATCCATCATGAAAGACATAACCTAAGAACCTATAGGAAACACTAAGTCTATATTCTCAATAATGTGAGTATGTGTTATTTGTGATAAATTCTAGTATGATAACACAATGATCCACAAAAATTTATTTTATAAAAAAAGCGATTGAACTACATATAATGTAATGTAATTTTTTTTTCATTTATATAATACTAAAAATAATAAATTGAACAATACAATTTTTCATTTCATAAAACACATTATTTAAAAGCATTCCATAAAAAGGCTTTACCAAGGTAATGTCATTTAAGAGAACGATTTCCATTAAAACACCAGATTGATAAAACAAATTAGATAATACTTCTCATTCCATTTATATAATATTCTTTATAAAAACCACCACATGGTTTAAAATTTCTTTGAGAAATATTTTACAATATCATTAACATAAAAAGAAATTCCCAATTTAGTTTCAAAACAATAACACACAATCACACTAATAATATTAATAATGAATAAAGGTAAATCATCATAAAATAAAACCATGAAAATTTAAGAAAAATGAAAATAATAACACATGGAAAGAATAATAAAAATATTTCTCATTATAAAATACAAAATAAATCAATGTATTCTCTAAATAAGAAATAATATACTCACATTCAAATAAATATTAATGATACATAACATATGATACATATCATGAGGAAATACATTAGGGGGAAATATAAAATTTACTATATGTGCATCTGAGGAACCAAATTTTTAAAGGATAAAGGTATCAAAATTCATCATTGGAAACAATCTCAACTAGTATCCTGAGTGAAACATCCCCTTACAAGGTCATACCATTCAACTAGGGGATATAAATTTTTATATAACTCTCAACTAGTATATTTGATGTACTTCGACTCCCATATTTGTATACCAGTTTTTATCTTTTCATATCTCATAGAAATGATCCATTGTTATGTTTATATTATACACATGAAAAAATAACAATTTTCAAACATTATATAACACAAAAACGATATACATACTACCTCTAAACCCCCCCTCAAATATGATCCCTATTCCAAAACAATAGAAAAAGAATCATACATCATTTAATGTTTAACATATTCTCACAATCCTAATAATGGGTTATAATGAGGCAAAAATATGGTGTAAACATTAATAAAGAAAAATAACCTCTCACAGAAGATATGAAAAAATCAGTTTCCTTAAAATTAATAACTTTACCTTTATAAATCCCTTATCAAATATACTTTTGAAAAATAATATTTATGTCTATGTGTACACACCACAAAAATAAAATATTCGATCAATAAATTCACACAAAATAATTAAAGGATCACATCATTCAATATATCATGTAACTCTCTGAGATTTTAGAAAAATTACATTATATGGGATCATGTATATGAAACACAACACCATGATTATATAAAAAATAACATATAATTATTTAAATATGAGCATTATAACCCAAATAGATAATTGGATGGTATGAATAAAAAATCCACATTATGAAAATTATATATATATTTCATACTAAATATATATTTATTGATTAATTCATATTAAATATGTATCCATTTTTAATAGTGTTACGCTGTGCTTAAAAAATTAATTTCTTTAAAAAATTATATGTATTACTTCATAAGAGAAAATATTATATGTTTGAATTTTATAGAAAATTTATTTGATAAAATTAACTCACTTTATTATAAAAGTTAATAAAAAATTTAATCTGGTCAATTTGTTGGATTTTTATTAAAATTATTGATTTTCCTGTGTATAGTGAAAAATAATTATGTTTTGTTAAAAATATTATTCTTTGTTTCAGTCATGTAGAAAGTTTAGTTTTATTTTAAAATTATTTCAAAGAAAAATTAACAATATTATTTTAAAAAAATTCTGTTATTCCAATCAGAATAAATTTTATTTTTGAATTTGGTATCGAAACATTTTAATAATTAAAATGATTTTATAAAAAAAATTCTTTCTGTTTAGTTTAATTTTCTTAAATTAACTTCTATAAAATTTGGAGTTTGAATGATGAAAAATCGATTGAATATTATTAATCATGATATTCAATTTTATTAATTATATATCTTTTATTTTTAGTCAATATGTATTGTAACCACAATAAAAATATTTGACCTATGTAATGTACAAACATGTAATGTGTCGATAATAATGTGGAATAATGCTTTAAAATGCATCCAAGACGTACTTTTATCATAATTTATTTATTTAGTTGGTCCATTTATGTCCTATTATAGAATTTATGGCCACTTGGTGCCACATTTCATTAATTATGACATTATTTACTTTTTTAATAAAATAATAAACACAATATATCACTCTCTTGATTTTAATATCTCTATTATTTTATCATATTAATAAAAATAATATATTTACTGTTCTAAATTTGTATTTTAATGATAAATTATCTTTAAATATCAAATTTTTTTATTTCTAAAATTTGGTTTCTGAATAGTTACCCTAAACTGTTATGCAATATTAAAAGAGTAGTTATTCAATTAATATAAGAACAAGATTAATGACATTAAAAGAAGAAAGGTAATATAATTTGAGATATTTATAGTATTCTATATATTTTATGGATTAATATAACATATTACTGACGTGTTAAAGTATTATAGTATAATTCATCTATTTTTAGGATATATTTAATGTCATATTAATTTAATTGTGTCGTATATGACAATAATGATATTTTCTGAAATGATATTTTATTATGTTATTTATAAATATTAAAAATATTTAAATTAGAAATGTTTCTAATATATTTTATAAAAAAATTAATTTTTAATTTATGGTTCATATTTTAACTTATATGTAATTTTATAACCCTTTATGTGTGAAAAAGGTGATACCATAGTTAAAAATAAAATAGGTTTACAAAGTTGGTAAAACAAAAAAAAATATTTGAGAATTCACATAAACATGAATTTTTTAATTTTTTAATGGTATTTAGAACCAATAATACAATATCATTGATTATCACGCCATTTTGGAAGAATTTTTAAATATACTTACTTTATTTTATTTTAATCATTTTTAAAATTCATAGATTGAACCGCCCCTAACATATAAAAAGGAACCCCTCATTTTTATTCTCTACACCACATTGAGAAATGTATCCCAACAAACTAATATCAAATTCACTTTTCATCATCCATATAAAAGATATCTATGGTATTTTCTACTTGAAATACAATTTCATGTGTCCTTTATAAAGGACTTTAAAGAAGGAAAACTGAAGAATGGGTAATCTTCTTACCCGACCACTTTCAATTTGATTCTTATTTTACATTATCCAAATATTTTATAGTCTTCATAAAATAATAAATTAATTATAATACATTTAAATAATTTAACTTATGATTATTAAATAACTTAAACACTGTTTTTCTATCAAAATGGGAAGTGAAAGTATCATTTCTACATATATACGACTTAACATCTCCATGTATAGATAAACATCATTTTACATATTCATAATTCATGTATTTTTATTACGATGAGTTTAAGGTTTTTATATATTATTTAATAAATAATGTGGATTTCATAATTATAATATAAAATCTACCAATCAGAATTTTAATTTGTGGGGAAATGATTACATCACTCATGAATATGTGTGGACTACCACCCACACGAAGCGACAAGATTCATTTTTCATTTATTATATATATATATGGTAATAAGTAATCATTTAATGAATATATATTATATATATGATACAATAATTATTCTATAATATGATTTATTATTTATCATTCTATCATTCATTTATCAAAAAGTGAAAACATTTTCCAAGGAATGTACGATTTACTGTCACCATGAACGGTGTAATTCCTTTTTTATATCTATCCAATCTAGATGACCCTATATATATATATATTGGTATAATGAAAAAATATAATATATATATATCATTATCATAATTCAGGATATTGTTGATCCATGGTCAATTTGCAGGCACCTGAAAAACCAAAAAAAAAATTCAGGTAAAATGAAACAGTTAACACTATGTAATTATGTATTTAAAAAAGAAATTACTAATAAATGTGTGTTAAAATATTATCAGTGGATAATATATTATTTTATAATTATTTACATTATTTTAGTAAAAAAATATAATAATTATATATTTTTTACAAATGATATCATAGATCCTTTTAGGAAAATCGAACTTGAAGAAATGGATTTTTGTTTCACTTTTACATCGGAGAGAATGATATTATATTAAACAGTTATTTATTTTTTCTATTTCATATACTAACCATGATTGTATTAACATATTATATCATGATTAGTATGGGTATATAAAATCCATATAAATTTATCACTTTCATTATGTTTGGATTCAAAAAGAAAAAACATGCTAAGGGTTTTATGTAAAAATCTAATTTTTAATGGATTTTTTATTATATTTCTCATGATAAAATATCATGATATAACTATTTATAAACTCATGAATTTTAGTTTCTAATGTTTATGTCAAGATACTAAATGTTTTACCATTAATATTAATGTCCTTAAATACTCAATAGGCCAAATTAATTTTTTCCTGGAAAACTGACTTTATTTATCTCTTCGTTCCAAATTATTTTTTACCTTGTCCATGTTTCTATAAAATAACTAAAAAACGTTTTATGAATATAATATGATTAATTAAAATTATATTTAAATAAATTTTTATTTATTTAAAAAAATTAAATCAATCTTTCGGTCCTTTTTTGAGTGAGGTATTTTTTGACTTTTTATAAATGTGTAAAAGGAATGTTTTATTTTAACTTATATGTAATGAATATAATTTCCCACAAACATGAGAGCCTAATGATTTTATGCTTCCCATAAATTTTTTTATGTTCTTTTTAATTATAATTTTTACATAATATCAGAGACATTTTTTAATTTAAAATAAGTGATTTTGTTGTTAAAGTATAATATCAAAAATAATTATTATAGAGATCTCTTAATGAAAATTTTCAAATATGATAACATCCACTGATGTATATTATGATTTTTTGGGTTATGGTTTATAATACCATTCATATAATATCTTTTCATTCTATATTATTATTATTATATGATGTTTAAAAAAATTAATTTACATGATAATGCTATGATTATATGAAGAATTGTTTAAGATATTTTAAAAACTATATGAATGAATAAGATTATGTGATATTTGGTTATGTTATAACCCTCCAAAATATTGATTATCGTAATATTTATATCTCATGTGATTATAATGAAAATCATGGACATGATATTTTTTCACATCATGATGTGCGAGTACGAAATCATTCTAGCATTGAAAACATGAAAATAATTATGACAATATTATGAATATAATTGGTCACATAATGATGTGTGGGTTTGATTTATTTCTATATATGATCAGAGGAAAGTTAATGGACATGAGTGGGTATATCTTCAATTTTGGATATGTGAGGATGATCGTTTCCCATATATTCTCTCAAGATTGTTCATAGAAATGATTTAATTTATCCATTTTTAAATGACTATAATATATAGTGCCTATGTTGACACAAGATTAGATAAATAAATTTGGTTGATGATTACACTTTTGAAACCCTTGTTGATTCGGATTCTATAAATAAATTTATTTCTAATATTATAGTCCATGTTTTTTTAGGGTATGAATATTTTTTGTTGAGAATATGCACTGGAATATATTATCATACACATAAGATCATTTTATAAAATAATTATTAACACCCCTTGATGTTTATAATTACATAGATATAAGCTCACCCATTCTCATGTTTCCTTTCCCTATGTTATTAATAAAGGTTCTAAATAGTTTATTTAAAACAATATAACTATGCAGGGTGATCCATGGAATAGATACCAAAGATCCTTTATGAAATTCTAGGATTATGTATCTATTATCAATGAAAATAAAACATTACATTCCATGGGGATGTATTATTGTGAAATTGGTTGAGTATTCATATAGAATGATGAAATATTTAAATATATTATCCCTATTTCATTTCATGTCCCTTTTTGAAAAAATGAAACAATATTATAATTAAGAAACCCTATTTAAAACAAGGGAACTCATATAGATACAAAAAAAACCCTTTATAAAAAAGGGAGCCCCAATTTGGAAACTAAAATTGAAAAAAAAACATGACCACTAATTTTTTTTAAAAAATCCTATAGTTTAATTCTATAAAAACCGATATAATGTATAAAATACCATTTGAAAATAATGTTCTATTGACCATGAAATTCAAAAAAAAATTTGTTTAAATCTCCACAAAATTATAGAAAACCATTTCCCAATCCAAACTAGATATCATATAAACCATTAATTAAGTTCAATTTTTTTAAATATCCTTAACCGTTGAAATATTTAAGAAAATGTAATGAAATGGAAATACATTACTCTGAGATGAAACCATGTGAATATCATTGAAAACATTTAATTGGTCTCTTCTAATTGATTTCAAAAATTAGAAATTAAAACTCCCAATTGGAAGTACCCACGACATGAATATTGAAAAACCATTCTCAACAGGTTTAGAGAAGATTAGAAAAAAATAGAGGAAACCAAGAGAAGTAATAAAGAGAGTCTCAAAATATTCAATGTGGGGAAGACCCAACAAAAAACCATCAAGAATATATAATCGAGGTGAATGGAAAGATATTAAAAGACCTTGGGAGCTACCCAAGCTAGTGGAGTTATTGTGGGGATGAGTGAGGGAAAATACTCAAATAAAAACTATGTGAAGTGGAAAAAATTCCCCTCAATAAGTAGGTTTTATAGATTACTAAACATTGTAGTGACCATTTCATAGACACTATCGAATTTTTTTTTAATAAATAATAAAAATTATCTTCCCAAACCATTCTATTAAACACTCATTCATGAAAATGTTCTACATAATTTCAATTTGTTAAACCCCAATCTCAAAGTAAAAATCAAACCTCTATATATTATAAATAAAATTTAATTCTAGGGTGTCAAATGAATCCTTGGTGAAAACACTACCTTATATCCATCAATTGAATCCCTTTTCAAGATTTGATCCCTTAAACATAGAGAAGGTCTATAATTCAACCACAGACACCATTAATTTTTTGGATCAAAATTGAAATATATAGTGTATAGACCTTTATAAATCTAAGACCACTTGTAGAATTATTGGTAATTACGATGGGGCCCCGTCGCAAATAGCCCGTTGTAGAAAATGATGTCACAAATACAATTATTTGCGACAGGCCCATCGCAAATAATCTTCCCATTATATATATTATATATTCATAAACGTTTTCACGATGTGCCTATCGCAAAAACTGTTTACGACGGGCTCTTGTCCTGTTGAAAAAAATATATTTATATAAAACTTTATACAATGGGCCCATCGCAAAAAAAATTTGGTGACATGCTGGTAGTCCCGTCGCAAATATGTTTTTAAAAATATTTAGTTAGACTATTTGTGACAGGACCCCATCACAAACTGTCCTGTAGCAAATTGTAAAATAATTTAAAATAAAATTTAATGAAATTACGATTAATGAAAAAATATATTACTATTATTAAAAGAATAAAAAAATATTAAATATTAAATTTATCAATATTCACAAAAAAATATAAAAAAAATAAAAAATATTAAATTTATCAATATTCACAAAAATTATATAAAAATAATAATAAAATATTAAAAATTTAATTATGTAATATTTTCACCGATATAAAAGACAGAAAATGTGAATAATTTATATTACAATTTTAAATTCAAATGTTTGTAACATAAAAAAAATCACTGGGGGGTGTCGTCTTCTGGAGGAGGTGGAGGAGATGAAGGGGATGTTGGAGGAAACTCCATCCCTGGAATACGAGCCAGACGACACATGTACTCCATCTACACATGATGCTGCTGCGGCCATCAACACATTTTCTCCTCGTAATGCTGCTCCTGCTGCTGCTGCCGCCGACACATCTCTTCTTGATGCTTCTACAAAGTCTTTATATGCTCAGTCTGAGCTCTCAACTACTCTTGATACTGTGAGACATAAGATGATGCCTCTCCATGAGCTCCTCTTGATCTGGACTCCGACATCACAGTAGTACCATAATATGTACCAGGAGTCAAATTATAGCCAATGCCAACAACTATGAACTTCTGAAAGCCATACTGATTCATCTGCATCCATGCTGCCTCATCAAAATGGTGAGCACTCGTATGCTCAGTCCTTTCATCCTGACCCTCAGCCTGTGTCTGAGAGGTCATAGCCTCATATGACTCCTTCAATTGCAATTTAAAATTAAAGTTGTAACAATATTATATGCAGTTAATTTTCAAAATGAAAAAATAATAATAACCACAATCTGTTGTTGGAAATCACCTTTAATCTCACAAGTGGCGGGATCACTATACATCCTCCAACAAATGTCGAACTCCGAAATATCGAGATGCTCGACTATGCATAGAAATATAAAATAATCTATTTATAATTAATGTTATATAAAATATTTAAAAAATAGACGTAACAAATGCTCTCTAGGTGAACTGAATGTACGACTACCAGCTTGATGTGTCACTTCCTGTCTCCCCAGGTTCTGTCATCCCACTGAATATCTCTTATGAAATCCACCACCCAAATAGTGTAAACTTAATCCATCGCAAACATGAGATGAAATGTACTCTGGTCGGTGGGCTCTACACGACTCATCAAATTCTGTCACCCCTTATTTATTAATGGTTTTCCTTCTCAAATTGTGCAAAAACTAATAAAAATAGTCATGCATATAATCATGTCATGCTGCGTGGATGGCGTCGTGCATGCTATCATCGATAGAATACCATAAACCCTACAAATATTTTATAATATCAAGTTTTTAATAAAATAAATTACAAAATAAATATTATTTATTTTCTTACCATCCAATGATGGAACATGTCGCGTCACACATCAACGAGAATATGTTCTCATGTAATCCATGGCTAAGAATTTTTTTTGCACAAGATAGCGCTCCCCTGTCCAATAGCTACATGCACAAAACTGTGAAAAATTAATAAATAATCAAACAATTATTATATATAAAAATAAATTAATGAAATCTAACTAAAATATACAGGTTACCATATCTCTATGTGCATGGGTCGAAACCATGATGTGGATGTCGCTCGGGGATAGGGTCAGGAATCATCAGTCGTGCAATACCACACACCCTCTGCATACCCCCTGAACCTCTTGGAGGCTGAGGGTCAGATGATTCAAAATCCCCCACATCCAATGGTAGGTCAGCCTCCTGAAACTTGAGAAATAGCTCAGGGTCCATCTGAAACATAGAATTATTGTTGCTAGGAGATAGTTGTAAATAACTATTATATATAGATATATCTTAGTTATGATTATAATCATGATTTAATTGTTCCAATGTTGATCTTCATCCTCTTCTCTATAACCGTAAATGTCAATGTCTTTATCTTCCTCCTTAGCATCATCAATATCCATATGAGTTTCAGTTTCAACATCCCTTGTCATTTGAAATTCATTTGTAACATCATTAACATCTTCATCACCATTGATCCTTAATTGTGGGGTGTCATCATCGATATTCACATCTCTTTGTAAATCAGATAGATTTTGAGCAGTCTCTTGAAAAATATCAATTCCTTTCACTTCAGTAGAAGCACATTCGTTTTGAGTAAACTGATTTTTCTGAGATTTCATTTTTATTATGCTCCACCAATTTCTCAAGTCTCTTGAAGTAGCACATTACTTTTCATAATAAATTTGATTTTCCTGTTGAGCCAGTAAAAATGGTTCATTTACTGAAAGAAGACTTATATATTTAATATCGATGATTCCAGGAGTCAGATGAACTCGCAAGCCTCTCTCAGTATCCAACCCCCGATATCTAAACATTGTTATGTAATTCTATCCTAGATAACATAGCTCAGTAATTTTATCCAAAATGCCATAAAAGTCAACATCAGTTTCTCTCTGATGTGATCCTCTCAAGAAAACTCCATTGTTCATTGTTTTTTTTTGATTCCTCGTATGCATGGTAATGAAATCGAAAACCATTCACCACATATACATTATAAGATTTAACCATTTTGGATAGTGGGTGACTCAATATATATATTCATTTATCAATTTTATCAGCATATTGAGACACATGAAATTTTTTAAAACAATTATCAATATAATAAATAATAAATGGAATTGATATTAAACCATCAATAATTTATGTTACCAGTTTTTGAAACCATTGAGAAAAAAAATTGTCTGCGTTCTTCAAGAGCATCTACTGTAATTTGTGGAAGTTTTTTCTTGATATGATTATCATATAACCTAAAAATAAAATATGTTTAAATACTGTAACATAAATTATAGAATAAGTGATAGAAGCACTAACATGACCAATGATTTAATTTCTTCAAAGTTGAGCAGAACATGTGTATGAGCTTAGTGATGTTCATCATCTAAAATCCATAATTTGTGAACTCCACCAAAACCAAGATTTTGATTATTAAAAACTATTAATTTATTTTTCATTTCTTCTTTAACATTCCTTTAATTTCGTCCCATGTGATTTTGTTTTGAGAGATATTGAGATTCAAAATAATGAGAGCATAAAAAAGCAATTTCCTCTTGCAAATAAGCTTCAGCAAATGAGAATTCAACTGATGCTTTGTTACATATTTTTTTCTTCAATTTCTGCATACATCTCTAGAATGGGTACATTCATCAAAACTGTACTGGACCTTCACATTTAGCTTCATGTGTAAAATGTAATATCAAATGTTCTATTGAGTCAAAGAAAGCTGACGGAAGGATTTTTTCCAGTTTACATATAATTACAACAACATCTTCTTCCAGTTTACATTGCGCATCGTTGACTGTTTTCACTGCACAAATGTATCGAAAAAAATATGATATATCTGTTATCGAATCCCAAATTATTGAATTCAACAAACCTCTGAATCCAATCGGCATAAATCTTTCCATTATAACATGACAATCATGACTTTTTAATCCAGTAATATAACCATTCTTAACTCATCAACCCAAATTGGATGCATATCCATCTGGAAGTCTCAAATCTGCAATCCAATGACAAAATAATAAGTGACTCTCTTTGGACATTGTATAAGCTGCTTTTGGTTTCATTAACCACTATGATTTGACATTTTCAAATAGTTCATGTTCTGGACGCCTGCAAATTTGGGCAAGATCTAATCATGATTTAATAGTATCATTGGTCTTACATGGTGTATCAAAAACAGTATGAAATAAATTATCAAAATAGTTCTTCTCAATATGCATAACATCCAACATGTGGCGGACCAACAAATCAGATCAATACGGAAGATCCCAAAAAATGCTCCATTTTATCAAATTATGTTCTTTCCCAAAGCCATGAATTTTATGTTGGTTTACTGTTGGTCCAAATGTGATGGGAGGTAATGAAAATACAACTGATTTTAACTCTGTACCTGGGATCATCTTTGGAGGTTCATCTCGTTCAATTGTACCCTTTCTGAAATGAGATTTGTTCCACCAAAAAGGATGATCAGTTGGAAGAAATCTACAATGACAATCAAAATAGCATAGTTTTTTTTTCCATTTATGACCAGAAAGGATCTGTTTTCATTCATACAGTAAGGACATGATTTTGGACCATGTGTACTCCAACCAGATAACATGCCATATTCCGGAAAGTCACTAATCATCCACATCAATGCACCTTTTAATATTAAATTTTGTTTCGCAACAACATCATATGTATTAACCCCATCACTCCACAATGAATTTAACTAATCAATCAATGGTTTCAAATAAACATTAATATTCTTTTTCGGATGTCCTGGGATTAATAGAGTTAGAAAGATATAAGGTTCCTACATCAAAATCCATAGAGGAAAATTGTATGGAGTTACAAAGACTAACCAACATGAATACTGACTACCCTAAGAACCAAAACAGACAAGAACCGTCATTCTAAAGAACCAATCACACGTTCCGGGCTTCTATAGCGAAAGACGGATGCAGACGGTCAAAATGTTTCCATGAATCACTATCAGATGGATGATTCAAGATTTTATCAGTTGAAATCACGGTTTTGTTCCATGACATCATTGATGCTGTGTTCTGAGACATAAATAAACACTGCAACCTGGGTGTAAGGGGGAAATATCTCAACTGTTTTCTTGGAATTGATCTAGACTTCCCTGGTTGAGCTTCTTTATACATCGATTGTCCACATGTGTGAAAAATCTCCAATGACTAATTTTCTCCAGAATATAAGATGCAATCATTTGGACATGCATGAATCTTCATATAACTAAGGCCCAGATTACGAATCAACCTCTTTCTCTCATATTAATTTTTAGGAAAAACATTCCCTTTAGGAAGAAGTTTTTTAACCAATGAAAATATCTTATCAAAATAGTTTTTTGACATCGCATTATCTGATTTAACAGCCATACATTTTCCAGCCACTTCTAATTTTCATATCTTGATACCAGGATATAATGAATCCTCATCAAACCAAAACAACTCATAAAATTTGGATGGTTCCAACTTAGGAGCTAAATCAATATCATCGTGAGTTTCAGTTTGTTGCACAGATGGAACTGCAATATCATGTACTAAATTTTGAAATCGTGATGGATTCAAAATTAAGTCATTAGTATCTTCTCTGGAACTGCATTCACCGTGTTGATTCCAAAAAACATAATATGGTTGAAAACCAAACCGCAAGAGATGTCCCCTAACCTTGTCAAATTTATCAAACGTTCTCAGAGCACAATTTTTACAAGGACACTTAATTGTGCCTTCTGAATCATATCCTAGTTTTGATGATGGAAATGCAATGAAAGATTCAACCCCCTCAATATATACAGGATTTAAACCAGAACCATTTGGATTTCTATGCTGATTTATCCATGCTCGATCACCTAATAATGACTGATGTTGACATCCTTGTTCAATATTTTTCTACATAAAATATAAACTCATCATTGTTTTCGAATAATTTGAAATTATAAAAACACTGTCTGAAAAAGAAGATAAATAATTACAACTACTTAATAATTACCATTAATTAATGGCGACACAATTTCCAGTTGATTGACGTCTACTCTTTTGTCTGAAACCTCATTTAATTGCATCTTTCTTTCACATATTATTGCTAATTATTTCTAATTATTCCTAATTATTCCTAATTATTGCTAATTATTACAAATTATTACAAATTATTAAAAATTATTACTAATTGTTACTATTTAGTACTAATTATTACTAATTATTACAATTTATTACTAATTATTATAATTTATTAATAATTACTAATAATTATTACTATTTATTACTAATTTAGCAATACCTATAAATACATTGAAAAATGAAAACTACATGAAAAATGAAAGGAAAATTGGTAATCATCATTGTGGAGGTGATTAAAAATTTTCCCTTCATTATCCAAGCCGATTCTGTTTACTAATTATTAGAAATAAAAAAATATTTCTTTCAATATTTACGAAAAAACAATATTAATATTATTAAAATAATAAAATATTTATAAAATATTAAAATTATCAATATTCACAATATACTTTGCTCTATTCTTAACATGTACAAATCTCAAAGGGTCGTCAATTGTCAAGTCATGCACAATAAAAAGTATGTGTCAGAAATGTCCAATGTAAACTCAATAATTATACATGCCTGGTTGATCACCTCACAAGTAGTGTTGCAATAAGACGACCAAAGTAATGATGTTCTCGTCTCTAAGAATCATCTAACATGAGACTTTATATAGATCATTCTTCCTTAAAAATTTGAGGGGATATCAGTATCTTTCCCTTAAATTTTCAAGGAAGAATTGTTTATGTAAAGGTTCTTATGAGATAATTCTTATAGATAAGAACAGAATGACTTGGTTTGACACATTGCAACACTACATGCGAGGTGATTAACCATTCAATGACAATTATATATTTTACATTGGACATGACTGACACAATTTTTTTTGCGCAAGACCTGACAATTGAGGACCCTTTGAGATTTGAACATGATAATAATGGAGAAAAGCCTGTTGTGAATATTGATAATTTTAATATTTTATAAAAAATTTATTACTTTAATAATATTAATATTGTTTTTTCGTAAGTATTGATAATTTAATTTTTTTATTGCTAATTATTGCTAGTTATTGCTAGTTATTTCCAGTTGTTGCTAGTTATTGCTAGTTATTGCCAGTTCTTGCTAGTTATTGTTAGCTATTGCTAGTTATTGCTAGTTATTACAAGTATTTCTAGTTATTCTGAGTTTTTTCTAGTTATTTCTAGTTATTAATAGTTATTCGTAGTTATTCTTAGTTATTCCTAGTTATTCATAGTTATTCTTAGTTATTCCTAGTTATTTCTTGTTATTTCTAGTTATTTCTAGTTATTGCTTGTTATTCTTAGTTATTCCATGTTATTCCCAGTTATTCATAGTTATTCATAGATATTCCTAGTTATTCCTAGTTATTCCTAGTTATTCTAGCTTATTCCTAATTATTACTAATTATTACTAATTATTCCTAATTATTCCTAATTATTACTAATTATTTGTAATGATTACTAATTGTTTGTAATAATTATTGATTATGACTAATTATTTATAATTATGAATAATTATTTATAATTATGACTAATTATTTATAATTAGTAAATTACTAATTACATCTAATTATATCTATTTATTACTAATTATTACAGATTATTACTAATTGTTACGAATTATATCTATTTATTACTAATTATTACAAATAATTACTAATTATTACTAATTATATCTATTTATTATTAATTATTACTAATTATATATCTTTATTACTAATTATTACTATTTATGTCTATTTATTACTAATTATTAAAAATTATTAAAAATTATTACTAATTATATCCATTTATTTCAAATTATTACTAATTATATCAAATTATTACTAATTATATCTATTTGCAACTAATTATTACTAATTATTACTAATTATTTCTATTTATTACAAATTATTACTAATTATATCAATTTATTACTAAGTTTTACTAATTATATCTAATTATTACTAATTATATCTATTTATTAAAAGTTATTACTAATTATATCTATTTATTACTAATTATATCTATTTATTACTAATTGTTAATAATTATAAGTATTTATTACTATTTTTCTACTAATTATATCTATTTATTAATAATTGTTACTAATTATTAGTAATTATATCTATTTATTACTAATTAATAATAATTATATATATTTATTACTAATTATTACTAATTATATCTATTTGTTGCCAATTATTACTAATTATTATTAATTATTACTAATTATTACTAATTATTACTAATTATGACTTATTATTATTAATTATTACTAATTATTACTAATTATATATATTTATTACTTATTATATCTATTTATTACAAATTATTAATAATTATTTTAATTATTACAAATTATTACAAATTATTACTAATTATTACTAATTATTACTAATTATTACTAATTATATCTATCTATTTAAAATTATTCCTAATTATTAATAATTTTATCAATTTATTTCTAATCATTACTAATTATATCTATTTATTACTAATTATTACTAATTACAACTTTTTATTACTAATTATTACTAATTATATCTATTTATTTCTAATTATTCCTATTTATTACTAAATATTACTATTTATTACTATTTATAACAACTTATTACTAATTTTCACTAATTATATATATTTATTACTAATTATTACTAATTATATCTAATTATTACTAATTATTACTAATTATTACTAATTATATCTATTTATTACTAATTATTACCAATTATATCTATTTACTACTAATTATATCTATTTATTACTAATTATTACTAATTATATCTAATTATTTCTAATTATTACTAATTATATCTATTTATTACTAATTAGTAGTATTATAACAAATTATTACTAATTGTTACTAATTATATCTATTTATTACTAATTGTTACTATTTATATATATTTATTAATAATTGTTACTGATTATATCTATTTATTACTAATTATTACTAATTATATCTATTTATTACTAAATATATCTATTTTTTACTAATTATATCTATTTATTACTAATTAGATCTATTTATTGCTATTTATATCTATTTATTACAAATTATTACTAATTATACCTAATTATATCTATTTATTACAAATTATTACAAATTATTACTAATTATTACTAATTGTTTCTAATTATTACTAATTCTGTCTATTTATTACTAATTGTTACTAATTATATCTATTTATGACTAATTCCTACTAATTATATCTATTTATTACTAATTATTACTAATTATATCTATTTATAACTAACTATATCTATTTATTATAATTACTACTAATTATTTCTAATTATATATATTTATATCTAATTATTACTAATTATATCTATTTATCACTAATTATTACTAATTATTACTAATTATTACAAATTTTTACTAATTATTATTAATTATTACTAATTATTACTAATTTCTACTAATTATTACTAATTATTACTAATTATCACTAATTATTTCAATTTATTACTATTTATTACTATTTATTACTAATTATTACTAATTATTACTATTCATTACTAATTATATCTAAATATATCTATTTAATCCTAATTATATCTATTTAATCCTAATTATATCTATTTAATACTAATTATATCTAGTTAATCCTAATTATATCTTCTTATTGCTAATTATATCTACTTATTTCTAATTATATTTATATATTGCTAATTATATATATTTATTGCTAATTATATCTATTTATTGCTAATTATATCTATTTATTCCTAATTATATCTAATTATTTCTAATTAATATTAATTATTACAATTTATTTATAATTTTAACTTAAAAAATCAATTTCTTACTAAAAATAAATATAAATTAAAATCAATTGAAATCTAATTAAATTACAACTAATAAACAACAATAAAAATAATCATAAAAATAAAAAAAATATAAAACAAATAAAATATAAATACCTTAATCATTGACATTCTGAAGATATTGACGCCCTTCGATTGCTCTCGTATTAAAAATTTCCACTAAAAGAAATTTTTTCTTCAAAACTGATGAATGAAGAGAAAGAGAGGGAGCTAGATCTGAATGATTTGGGAAAAAAGAATGGAGGTATATATAGGTTAGATTAGTTGCGACGGGGTTATTAGCGACGGGGTTCTCGTCGCAACTGGTACTATTTGCAACGGTGCCTATCGCAAATACCCTCACCCGCATTAATTGCAGTCGGCGGTTAAATGATTATTTGTGACGAGTCCCATCACAAATAGTACATACCATCAGTCTTTTTGTGACGAGACGACATCCCGTCGCCAAACTGTTATTAACCGCCGCTGGGTATTTGCGACTGGTCCCGTTGCAAATACCCCTACGCGGTTTGGTGCGCAAGTCGCACCAAACTATTTGCGACGGGGGACATCTTCCTGTCACAAATAATATTCGCGCGGTTTGGCGCGCAAGTCGCACCAAACTATTTGGTATGGGAGACGAAATCTTGTCGCAAATAACTAATTATTTGCGACAGGAAGAAATCTCATCGCAAATAACCCGTCTCAAATAGTTATTTTCCCCATAGTGGACCCAACTTATTATATACACCCCATTTTCCTAGAAAAGAAATAGATAAGGATCCAAACAAAAAATATCCATGGAACATATTAGATCACTACACTATAGGATCCTCTAAATCAGCATAATAAGAATTTTGATAAATTGAGACTCTATAATGCATTTGATCTAACCATGCTTCATCTAAGGTGATATATGAGGATTTATAGTTTATGAAAATATCACAAGATCTCACCATGTCAGACCACCCATGGTTACACCATGGAATCTCTCATAGCCATAAATCAAATGTAAAAAACTCTCCCACTAATCCATCCAACCCTGGGAATCCTCGAGTCACCCCAAAACAATATTTTAGGGTTTGAGAAAACTATATCCTTAATTTCTATGCATCTTAAATGATTATATTTCTTGATAATCAAAACCAAACATAGAAGGTACAAATTAAAGAGAAACAATGGAAAATCACCCCATAAGACAACACTCTATGAAATATACATAAAGTAACTTAACCAACTCACTATGTGGAAGATAATATAACCAAACAACATCATTAATAATATAAAACAATCATGGATAAGTTTTTATATATCAACTCAACAAGATAAAATATCAAAAACCTATGATTATAATATTTTTTATGACTCTAATTACCACTTACTATCCTACAGGACAATGTTCCACCATTATCATGATCTAATTGAATAACATGCTCATTAAACAACTTATCTTAACAACCATGGAACTTAATAAGATATTCGAATAATATTGTATCATATTTAACATCCTGATAATCCAAATAAATTATATGTGAATCATCGTGAAGATACTAAAGAATCCTAGATACCTAAAAGGCATCTTGTATCCTATCAACCTATGGGGTAATCAACAACCATTATGGAATTGAAACAGTGTGCCCCAACACTATGAAAGGACCAACATATTGGTGGAAAATTAACTCTAATGATCAATCCTTCACTGTCCATTAAGAGGGACTCCTTCAAGAACACATGATCATCAATGTCACACTTTATAGGTTTCCACTTATGATCATAATAGCTATTTACATTACCCAGAACTGAAATAATTATCTCATTAATCACATCCACCAGTTATGTCATGATCTACACCAATTCCAGTTTATGAATAACTTACTCTCAAACTGTTGATGAACATAGTCGAAATTTGGAAGGATATCTATACAGTGATTCAAATGGGATTATATTAAGGGTAATATTTTACATATTATTACATGATAATTCAACTGGTGATAGTTTCCTCATCCACAAACATCTAAAATCCAAAATTCCATCACACAAAATTTTATCCATGTTCAAGGTAGTCTACACAGTTTGACCATCCATCTATAGATTAAGATAGGTGATAAGGGAAAATTTAGAACAAATGGATCCCTAAAAACCTCTTTATGTATATGTAGTAAAACAAGAATCATGAAGAGAGATTATTATTTTTCAAACTTCATTAATCCAGACATCCACCTTTAGATACCACCTCACCAAAAAAATTTATTGATCTTAACTACTTAATTAAAAATAAGTTAGTAGACTCACTAAATGATCTATAAATACAAAAATATCATGATTACCACAATGATCTTGAAGAAACTGTTGATGAGTTATATCAATATTTCTTCTCAATTCCATTATCTACCATTGATTGGTAGTCAAAAATAACATGGAACACAATGCTTGGTTTTCAGCATATAGAAATCAGAACATCGAGAAATGAACTCTATAAAAAATATCTTTTCCCTACGCTTCCAATGCTGGTTATTATGGTAATTATACATCTTTGATAAACCATGAAACATATCCAAAGGTTATCTATGTTACCCTTGGATGACAATATCTCACATCACTAATGGAATAAAGAGCCTCCCAGGAACAACATGTGATGGTGATCATCCTTTGACCATCCTTTAGGGGAATCACTAAAAATAATTCAATCTCACATAACATACTCTTATAATCCCCATATTGGTAATCCTCCACGTATTTTACTAATTATTACTATATATTCATCTTCTTAATACACCCTCTATCATCAAAATCTCCAATATGAAGGTGTAATTGTGTCATATCCTCTACCACCCTCTGTGAGATTATAGCCTCTCCCAAATTTCCCCCACATGAATTTATGTTCACTGCATTATCAAAAATATTCTCATCCCCTATGTATTGATAATTATAAGTCTATAATCCAATTAAAATTCAATACACTACTAGTTATATAATATTAATTCACAATTGGAGAAAATTTAATTGAAATATTTTTGCTTTTTGAATACCATAATTGTAACACCCCGAGATTTTATGAAAAATATTCTTTTAATTTCATTAATGTCTTTTGTTGTATGCTACACCAAGATTACATTGCGCTATACGCAACACCGTATTTGCTTGCAGTATACGCAACACTATTCTTTGATCGTGTTACACACAATTTTGATAATAGTTATTCTATGCAACATTGAGTATATATATATATATATATTCAATGTATAAATGAAATATGGTTGGATTCTGTTATACGAAACAACGAAGGATTCTTGCACAACACACAACCCTGACATGGCTTGCATTACACGCAATCGAGACCTTCCTCGATAGCATGTGTTGTACGAAATACCGAGTTTTACTAAAAAATGATATATTATTATAATATTATTATGAACTAGACGTTATGAATAGTATTAACTAAATTTTGAATTTTATAACATTATTATTAATCGTACATATTTTCTAGAACACGATATGAGAACAAAATAAAATTTTCGGGTAAAATAAGTATTTTTCAAAAAATGTAGTTTTTCCTCCTTTTGATGGCACACCCACATTAAATCTATTTTTTGACATGTTTATAAGTCAAATTTGACAAAATAAAATTCTTTTTTGGATTCAAGAAAGGAAAATTTACTTTTGATAAAATTTTCATATTATTTTGGTAACTTTCATATTTTGATGAATAGTAAAAACACGCTATATTTTAATTAAAAACAACTTTTTTTCATCGCAATAATTTATATGGTTAAATTATAATATTGAATGGTTTTAAATTATAAATAGAATATATTTTTACCATTTAATATAATTTATATCATTAGCATTGATTCTACCTTGAATTCGTAGGATAAATCAATTCAATCTTTTGTAATGTTTTAAACAAAAACCTGTTTTCTTTCGACAATGGGATTAATTTTAATTTAATTTCTGCAACTTTTGTGTATTGAATTTTGAAAAATGGATTCCATATTTGAAATCAATAGGTCCAAATTATGTCAATAAGCTACTTTTTATTTTTGGACATTATGAATAGTAACTACGGTAATTTTTATTTACTGCGGTTAAAGGTAAATAGGGTAATTCAAGGTTAAAATAATATTATAATAATTAAAAATTACCTTGATAATTGTCCTAACCTTATTGGATGAGTTGTGTCTGACCATGGGCATCCTTGGGCCGATTTTGGGACCCCAATGAGCCACTTGGTAGTGAAAATGACAATTTGGATTAATTAATTTAATGTAATGACAAAATTGTCTTTAACAAAAATCTTTTAGTAATTAATTTTTATAATGGGTTATATAAGTCATATTTTCGACGATAAATATTCTTTGGAAATTTAAAAATATTCCCTACATCATGGTATCTTTTTCATAATTTTTGGACATCAAATGAATTAAATTATTTATGACACAATAATGATGTAGTGTTTACCTCATTAATAAATGATTTAAATAAATAAGATTATAATGATTAAAATATAATCCAAAACCTATCCAATTCCAATTGGATGATTTTATTTTTAATATGAGTCATATTATCGTCGACATTAATGTGTTTTGGACCTCTTGAAACTGAAGATAAGTTTATAATAAAATAATGTTTTCACACTTTCCTAAAGAGCCCCTCCTCTCCATTATAAAAGGAGACCAATTCTATGCAATTCGTCACACCTCTCGAGCCTTTTGGCTCGTCCAAACTCTGCCCAACTAAGCTACCTACATCTCTCTCCTACCTCCTGAAGCCTTACATTAAGCAGAAGACTCTCCAAGAAGTCCTTTTGGTTCAAACTAAATGAAGATACCAAAATTAAAGGTAATAGTTTCTCTTATGTTGTTTTCTTTTACTCAACTTCTCCACCCCCTAAACTCTTTTTAATCCTTTCATTTGTAACAAAAACAATATCCTAAATATAATAAGATGTTGTTATGAGAAGTATTCTAACTACACATACACACACCTCCATCTAATGGATTAAGAACATAATGTTTCTTTGATGGAAAACTAACGCCTCACGAAATGATGATTGTCTAATTTTCTCTTACCACCTCTCATGGTGGCCATTATGATGGAACTGTATTTATATATAATATATATTGTGTTTATGATCTCCTTATTCTTCTTTAATTCCCAATTATATCAAGCCTTTACGGTTTCCATAGTCGATAAATACGATAATCTCATTTGAGGAAGTGCGGACTACCGCCCCCTCAAAGTGACGTGATTCGTTAATACCTAATGTGGGATGTATAAAGGATGTGGTTAATGATATTATATATGATATAATACAGTAATTAAAACATACCTATGTATCATTATGTTTTAATTCCATTAAAATAAGTAATAGAAATGAAATTCGCGTTCATGCGTACGTACGACTTACCGTCTCCATGAACGGTGTGTTTCATTTCTTACCACCATACGTTATGTACTATTATAAATGCTTTTATATTCTGGATATATAATGAATGTAAATGATATATAAATCATGATTTAAATTTTGGAAGTAAGTAAATCATGATATAAGTAATAATAACATCAAGAACTACAAGTCCAAACAAGTACGATAAATAAGATGATTTTACCCAAAACGCTACTTTAACATTAATTTACAAAAGAATGGGTAATATAAAGTCATAAGTGAACAATATATGATATCATAACAATGAATATGATTATTTAATAAGTCAATGACATTATTTAAATCATTATACAAGAGGTTCGGACACTTACAAAGCAAATCAGACCTAAGGTAAAGGATAATTTTGCAAATCTCATTTTTATCCGAGATTGCTTATTCATAAGTATTTACTGGGTTTATTTCTATCATCCATGTACATGTTTTATAAAAGTGTTTTCATGTATGTTTAATGTTATTTTTACCCATTTTTGACTTTTACTACATGGTATGTAAGGAATCTTTCTTTTGTTTACGTTACGAGGTACTTTTTGATTTTTCCGGCAAAAGAACGAAAAGAATGTTTTTTTAACTTATACGGCACGAACAGATTTTTAAGGTTTTATAAATCCTTGTTTTCATGAAGATTACTCCAAAATATTTCATGACTATTTTCAACAAAATCCTTTTCTTTTAAAATTTCATGACATTTTGTGAAATGAAAATAATTTTGAAGAAAAAGGGATATTTTCCTCAAGAATTCAATTCACGTGTTTTATCAAAACCATTTTTCATCTAAGATGACATTATTTCATATGTGTATGTTTAATGTATAATGTTTCTATGACTTACATGGTTTCAATTCTCTTATTACGAAATGATATCCATTTCTTTTATATGGATTATGTGATGATGGAATGATGTTTATGGAACCCATTTTATTTATTGGGTTTTTATGAATGATGTATGTTTATTTTGTGGAACAAGTAATAATGATTTCATTATGAGATGGGTGGGACCTATATATCACTCCAATTAATTGGATAAAGATTTTATATCTCATGAGATAGACATGGTTGGAACGGTAAGTTAATCTGGTTCAGTGTTACAGGACTGAAACGAGGAGTGAACTTGATTCAGAATGGGTCTTTGTCCACTAAGATGGTCTTGGAAGCAATGCCTTGGCTACTAGAGAAATCATTACATGTGATTAATGGATTCCACAATTACATGTTTTATTCCCATGCTATGTTATCGTGGTTTATGTTCCATTATGATCTATTCTTTATGTACTTCCATGTTTTATGTCGTTGCTCAAGATTTTAATGTTTAAACATTATGTTCATGTTTTTAAGTTCCAATGTATATGGTATGTTTTATTTTATCCATGCATACCCTTATTGAGCATTTGATCTCACCCTTTTTATGTTTTATTTTCCCCCAGGATCAAAAGAAAGGTTTTAGGTCAGGAAAAAAAATGTGTAAGATCTTTATGGGAGATGTTGAAGATGTTTCACCATGATTAGAAGATTACGTTCCAAGTTTCCAAAGGCACTAAACTATTATGGTCCTTGTGTGTCTGTTTTTGTTATATATTATGTATTCCGCAAAAGTAATGTAATGTCCATGTACGTCAAGCTTTGTGTCTCTACAGTTGGTATCAGAGGAAAGGTTTAGTCACCCTTTAGAAACTATGATGCGAAAACATTAGTGGGATCCCTAGAGATATTTCTAAGGTATGTCTAGGGATGTACCTAAGGATAAGAATACGTATAGGATATATTCCTAGAACTACAGTAACGATCTTAGAATTTAACATAAGATGTTAGATATTGAGGGTGCTCTCCCTTTAATATGTTGTTTTCCCTAGCATGATTTTTGCCTCTCACACTATTCTTTTGGGGTTTTAGAAAATGGTTGGAAACATGAATATTCATGATAATGGAGGATATGACAGACAATGGAATGATTTTCTTCATGTGAAACAAAATGAAACGAGATCTGGAAGTCCAATCATCGTTATTATGCCTAATCAGCAATCTCATAATATGATCAATAATCTCAACTTTGGTAAGTTTCCCGACTCATATAATAAGAGAAAGATGGAGTTTCATGATAATCATTGAGGAAAGAAAGTTCAATTTCCCTCATGTAAATCATGTGGGAAGAGGCATCAGGGAGATTGTTTCAAAGGAACTGGAAGATGCTTTGGGTGTGGAAAAGAAGGGCACAAATCCAGTAAGTGCAAAGGAAAAGGTTTAATTAACACCATGGATATGGATAATGGTATTCCTACTACATCAACAATGATTAGATGTTTTAAATGTGGAATGTAAGGGAATTATGAAAACCAATTCCCTAATGGAAAGTCTCAGGAAGAGAATCAGCATGGTCATATGGGTAGTATTTATGTGGATGATGATGAGGAGACTACAAATGATATATGTGCTGAAAGAAGTGTTGAAGCTCAATCGGTTGTTTTAGAAGGTAGTGGAATGATTGTATGTTTATCGAGAGTTATGTTGTATAGTTAATGGTACTATGGAATAACGAATCATCTAAGGATTTGTTACACTATTATTTTTCCTAAAAGTATTTGAAAGTATATGTTGAATGGTACCAGTAACCATGGAATGTTATTCTGATATTTTTTTAAAGTAGATGATATGCGCATAATGAAGGAATAAAAAGATAATGATATTTTTGATTGTATTCATGAGATCATGATTGATATAAGGACTATGTGATATCATGGTGTGAGTATATAGAATTTTGAGGATTTTGGTATGTGGAAAGTGTTAACTTTTAACTACATTCATGTTTTCACTAAGGTTCAATGGGTATTCATTTTTCAAGAGAATACATGATTAAGGCCTTCGAACGTTTGTAATGGGACCAACAAGACATATCTTATGATATATGGGGATCAACGATGGTATTAACATGCTTCTTATATGAATTCTATGGTAATCATTTTCACTATAATATGACAATGGACTACAATATTATGGATAAGCCTAAAGATTGGAATGGATTATGTTGGACATAAGTTAGTATTATTTAAGGATATAACCTTTTTTCGATATTATTGATGGGATGATATAGTAATTTATTTTTAGAAAAATGACAACCTGAAGGACGGGTGAAAACCCATCGCGTCGGACAAGGCTGTGTGAATCGAACCCACAACTGAAGTGCGACTGGCCTTTATCGCCTACCACTGTCCTACAAGAAGTCCCTGGTTAGTAGAAACTAGTTTTATTTTATTAAGCGGTATGATATATGAAGTATAAGTTCATTTTTGGAACCATATACGATTAATCTAACCATAAGATGGATTTATAACTTTTTATAACCTTTTGTTTGAAAGAGATGGAATGAACCATCATTCTATCACAAGATCTGCTAACACATCACGAATAACAAATTCAACTTCATTTCTTTAAGGGATGAAGTGGAAATTGTTCAATTCACGAACAACAGTGAGATTGTACCAAAATCATGCAAGTATTTCATTTAATTCATCAACTTTATGGAAATGATCTTGAAAACCAAAAATGTTGTTCTAGTTCCCTTATATCTGATGAATCAGATGGTACCTTAGATAATCACAAATCAATAGCTTTGTGATTGTTGGATTTTTCATAGCCATGTTCTCTACCACACTCCATCAGAACTTGATGGTTAGATTTTTCTTCCATATCCATATTTTCACCTATGTTCTCCTACGTGGAAACCCATTGATGAGTTAATTTGGGTAACCGTTACATTTCATACTTTAGTTTTTAAATACATGTTTTGGTATTCCTTTTTACGATGTGGGTTTCTATTAAACAAACTTTCGAGTAGTAAACCATTTATAACCCCGATGAATTTCGAGGGCGAAATTCATTTTAAGGGGGGTATAATGTAACATCCTGAGATTTTATGAAAAATATTCTTTTAATTTCATTAATGTCTTGTGTTGTATGCTACACCAAGATTACCTTGCGCTATATGCAACACCGTATTAGCTTGCAGTATACGTAACACTATTCGTGGATCCTGTTACACACAATTTTGATAATAGTTATTCTACGCAATATTGAGTATATATATATATATATATATTCAATTTATAAATGAAATATGGTTGGATTCTTTTATATGAAACAACGAAGGATTCTTTCACAACACGCAACCCTGACTTGGCTTGCATTACACGCAATTGCGACCTTCCTCGATAGCATGTGTTGTACGCAATACCGAATTTTACTAAAAAACGATATATTATTATAATATTATTATGAACTAGTCGTTATGAATAGTATTAAGTAAATTTTGAAGTTTATAACATTATTATTAATCTTACATATTTTCTAGATCATGGTATGAGAACAAAATAAATTTTTCGTGTAAAATAAGTATTTTTCAAAAAACACAGTTTTTCCACCTTTTGATGGCGCACCGACCTTAAATCTAGTTTTTGACATGTTTATAAGTTCAATTTGACAAAATAAAATTCTTCTTTGGATTCATGAAATGAAAATTTACTTTGGAAATTTTTTTCATATTATTCTGGTAACTTTCATATTTTGATGAATAGTAAAAACCCGCTATATTTTAATTAAAAACAACTCTTTTTCATCGCAATAATTTATATGGTCAAATTATAATATTTAATGGTTTTAAATTATAAATAGAATATATTTTTACCATTTAATATAATTTTTGTCATTAGCATTAATTCTACCGTGAATTCGTAGGATAAATCAATTCAATCTTTTGCAATGCTTTAAACAAAAACCCGTTTTCTTTCGACAACGTGATTAATTTTAATTTAATTTTTAGAACTTTTTGAATTGAATTTTGAAAAATGGATTCCATATTTGGAATAAGTGGGTCAAAATTATGTAAATAAGCTACTTTTTATTTTTGGACATTATGAATAGTAACTACGGTAATTTTTATTTACTACGGTTAAAGGTAAATAGGGTAATTCAAGATTAAAATAATATTATAATAATTCCAAATTAACTTGAAACATGTCAAAAACTTATTGTATGAGTAGTGTCCGACCATGGTCATCCTTGGTCCGATTTTGGGACCCTAATGTGCCACTTGGTAGTGAAAATGACAATTTGGATTAATTAATTTAATGTAAAGACAAAATTGAATTTAACAAATATCTTTTAGTAATTAATTTTTATAAGGGGTTATATAAGTTAAATTTTCGACTATAAATATTATTTGGAAAGTTAAAAAGATTCCCTATATCATCGTATTTTTTCATAATATTTAGACATAAAATGAATTAAATTATTTATGACACAATAATGATGTAGTGTTTACCTCATTAATAAATGATTTAAATAAATAAGATTATAATGATTAAAATATAATAAAAAACCTGTCTGATTCCAATTTTATGATATTATTTAGAATATGAGTCATCTTATGTTCGACATTAATGTGTTTTTGACCTCTTGAAACCGAAGATAAGTTTATAATAAAATAATTTTTTCACACTTTCCTAAAGAGCCCCTCCTCTCCCTTATAGAAGGAGACCACTTATATGCAATTACTCACACCTCTCAAGCCATTTGGCTCATCCAAACTCTGACCAACTAAGCTCCCTACATACCTCTCCTCCCCCATGAAGCCATACATTAGGAATAAGAGTCTCCAAGAAGTCATTTTGGTTCAAACCAAAGTAAGTTACCAAAATTAAAGGTAACAGTTTCTCTTAAGTTGTTTTCTTTTATTCTACTTCTCCAACCCCTAAACTCTTTTTAGTCCATTCTTTTGTAACAACACCAATATCCTAAATATACTAAGATGTTGTTATGAGAGGTATTCTAACTACATTTACACAGACCTCCATCTAATGTATGAAGAACATAATGTTTCTGTGATGGAAAACTAACGCCTCACGAAACAATGATTGTTCGATTTTCTCCTACCGCCTCTCATGGTGGCCATTATGATGGCACTATTCTTATATATAATATATATTATGTTTATGATTTTCTTATGCTTATTTAATTCCCAATTATATCAAGCCTTTATGGTTTCCATAGTCAGTAAATACGATAATCTCATTTGAGGAAGTGCGGACTACCGCCCCCTCAAAGTGACGGGGATTCGTTAATACCTTATGTGGGATGTATAAAGGACGTGGTTAACGATATTATATATGATATTATACTGGAATTATTATATAACAATGTATCATTATGTTTTAATTCCATTAAAATAAGAAATAGAAATGAAAGTAGCGTTCATGCGTACGTACGACATACCGTCTCCATGAACGATGTGTTTCATTTCTTACCACCATACATTATGTACTATTATAAATTATTGTATATTATGGATATATAATGAATGTATATGATATATAAATCATGATTTAAGTTTTTTATGTAAGTAAATAATTATATAAGTAATAATAACATCAAGAACAACAAGTCCAAACACGTACGATAAATAAGATAATTTTACCCAAAACGCTACATTAACATTAATTTACAAAATAATGGGTAATATAAAGTCATATGTGAACCATATATGATATTATAACAATGAATATGATTCTTTAATAATTCAATGACATTATTTAAATGATTATACAGGAGGTTCAGACACTTACAACGAAAATCGGACCTAAGGTAAGGGATAATTTTCCAAATCTCATTTTTATCCGAGATTGCTTATTCGTAAGTATTTACTGGGGTTATCTCTATCATCCATGTTCATGATTTATAAAAGTTTTTTCATGTATGTTTAAAGTTTTTTTACCCATTTTTTACTTTTACTACATGGCATGTAAGGAATCTTTCTTTTGTTTACGTTACGAGGTACTTTTTGACTTTTCTGGAAAAAGTACGAAAAGAATGTTTTTTTAACTTATACGGCATGAACAGATTTTTATGGTTTTATAAAGCCTTGTATTCATTAATCTTACTCCAAAATATTTCATGAATATTTTCAACAAAATCCTTTTCTTTTAAAATTGCATGACATTTTGTGAAAAGAAAATGATTTTGAAGAAAAAGGGATATTTTCCTTAAGAATTCATTTCAAGTGTTTTATCAAAACCATTTTTCATCTAAGATGACATTATTTCATATGTGTATGTTTCAAGTATAATGTCTCTATGATTTACATGGTTTCAATTCTCTTATTATGAAATGATATCCATTTCTTTTATATGGATTATGTGATGATGGGATGATGTTTATAAAACCCATTTTATTTATTGGGTTTTTATGAATGATGTATGTTTATTTTGTGGCACAAGTAATAATGATTTCATTATGAGATGTGTGGGACCTATATATCCCTCCAATGAATTGGGTAAAGATTTTATATCTCATGATATAGACATGGCTGGAACGGTAAGTTAATCTGGTTCGGTGTTACAGGACTGAAACGAGAAGTGAACTCGATTCAGAATGGGACTTTGTCCACTAAGATGGTCTTGGCAGCAATGCCTTGGATACTATGGAAATCATTACAAGTTCTTAATGGATTCAACAATTACATGTTTTATTCCCACGATATTTTATAATGGTTTATTTTCCATTATGATCTATGCCTTATGTACTTCCATGTTTTATGTCGTTGCTCAAGATTTTAATGTTTAAACATTATGTTCATGTTTTTAAGTTCCAATGTATATGGTATGTTTTATTTTATCCATTATTACCCTTACTAAGCATTTGAGCTCACCCTTTTTATTTTTTATTTTCCCCCAGGATCAAAATAAAGGTTTTATGTCAGGAAACAAAAAGTGGAAGATCTTTATGGGAGATGTTGAAGATCGTTCAGCACGATTATAAGATTACATTCCAAGTTTCCAAAGACACTAAACAATTACGACCCTTGTCTGTCTGTTTTTGTTATTTATTAAGTATTCCGAAAAAGTAATGTAATGTCCATGTACGTCATGCTTTGGGTCTCTACAATAATACACTCATCCATGTGGTAATCCATGAAAGAATAAATAATAATAATAATAAAATACAAATTCAATATAATGTTTTGTTTAGTTATACTCATGATTTTAAAAATTTTGAGACCTACTAGGGATAATTTCTCTATTATGAATCAAGATTATACCCACTCCAAGATGAAATTTTTTTCAAGATAACTAAAATGAAATGCATTCATATAGAAAACATTGGACTTGAACACTGAGTAACTTCTCCTTAAAAACCCAAATGTATCCAATCACTATGAAGTATTCAATCCCATGGACATGAATCCTATATTCCTATCACAAAATGGAATCAAGAAGAACTCATAATTTCTATTGTGAAATTAAGAAGTATTCATCTGTATATCTATATTATCTACTTGTAAAATATGATATCATTAATTCAAATTGATCGTTGAGAACCAGTAAACTCCGATAAACATATTGTGTAACTCACCAGTCATCAAAAAATATATGTAGTTATTTATATTCACATAATTCATGAAATTATTGTTGATAAACAACCATATGTTCCACACTCCTTCACAAACAATAAATGTGATCCCCAAGAAGACACTGATGGAAAAATAAAACCACACTATAGAATTTCATCCACCTAAATTTTAGCTCCCACAAACCAGAATGATCTATTTTATATGAGGAAATCAATATCAAGTAAACCACATACTTCAACTCTATCCTCGTAATATTCTATAATCTAGTGGATAATATTATAAAATCTATATGAATAACATCTTGTCTTTTTATACAACCCATGGAAAATGATTAACTAATACAATAAAAAAATCACCACCATATCATCCTTCAAGGAAGATAATAACTCATCAATACTAAAACCCATCTTATGGGTTCACTCACCAAAAAACACTACCTTCCCACAGTCACTATCATAGAATATACCTCTCCTCTTAAAATAATCCAAAATATCTTATATTAAATATACGAGTTCATGATAAGGTTGAAATGGTATAGATGTATCTGTAAATATATTAATTAAACCCATGAGTTATGTTTCATTAGAATCATATCATAATGTCTGAAAACATAATACAAGTCAGAAAATCTTCCGACTGCTGTGGTTAATTCACATGGAACAAGAAGACTCTCCATCTGATTTCGTTAATCATGGATGGGGTAAGTTAATTAATGGTCTATGTAGTTCATGAATAAGATCTCTAATAAACCCATGTAGAATATAAGAATATAAATTTTTCCAAAATGTTTACCTCTCTAGCCATTGGAAACTCCAAAGCAGGAAACTGGCGAGAACATACTCCAAAACACATCAATCATGAATGGATAAAATATCTATTAATTTTACCTACTCACACTTCATAAGTATTAAAATAATAATAGGTATTTCATTTTCATTCCTCTCCCCCTCTTATTTGGTCACAAACTAGAGCTCCTTGTTTCTCTCATTACATCGATAGTCACTGTTGTAGTGACATAGCCAGAACAAAGCCTCCACCTCTATAATAAGTCTCAATGGAAATTAGAAACATAATAATATAATGTAAATTCCCTCCACCTGAAAATAAGAATTCATAGGATCTATTGGTAGGTGTTAGAGAACCTCCCACCAAGGTGAAATATGATGAAGAAGGATGAAACTGACTCCCAACCCTATTAGTCTCCAGTTTCCATAGAAACTGGGAAATCATACCCAAAACTCTATGTAATAGAGATTACTGAATAATAACTTCAAATGAAGTTAAAATCCTATCCAAAACCCTTTAAAGTTTTGTCGCCACCCTAGAAACTCTTAATATTTCAAAAACATAAAAAAGATAACATTTTTCAAGGTCTTTTAACATAAGGCCCTTTTCAAATTACTATCTGTGGCCTCTTCAATTGGAAAATGTTATTAAATAAAATGAATATGGTTATTATATTTTACACAAAACATAATTTCATAGGAACTTGTTGGAAAGAGTGTGATAATATATTGGAAAAAACCTTCATTGTTATTAATGAAATAAACATGTCTTGAATGTAATCATGAAGCATCCCCCATGATACAACCAACTCTATAAAATCCCTATTCAAAATTAACAACCACTAATGAAGATAACCATGAAATATTGTAATAGCTATTAGAACCCAGCGATCCCTCTATAATTGGGTTGAACTATAGGAAATGCATTCTTTGACCAAACAATCCACTGAATCATGATTTTAAAAGGATCCCTGATAATTATTCTAGACTTTATAATAAAACACTTATAGTTTCTTCCTCTATGTTATCTTATATTGTGGATCAACTCTATGGATTTATGTTGGACCATATTTATGAATGTATTTGGAATGAACATGAGAAGGTCATTGTCTTCAATACATACGTATAAAATAGTAAATTGAAATTGGATCATAAAACTAGAAAATGGAATAATTATTATTAGTTAGTTAATGATCATCCAAATTTCAATTTTCTACCCAATTTTAAAAAATTCATAGAAAATCATAATGCACGATCCTTACATTAGTCACTAAACTATAAGAAGAATCAATTTAATTAGTGAATTTAATAAACACAATTTCTATATATTGGATTACTTGTTGCCCAACATTTTAGTGTCTAATCCACTATTCCTTACATACATCATGTATTGTGTTCAACTGATAATATTTACCTACCAACCCATATAATCCTCACTTGTTCCTATCTATAGTCTCTCATGAGACAACATTTATAACATTCTAGTTTTACCCCCTCTGACCAACAACCCATATAGGCAAGAAGTGAAGAGATAATAAACCTGAAAGCCCACATCCAACATGCCAAAATTTATAGAGTATCCCCAAGGGTTTAATATGAATAAATGGGATTTTTTACATTAAATATCATAGTAGTCCATGATAATAGATAAAATATACCAATAAAATCCATCATATAAATAAATAAAAAAGAAAACCTAATACATGATATTGATGGTATACAATTCATCAAAAAATAGATATATTATAATAATGCCTAGGTAGTAATGAAAGACTCCAACATCTCTTGTACAACTCCACTATATTGTAATCCCCAAATCAATCCCCAACCATCTCCAACAAAATAAAAAAATTGTTCATATATATTGTGGTAAGCATACAAGTATCCTATATATGATATCCCCTAAAAATACTTATGAAAATTGTAACATCCTTGAATTTCATGATTTTTCTAAATATTTAAATTTTTTTATATCTTGTGTTATAATCAAAAATAATTTTATCTTGGGCTATAAGAGAAAATGATTTTTTATAGGGTGTATGAAATGTGACAGTGAGTTTCAACAAACTATAAAATAATACATTTTTAAAAATGATTCTTTATAACTAGTTATGAAAAAGGTGGATATGAATTGTATTTACTACATTATGAAATATAAATATAAATATTCAACTCAATATAAATTTATATATTAATTCTTTATAAATAATCAATATTTTTTGTAATGTAATTATAATCTTTAAAAATACAGTTTTTTAAATAAGGTTTTTATTTATTTTTATGATAAAATAGTACAATTGATTTATAGGGATTTTAGAAAATTTATTTTACAAAATTAAATTATTTATCTGAAATCACCATTTAAAAAATAACATATCGTGAATTTTTTTAATTTTGCATAAATTATTGGATCATTAGTGAACAGTGGAAATACTGGTTTTTAAAATAACATATTTTTAATAAATTATGTAATTTATATTCCAAAATATTTTTTAAATTACTCTAAATATTATTATTTAATATTTAATCCATCTAATTAATTAACAATCTACATTATAATATATTTTTAATATAAGATTAGTTTTGTGTATAAAAATGGTTTTTTATAGAATATTTTTAATTGTGCATAATGTTTCACTAATTTAGATAATTAAAAACTTACCAAATGAGTTATGTTATAAATAAAATTTAAATAATATATGTTCAACAAATTTAATTTATAGTCAATAATTTTTTTCTATTAAACGTAAAATTAATATAAAATCATCTCGTTCTTAAAAAACTTACACTTTTCAAAAAACCTCTTTTAATTGCATCTATAGTTTTTATATATATTATTTTGAAAACATTTATAGAAAAAAATTAGAAAAAATAAGTAATTTTTTTAGAAAATATTCATAAATAATTATTTTTTATTTATTTTTTGGATTTTAAAAAATATTCATTTTTTGATTACTATGGAAGAAGACGATGTTTTAATTGATAAAACCCATTGAATTTACTTTATATACAATGTTAAATTATATTATAAAATTTTTTATTGTAAAATTAGGTCATTTATCAATCCATTAATAAATTTTAGGTTATTTTAATATATTTAATCTTTAATTTTTATTTAAAAACATTGGAAGCTTCTGAAAAATTTTCCATTAAAAATCTACATTGACATTATGTCTGCCGGATTCATTTAAAAGTCAAAATTTTCACCCCATTTAATGTAATGAGAAAAATGGACTCTATATTTTGAATTTATAACCAAAATGAATAGTAAAACATGATAAATTATTTAACATGATTAAGGTAAAAATTGGTTTACTGGGGGTTAAACTAATAGGATAGCAGTTAAAAAAACAAAAAAGTGTTCAAAAGGAATTTATGGATATATTTTCACCTCGTATCTTCTTGTATTGATAATGGACTATTATTTGATAGTTTTTACATGAAAACAATAAGAATGGAATTATATCATTCAATAAATTACATGTGTGTCACCCACCTTACTTATAAAAGGCCACCGATTCTCGTATCATGTTCACTTATTAAATGAAATTTGGTTTAGCTAATTCCATTTTCAATAACTTCAAAAATTTCATCATATAATATTAGAATCATAATTTTGGACATAAATCCCCCCTATGAATGCTTTTAGTTCATTCCTAAGGAGAATACCCTATGGAGAGGTAACGTTCGTCAATTAGTGTTTTTTAATTTTTATCTCAACCTCAATTGTTTTTTATATAAACATCATGATATAATAAACCTATTATATTCAATATGATTATATATTTTTATTTAATTACCAACACTATCTCAAATTCCATGAAATGGGTTAAAATGTCATCATTCACGTGTACGGTTGACAACCGCCTCACGAAGCGATGTCATTGTTTTTTCCATAACGAACTATTGAAATTGTGTACAATGATGAATAAAAGTTCTATATATGATATTTATAAATTAATTATACCTATTAATTCATCATATAATATATATATATACCATTTTAATTTCTATTTTGTATGTGATGCAATAATGATAATCATGGGTACGACATGTTTTTTCCTTGTGGAGCAATGCGATTCAATTTTCACTAAAGCTTTACATGAAATATAATAAGGAATAATTTAATGAACATATATGATATTAATGAAGTAATTATGATGTTAATAGAATATTTATAATTATGAAATGATAATATTGCATTTTATTTATTACCTTTTTAGTCAATGAATTATGGTAACATTGTTTGTGTACATGTAGACTCCCGTCATAATGAATATTTGTGACTCTATTTTCATAACCACACCACATGGATGATGTGTATAAGTATATTTAAATAAATAATATGTTTTTTATATTATTATCATTCATAAAATAGAAAAATATTAATTACAACATTTCAATAAGGAACATTGAAATGGGAAATGTTACTCAGGTGTATGTATGGCTTATCATCTCATTAATCAAAACATACATAATTTATCAAAACCATATTTCATGATAACTATTAAAATTATAATTTATTTATAAATAATAAAATTATTTAATTATTATTACTATTTATATAATTTTACAATTATAAAATTAATTAGACCAAAAACAAAAAAACAAAACGTATATGAAAAAAAGATGTTATTACCCAAAATGTGAATTTGATAAGGAATCCATAATAAATAGTTTATAAATGGAAATCATTAAATAAAAAATGTTATAATATATATAATAATGGTTCAGTAGTAAAGTTATAATAAACTTATTTTTATTTTATAGGATATTCTAATGTGTTAGAAGGAAGACAATACTTAATGTAAGGGGATTTTTTGTCTTTCTATGATTTGTAGGAGACATATTCCATATTAACCACCTATTAATTTTATATTTGGTAAATAATTACCATAAATGAATTTTATAATTATTATTTTTAAAATTATTGGGTTTTACATATCCATTTTAGTATCTCTTTTTTCACTAGGGTATAAAAATCCAATTTAGGAAAGTTGTTATGGTTTCATGTTACTCTTTCATTGTTTATCATAATTATTTCTGATTATGTTCCTGGTCATAAAAAAATATTATCCATTTCTAAAAAAACTAACAAATTAATTTTTATGATTAATATTTATGATATCATCAATTAATTATTCCATTTTTCCTCTACTGGGTAGTTAAAATTATTCGTAAAATGTTTTCAATAAAATCATACTTTAATTCTCTCATCAGTCAAGATTATGTTTTTGTTGCAAAAAAATGTTTTAAAAATATACTATTCTATTCTTTATACGATATCTTTTTACCCATGTTTAACATTTTTTGACAAAAATTTTATGAATTGTATAGCCATTTATTTTCCAAACAATTCTTGTTTGGATCATATCAAAATTTTAGAATGATTTTATTAACATGTACAACATGAACACAACTTCCCATCATCCCAAAAATTATTATCTATGAAAAATATTTAATATATTTTAAAGGTTATTTTCATAGAAATTTATTTTTCTAAAATTTAGATTATAAGATGTTATTTTGAATTTTAAAAGGGTATTTTCATCGAGAAATATTTTAAATTGTTTTTATATATTCCTTTATAAATTTCAATGTTTCATTCAACGAATGTTAAGTGAATTTTGTTTAGTTTTAAGAATTTATTTTCAAATAATTTATATTTCTTTGAAAATGATACTAAATATATGATGAAATCCCAAGAGGTTACAAATTATTTTATGGTGATATGATCTAATGATACCATTATTATTCGTTATCATAATATTTTATGATGAAATTATGTTTCTGAATCACATTAATCAACCATGGGTTACACTCTAAAAATGTATTTTGAAACCTGCTTCTTTTTCGTTGGTTATTCTATGATGAAATGTTGAAATTATCATGAAACATATCTTTTATCAAAATGTTATTATATTAGTTAATTCTCATCAAACCCATTTCATTTCAAGGGTTATGATTTAAAAAAAAATTATAATCATGTGAGACACAAAAATATGGTTTTCAGTGTGACACGATTGGGGGGTATATCTCTGTATAATATATTGGGAAAATGATTAATGTCATATGATATCAAAGGGTACATGAGAGGTCATCAAAATTCCAAAAGAGTGTATATCTAAGGTCATACCCATCCCAAAGAAGAAACATAGGCCGTTATCCCAATACTAACAAAATGTGAATGCCTCTATGGGTTTTGTGGATATAAGATTTTATATGATTTACATGTATTTGAAAAATCTACGTCTCATGAAAATGTTATACTCTCATGTATCATGTTCGTTGATTCCCTTACGATTTAGGTCTTATAAACTACCAATATTTATTCCATGACTAAATATTATGATATATAATATTTAGGGAATGGTTTTTAAATTTTATTCTCATGTTCTCATGACCTTATGTTCATGTTAGGCTTACAAATTTATATTGTTTTCCCTTACTAAAAATTTGGACTAACCATTTCATTTTTTTATTTTCCCCATGTTATTATGTAAGGTATTAAATACGTTATGTTTTTAAGAATACTAAAGGGAGAGATATATATGAGATATGATGAAGTTATTTCATGAATAAATAAGTGTATGTTAACTGATTCCAATGGAACTAAACTATTAATTTCCTAATTAATGAGTTTTATAATGTAATTAATATTCGTCCAAAAGTAGTGATATCCATTTATGAGAATCCTGATTTGATATAGTTGGAAATATAAGATAGATTTAGTTAACATTTGTAAACTGGGATGAGAAATAATTAGTCATATAAATAATGAAATGTTAATGAATAAGTCCAAAGTGGATACAATGTTTAGGAAAATGTATGTTAATTCTGAATAATTATAGGGCAAGTGGTTTCCATGAAAGAATATCTACTATGGATACCAAGAGTGGATGTGTGTCTGAAGAATAGATACCTAGGAGTAATAAATATACAAAGGGAATATTGATCTATACTTTATTTACACAAAGTGAAATACATGGTCCTTTTTGCAGACCCGGTTTGACACTCCGACAAAATATTCATCAGAAATTTAAAAAATCATCAAGAAAAACCTTGATGGATTTAAATAATATGATGAATATGAATTATCTTGGATAGAAATGAGGGGTCATATTTTATAAAATGTGTCATCAGATATACAAATTGTATGTTATTAGTCATGATTATTTTCTTCTCCACTATATTTTTTGTTTCTAACACATAGCTTTTTGGTTATAGTAAATCGATGGATACTGAATAAAACATGATTTCATTGAATATGATTAAAAATTTTTCATTTGAGAAACCAAATCAGATGAGGAATAGAGAATAATATAATTTAAGTATTAATAATCATTTTTCACGACATATGATTAATAATTTAATCACCATTTTGATTCGTAACAAATCGATTGTAATTTTATATGGTAATGAATATAGGGGAAATAATATTTGGATTTCTACATTTCAATAATGTGGGAAGTGAAACACCCAATGATTTTATTTTCTAAAACAAGTGTATGGTTTGTGTTTGTCGAGAATTATCACATGTAATATTAGTTGTTTTCTAAGATGAGTGATCTTACATTTGAAGGTGATAGCAATATTGTATGTTTCATTGTTTCCTATTTTTTGCCAAATTTCTAAGCATCAAAATTTAGAGTTTATCTTTTATAGAAATGGACGGTTTTATTCAATGGAGTCCACAAAGCATAGTTTATGGAAAAAAATAACATCTCATGGATAGCTAAGGGAGGTCCATATAATGAGATTCCTCATAGAATCACAATATGAATACCACACAAGAAAAACCATTCGCGCAACTGATATATGTCACAAGAAGGTTCTTAGTACACTGAATTCAACTGGTTCATGGGTTGGATCATTGTTTATCTAAATGAGATAGTTATTTGATAATATGAGAGGGGGGAAGGTGTTTTGAGGACCATGTATATAAATTGTTTTTAGAGTGAGCAACGTACGTAGTGGTTATACCACATCAATGATTTGAGTGATTTTGTTTTATGGGATTTTTTGTTATATTTTCCTATATGAGGTTCACTAATCACATCATTATGATGATATGATTCAATTTGAAAATCTAGAGAAATTTGGTGACGTCCAGAGTGGTTCATAGGTAGACAACCCTAGGAAGGATAATAGGTTCATGAGGAGGATTCCATGAAAGAATATGTAATATGTGCGGACATTCTATGGATGTGGTTTTGAGGGAATTTTATCCTATAATGTCAAATGATTCATGAAGTAGGTATTGTTTGCAATATATGGTTCATGTTAGAAGGTTCATGGAAGACGGTTTGTAGATGATTGGTATTGGAAGATAGTTCATGTAGGTGGTAAGCAAACAGGGTTTGCGGAGGCAGTACACAAAGGAGTTATGTGAGGTACACACACTAGGTGGAGTAGTGTGGTTCATGGACGATGATGGTCTATTTGAGGAGTAACTATTCAGAATATATCAATGTGCATAAAAGTGGGTTACGTATATGTGTGAAAAAACATGACATCAATTGATCATCTATCAATAGAAGATGATTACTTTGTTCATGAAATTAATGGGACCTACAAGTTGATAAACTATTAGTGAATTCCTCCCAAGGAAGTTAGTTATGGGAGTCAATAGAAATGTTCCCTGAGATACACCTATATATCCCTAAAATATTGTAATTGTTGTGTTCCATGATAAAATTGACTCTACAAAAAAATTTACTTCACAACTAGTGAATATTATTGGATTTACGTATAAATGAAACAATTTTAGATTATGCTCCTTGAACTATCCGATTGTGGCGAACCATGTAAAATCATCTTGTTGAGTCTGTTCAGGTGATTGTTTTTTATTGATCATTATTATCAAACAGGTTTAGTCGGTTCCTTCTAATGTGGGAAACTAATCTATCAATGTGGATGAAAATGATGATTCCCTAGTTCACCCCTCCCGGCTTAGGGTTTTCTGGGGTCCTTCTAGTGGTGTCAAATGGAGGTTACTGGTGTTAAATATGTCCTTATTTGATTTTATGAAACATACAATAAATGTCCACGGTTTTCCCCATTATGATGGATGTAAATTCCCTATACGGAAGAACATGATGAAATATCATCTATTATCACTTGTAATGGAAGTCCTTTTTTCTACTACATAAGGAATACATGTCACTAATCTAATAGGGATTTCTTTGACTGATACAGTTAGTAAAATGCATGATGTATATGCTGATGTAATGAATTCACTCACTACTTCTATTTCTAAAAAAAATTATATTATGTAGATGGGTTTTTCATATAAAATGTTAATGTGGGGAAAACAGTAAAATATTTATGAATGTGATATCAATGTGAAGGAATCAAAACTATAGGTACTTGATAATAGGTTTGGAAACCTTAAGATGAATTCTAATGAAACTTTTGATACCTTTTCAATCAAGTGAAGATGAAGGAAAAAATTTGAGGGCTTGGTGAAGACATCAAAGGCATTTACATTGTGAATAAAATCTTGAGAAAGCTTCTACATCTCTTCAATAAAAAAGTGTCGGCCCATGTGGAATATGATATTTCAAACTTCCATTACTTAATCTCTTAAGTAGTCAGATGGTTTATTAAATGAGATTAAAACCTTAAGATACAACAACTCGAGTATGAAAATAAATTTCATTAAAATCAATAGAAAAACATGGGGTGTTTAAGGATATAGTTAATGAATAATATGAGAATGATTAAATTACTTCTCTTATTTCAAATAAACTAGAGTAAGGAAAAGGTTTATTTGATGTAAATCATCTGTTGGCCAGTTTTCATTGTGGTATAGATGGGAAGATTGTAACTTTGTTCTCAAGGAAGCTTGATGATGAAGAAAAAGAAGTTGAAATTCATAGTACCCTATGAAAACCTTTTAACAACAGGGATACTTCAAATATGGAATTAATGTATAGAGGAAAAGTTTTTTCTATATAGAGTGTTATGATCTTAATGAATTATTTAAGAAAAGAATATATATATAATAAATCTGGAACCCACACATCTATGATGGATAAATTTGAAAAGTCAGAATCATCAAAATATAATTATAGATAAAAGAAGATAATTATTGATTATGACATTAAGATGAAGTTTGATATTAGAAATAATGTGAATCAAAATGAAACATAAAAACATGTGTAGAATTTTTTTGGGAAGAATCAGAAATATATGTTGATCTACATGATGATAATATTAAATGGGTGAAAGATGATGTGAATGAAAAGTCAAAAACCATTGAATGTAAAGAATATGTAGTGGAAATAAATCTGAGAATTGAATAATATGAAAAGGACATCAGTGACCTTACACATATAATATTGAAGAATTACAAGACTATGTATGATTGTAAATAAGAATTTGTTACTCTTAAGAGTAAACGACTTAAGATAATAAAAATCAAAGGAATAAAAAAACGAAATTTTGTTTGGAAGGTTCTTATATAGGGATCTGATAGAGAGAGACAAGTTTGATCTTTATTGAGTAGAAAAGGATTTGGATAATCATATATAAACAAAAATGAAAAATACTTGAATTGGTTGTGATTCTAAAACATCATTGGCTGGAAACTTGATGACCCAAAATAAAGGAAAATAAAAATATGAGCATATTTCAAAGAAAATGATGTCCTACTAAAAATATTATCAAATAAAAATGAATGGACAAACTAAATAATTACCAAAAGTTTTCTTAAAGGATATCCAGTCATAATATTTTTCTAAGGAAGTAAACGTGGGTGGAACTGAAGTGACTAACCATTTACTCTAATTAAATGTCAATTCTATTGCTATCTAGGACATACCGTGTCATATTGTTAATGTTAAATAGATATTGTAATGTGTTAGAGATAAGAATTCAGTAAAGAAGAACGATTTCATATCCTACATTGAATAGAAAAAATAATTTCTATGGTTATTTAGTACATTGTTATATCTTTTTCATAAATGTGTTTATTGGAGATAAAGGAAGACGTAGAAAATTCAAACTAAACATAGAGATAGGGAAATTCTTGTTAACCTGACAAGCATTCTCATTTAAAGATTTTTTCATCTCTTAAATAAGAGTACAGGTATGATAAACATGTTCACATGGAAATATATTTGAAAGGATATATTTTTCAATAATTCAATATAATATTTTAGGGATGGAATAGATGAAAATTAACAAATCCAATAATGCATAAGTAGCTCTAAAATCTAAAAATACAATCATCACCTAGATTATTGATAGTGGATGCTCATACCATATGATAGGAAATAATGATCTATCAATGAATGTCAAGAAAATGATTGATGGAAGAGTAAGGTTTGGTAATAATAGAGCATTTATGATCAAAGGCAGTGGATGTACTAAATTTCCTAATGGCAAGCTAAAGAAAACTAATGTTCTCTATGTAGATATTTTTCATCACAATATCTTCTGTGTGATTCAACTTTGTGGCATGGGTCTAATGTTCAATTATAATCAAATTAGGTGAACTATCATAAGAAGTACATGGATATCTCCTATTAAAGGATGCATAAAATATATAATCATATATCAGGTTGATAATAAAGAGAACATTTTCGACATGATAGTTTAATAATAAAATAACATGTTTCACAATGTATTGGATCATATTTATCATCAAGACATGGAATGAATATCTATGATGAAAATATTCAATTATATCGCCATTATGAAGAGTCATTGTGAAAAGAATTGTGATTCTTCTATATGAGGGATGTTTTTCTTTAGTTCCTATCGGATAAATAAGAAAAGAGAAACAAATCATCATGATATCATTCATATAGATGTTTGTGGTCCGATAAATGTTTGTGGAACATGGGGAGAAGGGCACTTTATTCTTTTCATTGATGAAAATTGTAGAATGGAATGTGTGATGGTCATACATGATAAATGAGATGTTCTTGATTTCCTAAAATAGTATCACTGAATTGAAGATAATGATTCAGAATGGATAATCAATGTTATATGATATGAAAATGGAGGGTAAAACAAATACATTGAGTTTGAAAATTACTTGGAGAAACATGTAATACAATATTGTGGGGAATTTGTGAGAACCACAAAAAAAATGGAGTTGTTGAGGAATACAATTGACATGTGAACAATATGGCTAGAACTATGATAATATAGAGTCCTATCCAACTCCATTGCTAGAAAGATTATATTAAAGCTATATTGTACACTCATGATCTTGTAGGGATTTATATGGGATAATACAAAACAACATTTGAGTTGTGGAAAGGAAGGAATACCTTTTTAAAGTACATTTATTTTTTCATAAGTAAATAATTCAGTTGAAACAATGAATGAAATTGAGGGATGTATAGTGATTCTACAGAATATGGAGATTAAAAATATATTCAATTAATAAGAAAGCCTAAAAATTAATCAATAATCATATTGGAAGAATTATCGAAATAATTTATGTTAATATCATTAAAGAAAAGGAAAAAAATAATATATGGGAAAATAATGATTATTTGATTGAAGATATATAAGACATTGAATATGGAATAGATTCAAATTTATATGTTGCATATGGAATGAGAAACACTCAAAGGCCACACAAAAATGTTGATTCTAGGTAATATCTAGAAGAGGAAACCATGCCTGATGAAAATTATTCTGAACCTCCCACAAAAAGTTGAATAGAATAAATTTATCAATCCAACATCATTAGGTATAAGATTTCACCCACGTAGAAAATGATAATGAGGAATATTTCACAATCATCCCTCACATATGTTTTGGAAGAATCCACATTTGAAAAATTTATAAAAGATGAATCATGGGTTAAATACATGAAAGAAGAGTTGAATCAGATCAACAAGAACAAAATAAGGAATCGAGTTAAAAGACCCAAAAATAAAATCGTGATTTTTATGGAGTTGATTTTCATAAATAAATTTTATGATCAAGTAAAATTGATCAGAAAGATGGTGTGATTGGTTTGTAAAGGATACTCACAAATTGATGGTGTTTATGTTCAAGAAAAATTTTCTCTAGTATCTATACTACAATCAATCAACATTTTTCACTATATGAAAATTAAAATTGGATACAAAGTGTTTAAAATAGGTGTTAAAAACATTACTAATGGGTTTCTTGAAGAATAATTCTACATTGAACATCCAGTGGGTTCTCTAATTTGTAATAATGACATGAATTATTACATATTAAATAAGTCCCAACATTGTATAAAAAAGAACCATAGACTTGGTACTTTTTACAGAATTATTATTTAATGATGATCAAATTTGAAATAGGATTAGTGGTTCATAATATCTATGTGAATAATTCATAGAAATAATTGTTAATGGTACTATTGCACATTGATGATATTATATTGTATTGAAGAAGATGTGGATCAGTGGATGAATTTTCTAGTCACGTGAAATATGAATTTGAAATGTCTATAATTGGATAACTCACATTATTCTTGAGGATTTAAGTGATACATAGTAAAGACTACGCTTTTATTTCCTAGGAATAGTATTCAAGGTAGTGGCTCAAAAAATTAAAAACGCATGATCCCAAACCAATATCATATCTAATTTCAGTTGGAACTAAACATGGAAAACATGAGGAAGAGATATATATAGATTCCACGGTGTAGAGGAGAATAATTGGAATCCTTCTATCCATGAATAAAATGTAGCCAAATATTTTCGTTGAAACATGATTAGTGGCCCACATTCAATGTAATATGAATGGAAAAAATATAGTATATGTTAAAAAAATGAGTTACATTTAAGGTACTCAAAAGTATAGATTACACTTTTCTGAAGCAAATGATAAAGAAATTTCCAATTTTTTCATGCTTCCTGGGATGAAGATGTGGGTGATTGCATTTCCACAATTGTTGCAGTATTCTTTATTAGAACGAAATAGGTGTTCTAGTTGATTATGAAATATTAAAGCACTTCTATCTGTTCTTCTAATGCTGAGTATATCTACATTATCAATAATTTCAGTCAACTGATTTGGATGAAAAAAACTGAATGATATTGGTGATGAGGTTTAACAGCCCTTGTTGATTCATTGTGTTAAAAAGTGTTCAATTGATCTACGTATGAATCTTATTCAAAATTCTTGTATGAAAAAAACTAAAATCTGGTATCTCTTTATCAAGGAAAAGGGTGAAAAAATTTACGATTAAAATAGATCATGTTGGAATTGATGATCAAGTGATTGACATACTGACCAAGCCATTGCTAGAACATGTGTTTGGGGATCATTGGATTAACCATAGTGTTCAAACACATCCCAGTTTCTGAGGAGGTCATTAGTATTCCCCTACCCTAGATGAATTAATTATTTTAATCTTCCTATTAATGTGATACAAGTTTTTACAGAAGATACGATCCAAGTGGAGCAAACTTTGAGTTGTATAACTAAAAATATATATTTCGTGATTAATTCGAATTGTGCAAAATTTATGAATACAATTATATATGGTTGGAGGATATTTTCATTAGAGTTTTATAAATAAGGATGAAATTTTTAAAAAAAATATAGATTTCTAGTTGTAGGTATTGGAAAAATATGATGGAAATATTTAAGCATTCTACGACATGAGATCCCAATTCATTCACACCATTTTATTTTATACACTGATCATTTATCATGTATACATGGATTGTTGAAGGATATTTTTCATACATGTCTAGTTTTGATAGTTTCAGGTGTTTTATTGAATATAACTATAGATTTACAGTAATCCCATAGGGGGATATTTTTAGACAAAAGGGTGTTGTATGCTGGAAATGGATTAATGTTTGTGTTTTTTGAAAATCATTACATAATATATTAGGGAGTCTCTTGGATGAGTGATCTTTTAATTTAGGATAACAACAACATTGTAGCTGGTATAATTTCACTATTTTTACAAAATTTTTGGGCCTTAAATTTGGGAGATTGTATTTTAGGAAGAGGATTTATTTATGAAAAGTATTATACAAATCATGGATTTCGGTCCAAAAAACATAATTCATGGACTACTAAGGGAGGTACAAAGAATGTGACTTCTTTAATGAAGCATTTTATACAGACCGTACCTGAAAAATGGTTTCTAGGAAAGATATGGTTCATTAAAAGGTTCACATTAAGTGGCAGGAAATCATTTTTTAGGAGAGATTTCTGTTTATCAAAATGAGGGGGTGATTTGTTAAGACGCGAAGGTGGGGGGGAGGTGGTTCATAGAATGCATAAAAAAATGGTTAGTAAATGGAGCACGATATGCAATGGATGTAACATATTGATGATTTGAGATATTTGGTTTAGTGGGATTTTTAGGTCAATTTTTCTATATAAGGTTCACAAATCCCTTCATTTTGAGGATATATTTCTATAAGAAATTTGGGAGGTATTCGGTGAATTGCAGAGAGGTTTGTGGGAATACATCCCTCGATGGTGAAGAGGGTCATGAGGAGGATTCCATGAAAGGAGAAGTGGTCTATGGAGACATTGTGTGGATTAATTTTTGTGGGGTAATTATTGAATGCAATGTAAAATGGTTTCCGAAGAGGGGACGGTTCATATAATATGGTTTGTGGAAGACATTTTGTGGAAGAATGATTGTAGAAGATGCTTCTAGGAAGAAATTTCACATAGTCAATAGAAATATGTACTCTGCGGAGACAATACACATAGGTGGTATGTGAAGAACCCAAGCTACGCACATCACAGAAGTTCATGGGGGATGTAGGCCTATCCGTGAAGGAATGGTTTATGAATTATCAATTTGTGAAAAATTTGATTACAAATATGGGTGAGAAATGGGACTTTAATAGAGAATATATCTATAGTTTAGGATTTATAAATTAATGAAAATAAAGAGACCTATAAGTCTATAATCAATGAAGGGATTCCTCCCAAAGCAGCAATCTAGGTGGAGTCAATGAATATTCTTCGTGTGAAGTAATGATCTATCCCAAAAATATTATAAATGTTGTTTTCCTAGCACAGAGTGACTGTTCCTAATATTTCGAATTCCACAACTTCTGATGTTTAGTGGATTTATGTACAAGTGACACATTATCAGTGTATTCTACTTGCAGTAGCCCTAAGTGTCGGTCCATGTAAAATTGATGTGTTGAATCTTTCTATATTATTTTCTATTAACATATCATTATCATCAGATAGGATTATCTATTTCATTCCAATTTGAAATTAGGATCCATCATTTTTGAAGAAATAGTTGACATGCTGATTCACCCCTCCCCTCTTAGGGTGTTTTAGGGATGTATAGGATGTAAAATGTAAGGGAATATCTCAAATGTACTATATGATTTCATTTTTGTCGATAATAGGGTCATAGGGTGACAAAATAATGAGGAGTTAAATTTCTTATGTGAGCTGAACATGGGAATTACCCAACTAATCTCCCTATCACAATAGTTAACTTCAACAACATGGAAGGATATACTCCATTCTAATCATTTATGTGGGAAGACTAAAATATTTATATATTTGAACTCAATAAATGTTTTATATGAAGTGTGAACTATATAATGATTGTTCTATCTAAATTTTTTGTTCAGAATTTCAATGAATATGTTCTAGTATTCTTAATAAATATAAATTTTATTTAATGGAAAGGTTGTATTTTATTATGGTAAAGATAAATATTTATATGTTCATATTGTTGAGATAATGATGTTGGGATAAAATTATGATTTTTTTATAAAATGTAAATTAGATAGTATCAATTACCATAGAGATGAATAATGAATTGTGGAAAAAGTGGTAAATGTTATCATTGATTGTGATTATAACATTATTGGATATAAAAGAAAAAATATTCAACATTATGCGGTATTTTTAATGGAATGAGGAATAATTAATCTGTTTATTGATATATATGGTAATTTAGGTTATTTCCATGATTCTATTGAATACTTGATAATGGTATTCACTTTTTTGGATATTTTATAATCAAGAGATACTTAATGATATATGGGGGGTTAATTTTTAGTATATTTTATGTAATTTATTTCTTTATTTATAATTTTTTTATTTTGGAATGTTTATAATGTTAACCATTAATGTAATGGTTTAATATTAAATTTAGATGGTCTTTTAGGGATAAGCGTATTAGTTCACCATATGATGATTTGTCCATATTGGATATCCACTATAATTTTTTTTAAATGATTGACCTATAATAATTTTGTTTATTTTATTTACTTCACAATACATGAAAAAAAATCCATTCTTAGATTATGATTTGAGGTCTAAAATGATCACGGAACCACCAAAAGCTGAAATTATGTCTATGAAATAAAAAGATATCAAGTATTTACATTTTCATATAATCTTAATTTATAATGGAATGTAAATCCCAACTATTAGGAAAGAGGTCATGAAATAAACAATCGTTCTATAATCTTCATTATTGATGATAGCAATGTCATTTTTCAATGGACTTTCATTTATGGATTTTTTATTGTTAACATTTTCCTCACCATGTTCTATATTAATCTACATCAATATTTGGGTGTCATATTTCTCCACTATGTGACTGTTTTCACATACTACCTATGATATAAAATTTTGAATCCAAGTATGTGTTATTTTAGATGAATTTCAAAAATCCATTTCACTATTTAATGATTTTTTATTTTCTTCATTGTAAAATCTGGGGTTCTATTATTGACTGTTAAAATGATACACATTTGATTAAAAAGTCAAATTTCCTAGGATATATTGTTTTTTAAGGGGTGTTTAATTTAACATCCATATATTTTATGAATTATTTTTCAAATTAACTTATTTTTTACATAAATTTCATTATATGATACACTTAGTATAACATTCATTACCTGCGATAATGAATTTCTTCGATAGCGTTCATGACATGGTACATTGGACTTTAGAGAACCATGAAATAATATTACTTTAAACATATCTATTATAACCAAGCTATTAAATATGTTCATATAAATAGTATTAACAAATTAATGAAATAATAATTTATATTTCCTACTCAATTTTTTCTTATAAAATCATAATAAATAAACAATCAATTTTTGGTTAATTATTTATATTCATCAAAAATGTATTTTCTTAAAAACAAAATATTATTTCTTTTTATGAGGAAATATTATATTATATTTATAGGTATTTTAGAAATTTTATATAATTAAATGATAATTATTTTTCAAAATAACATTTTCAAATTATTTTTTGGTGATATTTTTTGATTTTTATGAAAATAATGATTTTCAGTTGAATATTAAAAATAAAGATTATTTTAGAACTATCATTTATTTACAATATATTATGTCAAATAAAGGATAAATTATTATTAAAATTATCATATTTACTATTTAGTAATATGTAATCTACTTAATTACTTTTTTATAATCTTTCTATTGGTTTTTAGTATATGTTCTTTTTTGGAATTGAAAATGAGGTCATTTGATTTTTATTAGGATTAGATTGTTCATTTGGGATAATTAATTTAATTATTACCTAATGAGGAATATTTGTAAGTATAGGTTTATATTATATGTTAATAAATGTTAATTTATTTTCCTACAATTATTATTTTAGTAAAATATTTAATATGAAATCAACTTTTTATTAGAAAACAATCCTCTTCAAAAAACAATATTTTTCATTACATATTGGTTTTTTTAGTTAACATTATCCACTTTTTTAAAATTTATTTAGAAAATTAATTTTTTTATCATCATGTAAAAAGTATAGATGGTTTAATATTTTTTATTTTTTAAAAAAGTTTCATGTTTTATCCATGGTGGAAAATACTGAATATTAAATGAGATAGTCTATTTAATTAAATTTATTTATAAATTTATAATATATTTTAAATTTTTTCAATTTTAAATTAGTAAAAATATATGACCATTACTCCAAATTTATTAATTTTATTCATATTTTTAGTAAATTTTTATATATAAAGTTTTAAACATTTTAATAATTTCTCATCAAGAAATGCACATTCCTGTTGCGTCTCCGAGATTAATTCTAAATCAAATTTTCAAAAAAATATGAATTTAATAAGGATATATCGGTTTAGTATTTTGAATCACAATATTTTATGTTATATAATATTTCCCCTTTAATTTATGACTAGTATAAATAGTAAAAATATTAAAAATTATTCACATCAATAAAGGTAAATCTGGGTTTACAAGGGGTTAAAATAAAAATATAAGGGAAAAACATTGCCTAAAACATTTAAAAAAAACACATATTATGGAAAAATTTGGAAATTATTTCTTATATAATCAATAACAGTACATTATTTTATCCTTTTTACATGAAATGTTTTTGGTGGAAATTTTTATTTCAAAAAATTACAAGTGATCCACTGACAACATTTATAAAATGATACCCTTCTCCACTCCCCTTCAGAAATTAAAACCCAATTGGGTATTACAATAAAATACAAAATAACTAATATTTTTCCATTTTATAATCATATAATAATTTATTTTTACATATTTTCAACCTATTAAGTTTTTTGATGCAATCCTATAGATGATACCCAAAAAAGATGTAATGTTCTTCAATGAGTATTTTAATTTTATTTCTTTCTCCTCCCCATTCAATTATTTGAAAACCATGATGATATAAAAAAATATTTTATTACATATAATATGATTTTTTTAATTTTAATGACCTTAAACCATCCCCAATTACATCAGATGGGTTATGAAATCAACCATAATGTGTACTGAATACCATCGCCTCATAAACCGATTTCATTCGTTTTTCCACTACCACCTCTCACAGTTGGGTTTCATTGTAGATATAAAGTATTTATATATGATATTTATAAAATTATTTTACCTATGTAGTCATTATATCATATATTTATTTTTCATACATTTCATTTTATTGTCGATATAATAACAATGCTCGTGTGTAGGGAAGAGTAATGCCTCAAAAAGTGATGTGATTCATTTATCAGTAACACCATACAAGGACAATAAAAAAGAAAAATTTAATTTATAGATGTGATATAGATTACATAATTACGATATTAATGAAGTTTTTATCATTATTAAAAATAATATACCTTTTTTTACCTTTTCACTCTCGGAATTATGTTAGCATCGTTCATGAACATGTGGACTACTGCCTTCTCAAAATGATGCGACTCTATCATTTCATCACCACACAACATTGATGATATGTATAATTATATTTTATGAAATAATATTCATATTAATATATTAGGATAAAAATTTGACTATAAACTATTATTGACCACATTTCCATTATGAAAATAAAAAATGGAATCATTAATCATGCATATATATATGACCAACAATCTCCATCAACATAATGAACATAATTTATCATAACTATATTTCATTATTAATATTTTAATTATAATTTATGTATAAATATTACTATAATTTCTTTGTTATTATTCTATATATAATTGAAGCATGATCAATGTGATAGGACTGAAAATAAAAAAACAAAACATATATGAAAAACAGAGCAGTTATTACCCGATATGGGATTTTGACAAGGAATTTGTAACAAATGGGTTATCAATGGACATAATAAAATAATATATTGAATAATATATTTAATTATGTTAATATTATAAATTTATATTTAAATTATAATTGTTATAAAATATTTCCTAACCTGTATAAATGAATTCTAGTCTTATGTTAAGGTATTTATTGTCTATCATTAATTTCAGGGTGATATGTGCCATATTACCCACCTATTTATTTATTATGGGTTATATAATTTCAATTAATTTTATTATGATTAATATCAATAAATGTATTTTGGTTGACATATCCATTATTGTATATCTATTTCATAGGGATTATGATTCAATATTACCAATGTGGTAATGATTTTATGTTATAATCTAATCATTTATTAGGATTTGTTTTCTGATTATGTTCTCGATGATAAAATATTACTATCCATATGTCATAAAAAAATGCTGAATTTTATTATAATTAATTATTCAGGACATTTTAATGTAATAATACTATTTCCACTCTTTTACACTTAATATAATTGAGATATTTATTTTACCTAAATATGTATTTATCTATTTCTTCGATAGAAAATTTATCTACATCCAAACCCATTTATTTTAAAAATGTTTTCAATTTTTTCTGTAATATTGTATTTTAATGTAATGTTTTCAATTTTTTTCATTTAAAAAAAAATTATTAAATGAATTTTCATGTAATTTTTCAAAAAAATTATTATTAGGGTCCCACTTAAAATGTAAAAGGAACCATTGTTTTAACATTGATGACTTGAATGAAACATACATTCATCATGAATGATATTGTATTTGATGCTTATGTTATAAATTTTAAATGATATTTGAATATAATTTTTTTCAGATGCTTAATGTTTTAATAAAAAAAATTCAGAATGGAAAGGATGTTTTCCAAAAAAAATCGAATGATTTTTATGCTTACTTTATATGTTTTAATGTTTTGTATGAAATAAAATGAAAATGAATTTATTTTTTAGCTTTAAAATGTTTTTATCAAAGTAAATTTATTTTAATCATGATATGTTAAAATTTAATTTTCTTCTTAAATCATTCCCAATATAAGATTAAAGTTGTTGAGGTCACTTATGCTTTACCTATGATATGATCTCAGGATATCTTTATTTTATTTATCTGAATGGTTTATAATTTCATGATGTTTATGAAATCCATTTCTCTTCCACGTGTTATATTATGATACAATTCTAATGAAACACACTTTTTTCCATGGGTTATTCTATAATGAATTTATAAAATGAATATGAAACCTACCTCTTTTTGACATGTAATTATATTATAAAATTATTTTGAAAACCATTTCATTTAATGGGTTATAATATAATTACTGTTTTATGATCATTTGGTACACAAAAATATGGTTTTCATTACGAGATGAATGGGACCTATATCTCCCTCAAATTAATTGGGAAATTATTAATGATATATGAGATCAATTGGTACATAAGTAGGTTTTCCATGATAGAATGATGGTATATGGGATTTCATCCCAATATCAAAATATGTACACTGGGGGTGATCCGAATCCTAACATGTTATGAATGAATTTTGTATAAGATTAAGATAATATTTTATATGCTTATATTCCTTTAAAAAATCTAAATTGCAGGACAATTTTATGTACTCAATAAAAATGTACTTCTGTTCCCATATGATTCATATCTTATGAAAATCCAATTTTTATTCCAATATTGTATATTATGATATCTGATATGAAATATATAGTTTTTAACTATTATGATCATGTTCTCATACAATTATGTTCATTTTATTCTTATTTGACTACTTAATTTAACTTTACAGATCATTTGTGATCAAAATTTCATATGTTTATTTTCCCTAGGTTATGAAGAAAGGGTTTTTAATAGTATGTTATGATGAGTACTAAAGGGGATGATATTTATTGGGTGATTTTAAAAATAACTCAAGAACTAAAAATATTGTGTTCCATGATTCCAAAGTCACTAAACTATTTCAATACTCTGGTCGGTGTCTGTGTAATTTAATAAATATTATTCTAAAATTATGTAATATCCATGTATTATATTCTTGTGTTTCTATAGAAATGAGAAATAAGAATACCAAATACATGTATATAAATTGAAGAAATCAATACATTACCTACTCAGGTGAAATACTATCTTGTCATCACCATGTCTCTCTCACCTAGTTTATTTTAAATAAAATTAATATGTATCAGAATAATATATGTAATAATGGGACCCCAATAACACATCCCCACTAATTTTCACTCTGATATCCCAAAATCAAATTTCAGGTTCTATTATCACTTGTAAAATTCATCATGACCACATGTGAAAGCTAGATTATGAACATTTGATCATCTCATCACAACTATAACAAAATAGAATTATGAGACATTCAGAAGACTTGTTTTTTGAATTAAAAATCAATCCACAAGAACCCATTCTTCTATACCTCTAGTAAACATAGGTAAAAGAAAATGGAATAGTTATATGTGTTATATCCCAAATCCATTACAGTCTACGAATACATATATTGTGAGACCATGATCCATCACACCCCATGTATGAGAATACCTAATAAATTAACCCTTAACAAACCGTATATACCTACACAATATTATACCATAAAATTTATAATAGACAAGAGGGATTTTTAAAATATCTAATCACTCACCAACCAATGTTTTCGGGAAAACACATTGAACTCATGACATTGGGCACAAATAAAAATACTAAAATTGGATGGGATATATATGAAATCCTTAAAAATAGTATTATAATATCTCAAAACCAGTATAGGGGATCCTTCAAATCATTAACCTCAAACTATAGTTATCATCTCTTATAAACTCCCAACTTAAATCATTAGGATTGTGAATCAATTACAAATCTAAGAACACACTAATAAAATATTATCTTAATTAATTAATTAGTAATTAGGCAATTAATATTTCTATTTACATACTTCATTAAAAATTCCAATTTTATCCATTTACAATGACCATCATAGTACATTTTTTTCCTAATTTTTAATTTCAATTCCATAATCCCCTTCTCGGGAATCATTGTGCTGTTTGTTTAACCAATTAAAAATAACTATGACTAAAAAATAAATCATTTAGAAAATCAAGATAAAAATACTCTCTATCAAGAAATAAAGGAAATAATATATTTGAACAGATACAATGAAGCCATTAAATAGAACTATCATTAACTATTGATGATTTGAATTCACAACTCTCAACTAAATTCATCTATCATAGCACAATCCATATCAGAAAAATACCAAAACCAACCAATCCAATACATCTATTACCAATTATCATTACCACAACATGTTTGAAAAATCATTCAAATTAAAGGTAAATCTACACTAATGTAATATAAATGTACAAAATAACATGTTTTCAACACCCAAATTCATGGGGAATCTAAGTTCATCCTTAAAAAATAGCAACCTTAAAAAAAATCCAAAAAACAATCTATGATCATAACTACTAAAAAGATTAAATTTAATCAAAATTGATTACCCATTACCATATATAGTTTACTAAGTAATTATAAAAAATTCACTAGCAAAAAAATAAAAAAATATTAGCTACCACATTCATAATCTACTAGAGTAAGAAACCCCTTCACATTTAACAATTTCAAAAAACATTAACTCAATTATTTTTCATATTTCATTATCCAACTAATCTTTTGAAAAACTATGTTTTTAACCGATATAAATCATAATAATCAAGATAATGAACAAATATAAAAATTTAAATAGAAAATAATAATTCTATAAAATATCAAGAGGTATCATTGAAATTGAAAAACAATATATTATTACTTCACCCGTCCAATTTATTTGATTTTATTCACTTAGTATTATTATCTTTATTATTACCAATTTATTTTCATTTCCCATTAAACATAAATCATTATAATACCAAATCGCATAGAATACATAAAATTAATGAATCTTTTACATGAATGTAGAGATTCAAGGAATCACTACCCAATCAAAAATGAATGACTGAAGATCCTGTAAATAACTTCTCTTTTGAAGAGACATGAATCCTTATAGAAATCCCCCAATGAATATTTTCCTTTAATCCTATATAAAAAACTCAAACAATTGAATAGAAAATATTTTCCAAAGCATTGAATGATATAATGATAGAGATAGTGAGAAATTTTCATTTTCTATAAGATAAAACAACTTGGATACCCCTAGAATAATGCTTTGTAAGCTAGGGGTTAAACCCAAAAAATATGTATCTAAATTATTTTAGATGGATTTATAATATAAAATGGATTTTAAATGTAAGGGATAAAATAATATAAACATGAGTGGTCATTGGAATATATGTAGGATGGATTTTTAATCTACCATGACGTAGAATTCCAATCCACACCACAACAGTTATGTTTTCAAAAAACCATAGGGTAACATTGTAGGCTACAATTCAAAAAGGTATAAAAAAATATAGCCTCCAAAACCAAATTTCAAATGCTAATATAAATTCCACTTTGAATCCTTATTCAAACCCACATCCCACAAACCGAAAGTAGGTTTGTGGTGTAGTATATGATACCACTTCACAATTGTCAACAAATACAAAATCGAATGGTCTTGACCTCTAGAATTCAATTATAAAATATACACCATATGTCACAACAATCATCAAGAAGAAGGATAAAAGTATCATAAAGTTTGTGTTTTTGGGACGAGGGTACAAAAAATATGATACAATCATGAAATAGTTGATCTTCAGATTAATGGAAATTGATATTGACTATTAGTCTAGTGTTATACAGTTTCTTCTATTGGTACTACCCTTTTATGTATTATAACACCATAATTTTGACACCTTATGCACCCAAATCCCCCGTTCTATATATTTCTAGTTGGATCTCAAAACCCACCACATGTATGTGATTTGATTATAATTATATTTATGTATATTCATATATGAATGTGTTTTTTCTTATGGTGATATTAATATAACTTTTGTATGTACTTTAAAAATAAAAAATATCCTTATATGACATTTCATATAAAAATGGTGAGAGTAGTTCTCATGCTATGATAATAACCTTGAGATATTATAATAGTATTCTAAAACATGTTTCATACTGTTTAGATACATTTAACTGATAAGAAAAATATGATATCATTCAATATAATTTTGGGGTTTCATAATAATCGATACTTATTCTCAAGAAGTTCAGAATTGATGATATCAAGTATATGAGATCATAAGGATTAGTCTGAAAATATGATCATTATATATTTTCGTGTAATTGATTGTTACTAACTACGAGTATTGGTATTGGTATATAGAGATTATATCATTATAATTATTTTTCAATTTTATTTATTACATTCATACTAGATGAGTACCATATTTTTTGTTTTATGGTGAGGTAGCTTGTTTTCAGTACATCATTGGTGGAATGAAATTCAGTGAATAATCAAGACATGATTTATCATATCCCAAAAGTTTATATATATTATTCTAGAAAACCATGATGGTAGTAACTTCACTAAATCAATTTAATATGACCAAAGAAGGTAATTCTATCTATTATGGTTGAAAATAAATGAATCATGTATGGATGGTGGAACACATTATTTTCCCAACACTATGTTATATTAGTGGAATAGTGATTATATTATATAATATATGTACATATGATATGTATTTATTATTATAACTATACCTTATCTCCTTAAGAACCATTATGGGTTGCTGAATCTACTCTTAATGTTTTGAGTAGTACTCACTGATATAAAGATAAGGAGTTAAAGGGTCTCACAAATAGAATATTCAAAATTTTAGCCTATAATTTGTGAGAAAAACTTTAAAACACAATGGTAACCACTATGGGGTTTGTGTAATATCTTTGTAGTTCCCTAGACCTATAAGAAGATACCGAAAGTCTACCTTATTACATTACCATAATATAAACGTAATTTCATCGTGAAGGATGAATTTAATGATAGTCGTGGTAAAATAGAAATATACTTGAAATTGACATTACATTTTTAAAAATAAAATACAAAAAAAAATTGAGACTCTCATTATTCCTCTTACCATATTCTATAAAATCAATCACAGAATAATGTTTTCTATTATATGGAATGTAAAAAATAATTTAATGAGTGATCCTGGATGCTATATAAGGATAATAGTGTCGCACAATCAATGAATAAATAATAAATCATCAATATGGAAAGGTAGATAACTGGAACACATACCATATAATAAATAACATGATCATTGTACGGCTGGAATCAAATATTGTCAAATATATCCATATAAATAATCACAATATCATAAAACATTACCATGGAGTTTCAAAATAGCTGTATAATTACAGAAATATCATTAACATACTTCATATAAATGGATTGCACAATTTTTGACATTTAAAACATACAATCGAGACTTTGTCCCTGACATCTAATACAATCTATGTTTTTTAAAATACATTTAATGATTTTCAATATTATACAAAAACATTTATTTAAATGGCTAAGGCCTCAACCAATACCATTTATATTTTATCTCATGAGTCTTTTTCATGAATTTAGTGGATATAGAATGACCCTCCCACCAATTACAAATCCGAATGCATTCCTTAAGTGAAAGGATTGAACATAATAATTATAATCATTAACATTAGCAAACTAATATAATTTTTTTTAAAACTTATCCCAATCAATATACATAGCTATAAAAAATTGGTTGTAAAATGTTTCAAGAAAATATAATTGAAAATCCTAAATTAAATAGATATAAAATCATCAAAATAATGAATAAGGATTATATCAATACCACATATCCACATTTTATCATAATTACAATATTGGGTTGTTATCATTGATGAATATAAATAAATTAAAATATTTTTAATATCATTCATGAGGATACAAATTTCAAATTGGAATTTATTATTCAATAAAAAAGATGAAAAATGTTTTGAATCCATTTTATTTGAAAATATAAATTGAAAATTTTGAATATAATATTTTGGAATTTATTAGAAATCCTACTGGATATTATGTTCATGCTGCATGTGTTAAAATATTAATACCTTTAACATTTAATGTAAAATCCAAATAGGAATTATTTTGAAAATGAAAAGAATATTCAATTAAAAACAGTTTTGACAAGTAAAAATTCATAAAAGTTTCATTAAGAAAGTAATTTTAAATGGTTAAAAACAATTTTTAAATTTTTTTTAGAAAAAGCGGGACATTATGATGATGGATTTTCATCCAGAGAGGTAAATAGATTCAAATTTTATAAAAACATTTATCAATAATTTTAGGTACATATGTGTAATAAAATGGTTTTATTACAAGAATATGTTCATGAATAACAATAGGATAATAAAATAGATTTATTTTATGAACTAAAAATAAAATAATTCCCCCAAGGTAGATGTAAACATAAAAAATCCGGAATAATGAGTAGATTTTGAAATAAACCATTACCAATATGTATCATTTGATTCATAATCCCCATGAATGAAATCAATTTAAATAAAAAATAAAACATAATGACTATAAATTTATTTCTTATATAAAATACAAAAGTGGAAGTATATAAACCATAAAAAATAAATAAGTTGGGAATATGGGGTATGTCTCATAGAAGTAAAAGTGAGACATGAAACACTAAATCCAACTTCCATTTGATAGAACATATAATAACCTCTTATATATTTGTTTTCAACATGTAATTAAGTTATTATATTACTATATTATTATTTATTATATCATATATGATCAATTTAAAAACATTTATCTCATTTTTTAATTTGTTTTCATGAATTGCATTGTTTTTTTGTGTTAATTTCCTTGTTTTCTAATGTGTGTTTTATAATGGAAGACTTTGTTCTTTCACATAATATATAGTTCCATCAACTATATATTACAAATCATGACAAAATTATAATTTTTTACATTAATGTTTCTTAAAAATTTAAACATTAATAACGTTTATAAAAAATGTAGTATGTCATAATCATAGATATGGTAGGTCATGCGTACGCATGAGAAAAATTTCCATTTTAGTTATCTGTATAGAACAAAGTGAAGTGATATTTTTACAGTCCATAAAAATAATAATAATATATATAATATTTAATTATTTTAAATATATTTATTTATATCAACCATTGTTTTTGTTGAAGAAAGGAGAGTCGTGTTGCTTCTTAGGGAAGACATTTCATACATACAAAAATGATGTCATCATTTTCCAGTGTAAGAAACAAAATTATTTGTAATTGATTAATATTGATAAATATTTAATTAATATAATTATTATTTCTTGTATATAGCATCAATGTATCAAATTTATCCCTAAAACCTTTCACAAAAAAATTAATGAAAGACAAATCATATCAATTCGTTAGATGGTATTCCCTCAAAAAAGAGTGACATAATTATAACCTATATAGAAGGGAATGTAAATTGGTATATAAGATATAATATATCTATAGGTATATTTTTATTATAAATATAAAATATATATATACTTTATATCCATAATCATACCGACCTCTGAGAGGTGGGAATGTGAATTTAAATGACATAGGTTCCTGAGGTGATAGTCCGTCTTACACATGAATGATGATTTTGAAACCCATTTGATGGAAGAGGGAATAATTTCATCTAAAGGACATGGCATAAAAACATATGATTATACACATGATACATTTTATTTTATATAATAATGAATTAATTATAATAAATTAAGTTTTACGAAATAAATAAAATATAACACTTCTTAAAGAACATTACCTCTTTTTTTGGTAACCTCTTTAGGATTATACCAAAATCCTTATGAGGATGAATATATGTAAAAATATTCTTTCAAGGATAAGGTAATGGAATTTAGGATTTTATTTTGGAGTTTTTTCTTCGATCCATATGTATTTATTGGTTTAAATAAGATAAGGGAGGGAGTTTTATTTTATAATTGAGGTCGAATGGAATTTTTGTAAATATCCCAAAATGATGAATAATGGGAGGTCACTCTCACCCTAGGTGGATCAATTATTGATTAATAATAGTGTTTTCAGATTATATTGTGTTCAAATACCTCCAACACGCAAAAAAATACATGTTTAATACATTTCATTCATTATCCATTATGTTTATTCCCTTTTAATGCGTTAGATTCACAATGGTAATTAGTTTTTTTAACCATTTCAATTTACTCATTAAATAAAAAAATTATTATTATTATAAAATTATTATATAATTATATTAAATATTTAATCCAATTAATTAAATAAATATCCTATGTGTTTTGAAAAAAAATAACACAAGTGCATGTAACACACAGAGATATTACTTTAAACTTTAAGAGTGGTAATTAAATTCTTGTTTTCATTACAAATTATTATGAAAAAATACTATTTTTTCCATGTAAAAAATATTAATTATTATGATTCCAAATATGGAATCAATTGTATCAACTGCAATTCACATAAAATTGATAATTTAATTTAATATTTAGTTTAATACTCAAATCATCTTTTTTGTTATTTCCAAAAAACCACTTTGAGTCTAGGTAGAAACAGAAAAATCACATGTAGGATAAAAACATAAATTCAAAATTCAAAATTCAAAATTCAAATCACATCAATAGCACAAAATACAATGATATTCCATCCTTGATGATCTGTATTAGCTGGAGATATGACTTCTATATCATGATTCACACCTTTTGTCGATGCTAGCCAATCATCGCTATCATTGTCGTTGTCCTCCATCACACCCATATGCCGAAGAACAGATATGTCAGATCCAATCTACACCCCTCCATATCCACTATGATGAAACATATTATATCAACAGTGTCATCGATGACCCATCCACCATCACCATCAGAGTCCATTATCACCGCCATCCACAACCAAAATGAAACTCCACAAACCAGCCTTCATCCTCTAGTGTCCAGTGAAGATGAAACCATAGTAATTCATAAGATTGGTTGAACTGACATCCCAAGGAACCATGGAGACAACGAAAAAAATATACCATAGAGAGTGTGGTGAAGGCCTAGATCCAGAGTAGAGAAACCAGTGAGCGAAGACCACGATGATGTTCATGTACGAGACCACGTAAAAACATACCCAAAAACAATGCCAATTTATCCAAAATAGAATAATGAACACTGAAAACGAGAGAGAAATGTAACATCCCAGGTATGTAATGAATAAGATATATTTCATATTTATTAATATTAGTGAACTAAAAATTAATTTTACTTTAAAGTGGTTGTTATGTTTGATAGCGTACCTGATACGCAAAAACATGTTTCATTGGAATCTTACATTGCACACTAATAATATAATAATATTATTTTAAATGGTAGTTAACTCCTAGCCGTTGTATTGGAGGAAATGAATGAAACTAACTACAATATGATTATAAAAATTTGTTAAATGTATTTACAGTTATCCAATAAAATTTTGAGGCTTAAAATGTGAATAAATCTAATTTTAAGCATAATTTACATTAAAAGGCTGATTTATCACCTTTTAATGGCGAAACCACTTTAAATATAGTTTTTGTCACTTTAATACATTCTTATTGAAAAAATAAAATCCTTCTTTAGTATGGAGACATTAAAATTTACTTTGTGTAAATTTGTTGGAATTTTTCAGATAAAGTTCATTTTTTAAAGAATAATAAAAATATTGTATTTTAATTCAAAAGTGCTTTTTAATCTAATTTATTTATATGGTTAGAATATTCTTTTAATTGGGTTTAAATTGAAATTGAAATATATTTTTACCATTTAATCCAATGTTGGTCATTAGAATTAAATTCACTTCAAAATTGGACTTAATCAAGTGTCGATCTTTTGATAGTTATTGTTTCTTAAAAACCCACTATTTGTTTTAACAACGGGAATTAATTTTTAAATTAATTAATTCCACTTCTATGTTCTGAATTTGGAAAAATATTCATCAATTTTGAATTCTGAATATCAAATAATGCTTAGGTTGAATTTTTTGTATTTTTCTTAAAAACATCAATTTTTGATGAATAGTAACACTAGTTAGTGGTAGTTAAAAAAACTGAATTTTTCATTTAAATGAAATTTTACCACTTCTATGAATTTAATTTCAAAAATCTGACATACATGGTTGTTATCAAGAAGTAAAATGTGGTTCATTAAGATGAAAATTTTTTTGGTCAATAGTAACTTTTGACTTTTATTTACCACGGTTAAAGGTAAATAAGGTAATTCAAGGTTAAAAGAATATTATAATAATTCAAAATTATATTAACACTTTTCCAAAACTTATTTTATGAGTCATTAACAACCATGGGCATCTTTGGATCGATTTTGGGACCCCTTTGAGCCACTTGGTAGTCATAATGATAATTTAGACTAATTAATTTAATGTAAAGGCAAAATAGACCAAAACAAAAATCGTTTAGTAATTAATTTTTTTACAGTGTTATATAAGGAATATTTTGACTATAAATATTCATTAGAAAGTTAAAAAATTTACTAAATTATGGTATTTTTTTATAATTTTTAGATAAAAAATAAATTAAATTATTTATGACATAATAATGATGCAGGTTTTACATCATTAATAAATGATTTAAATAAATAATATTATAATGCTTAAAATATTATCCAAAAAATGACCAATTATGATTGGATGATTTAATTTCGACCATTACTCATCTTATATTCGACTATAATGATTTTTTGGCAATTAGAAACTGAATATCATTATATTATAAAATAATACTTTCACACTTTCCTAAAGATCCCCTCCTCCCCATTATAAATGGAGACCACTTCTAAACAATTTCTCACATTGCTCAAGCCATTTGGATCCACCAACCTCTTACCAATTAAGCTCTCAACATACCTCTACTCCTCTTAGAAGCCTTAACTTAGGCAGAAGGCACTTCAAGAAGGCATTTGGTTCAAACCAAAGGGAGTTACCCAAATTAAAGGTAGCAATTTCTCTTAAATTGTTTTCTTTTATTTTACTTCTACAACCCCTGAACTCATTTTATTTATTTATTTTCTAAAAAAACCAGTATACTCAATATACTTGGATGTTTTTATAAGAATAATTCGAACTACACTTACAGACACCTCCATCTAATTGATGAAGAACATAATGTTTCTGTGGATGGGAAACTAACGCCCCATGAAACGATGATTATTCAATTACATCTTACCGCCTCTCATGGTGGCCATTATGATGGATATGTATTTATATATGATATATGTTATTTTTAGTATTTCCTTATTCTTTTTTACTTCCCATTTATATCATGCCTTTATGGTTCCATAGTGGGTAAATACGATAATTTCATTTGAGGAAGTGCGGACTACCGCCCCCTCACAGTGATTTGATTCGTTAATGCCTTATGTGGGATTTATAAAGGATGGAGTTAGTGATATTATATGTGATATTATACTGGAATCATAATATAAATTTTTATAATTATGTTTTATTTCCAATAAAATATGAAATAGGAATGAAAGTAGCATTCATGCGTACGTACGACTTACCATCTCTATGAACGGTGCATTGCATTTCATACCTCTAAATGTTATATACTATTATAAAAATATATATATACTGGATATATCTGATATATATGATATAAAAATCATGAATATAATTCTTGATATAATGAACCTTTGACCACATGGACAACTTGTACATATATGGTGTTCATTTTTTACTCAAGTACCAAATATCGATAAAATTAACGTTATTAATTTAAATGATTTCATAATGTTTATAAAAAGGTAATAAGTTATATAAAAGGAATAATAAACATGAAAAAGGTTAATAAGAAATTATAAATTAACTTTAGTTTATTATTCATGAGATTAAATAATGATCGAGTCAAGACGTACGCGAGGGAAAGGATCCGACCTCTCTCTTTCTTTTCAAGTACTCTTTTTATGTCATTTCAAGTATGCTCCATGTTATTATGTTAGAGGATGTTCTTTTATATTCATAATAATGAAATTTGTATTTTCATATGATTAGAGACCCTATTTTACTCTTATCAATTCATTTTAAGATTTTTTTAAGCTGTGCCGTTAGGCAGCGGAATTTTTTTAAGGGATTTTCTTATCTCACTTTTAATTTCGTGAGATTTACATTGTTCACCACTTATTCATTGCATGTGTTTTATTGTGTACTGATATTTGATATATATTATCATGATTCTCATTATATTAATTTTATTCTATTATTAATTTTGTGGTTATTATCTTTTTGTCATACGACTCTGTTGATTACAATGTGGTAAAGGGTTTCGTCTCACTTTTATTTCCCGTGAGATTCATGCTACATTTGCAACTATTTATGTTTGTGTGGTGTATTTAATTCCCATGATTGTACTATTTATGTAATATAATTTCATTTATGAGTATTTAAATCTTCATTGTATGATCCTTATTTCATGTGGCGTATGTTTTTTTTAACTTGCCAAATCGGTAAGGGAACTATTCACCATCATCTTTATAAAAGACTTCTTTTGTTATGTCATTTAATTTACATCTTATTATATTGGTATATGTTCTTATATATACTTATTGATGTAAAATTTATATCCATGTGATTAGATTCCCTTTTTATCTCATCAATTCATTTTCAGAATTTTAATGTGACATCGTTAGGGTGTCGAATTTTTACAAGGGAACCTCTTAAACCAATTTCAATTCTATGGGTTCAACTTGTACTTATTGAATATATCATCCAATGAATATGTGTGAATGTCCACTGATAGTTTTACACTTATTATACACTTATATTGTGTGTATTTATATTTGTTACACATAATTATTTGATTGATTTTTCCTTAATTTTTGGATACCATCTTTATAAGGGATTTCATCTCAATTTACATTTCCGTTGAGACTTCAGTGTTGTTATGCACCAATTCACTATAATATGGTCTAAATACTGTACTTTGACATATTATATCATGAATAAATTTATTCTCATGATATTATAAAGTTCTGATTAAATGTTATTCCTCAATTATTTGTATTCAAGTGTCTCTATTTTTGTTAAAAAACTCTTTAACTATAATAATGTTTTAAATATTTTAATGATTTACTCTTATAAATATTTATCATTAATGTCCCTGATTTGAAAATGGATTTTATGATTTATTTATATGGACATTAATGTTTTAAAATGATAATTTCTTTATAATCATCAATGTGGTATGTGACACTTTGATTCAAAAATATCTTTTTAAATGGTTCTTGAAAATGGTTTGATAAAGCATTGTTTACATCAATATCTTGATTAGATATAGTAGAAAGTGGAAATTATATCTCTTCCTTATACTTGTGTTATGTGTTATGATTATGTTATAGTTATTGGTAAATGTTTTACGTATACGGGTGGTTCCATGATAAACCTAGGGCGGGTGAGCCTGAGATAGCTCTCCAATGCATTGGGTAACGCGACAGAGGTAAACGTGATGTTTCTCCTAAGATATTTAGGGAATATACAAAGAAGGATATTCTAACCGTGACTCCCTATGTAGATGTGATAGCTACAATGTATGTTTGATATGGATTCCATAATTAACCTTTATGATTTATGATTGTGTGTGTTATTAATAAATATCCTGATTTCATATGGTATGTTAGGATTGAAAAGTATGGTTTCATTGGTTTTTATACATTTATGGGCTAATGTTTTACTTCATTATTTTATAAACCTTACTGAGCTTTTTATGCTCTCCCCATGTTGTTGAAATGTTTCCAGACATAATGAAGAGTTGGGTCAAAATGGGATGAAGGAATAGTCATGAAATCTAAAACATGGAATTAGACATGTTTCTTTTTTAGTGTTTTTATTTTATGAGAAAAATGGATACTGAGTAGTAGTGTATACATGTAATATTCAAGTTGTAATGTAATATTTATGTCCTAATTCTCTAAAACTCTAAACCTAAAAAGATCCACAATGTGAATTATCCATTTAATTCAATATTTTGTAATGTTTAAGGTTGGGTCCTCATAGTTGGTATCAGAGGTCGGTTTAAACAACTTTAAAGATTAAGAATTTTGGTTAAACATATGGTTAGTCCCTATATATTATTTTAGTTAAATCCTTATTTTATAACTTTTTAAGATCAAGAAAAGTCATTTACAAATGGAAGGAGGAGGATTTCAAACGACATTCCTATCTCTTCCTAATTGCGTGCTTGCAATAATTCTTTCAAAATCATGTTCGGATGATTGTGAATCTTTTTCTATCATACAACTCACTTGTAAGCAGTTGTTTGAGATATCAAACACCTCTAATGTACCTCGTTATCATCATGGATCACGGGTTGTATTTAGAAAAATACTATTTTCACAATATTCTCATATATCAATAAAGGTAAATATTATCAAGTAATTTTCAAATATTTTACCTTATCACAAGATTTTGTAGCATATTATGATTTTAAAAAATGTGATGAAGAAGGAGACCCTTGCACAACCTATTTATATTTGATTTTAAAATATATTCTCACATCACATACTTATGGTATTTTAAAAGGACCGTTAATTGAATGTTTCAACTCATATTTGGTTCAACTATTTTATAGAAATCATGATTTATCAGATGTTTTGAAATTATATGTCATGCATGATTATTTTCCAAAACTTTTTTTCTGTGAACACCAATATAACCCATGTTGTACAAGGTGTATTTGGATGGAGGAAGCAAATTATTTTAAAGTATCTCTAAATCATTGTTGTGATGCATGTACCTTCTACCTACGTGAACAAGATGGCGATGAAACCAAATGGACACCATGATCAGGGTATGGTGTTCTTCATTTTGGGGATTGTTTTATTTTATCATTTTGTGGTGAAATATGACTTCAAGAATTAAGATATTGAGATCTTAAATAATTTGGATGAAAATGAGAGTTATAAGGAATCCTTTGAGGTTAAAAAAATGTAAGTTTTTTTTTTAAGTTTTATAAAAAGGTCAACTCGTAGGATGGGTGACAACCCATCGCATCCGGCAAGGCTGCCAGAATCAAACCCACAACCGAAGGGCGATAAGGGAGCATTGCCTACCACTTGCCTACTTGAAGTCCCTAGTTATTTTAACTTATTATTTTAGTAAAATGATTTAATAGAATAAAAATATGTTGATTTTTGGAACTTATGTTTTATCAAATGGATATAATTTTTATCGAAAAATTATTTAGTGATTAAGTGAGAAAGGTTGTGAAGGAAAACGTTTTCTATTTTGAGGAAACACTATATGCCTATGTAAGATAAAATACTATGGGATTTCAATTGTAAAATTATGGTTGAAATTTTAGTTTGGAAGAATCTATGTTTTTATTATGTATAAATGATGATTTGATTTATTTATGAAAATGATTAACCTATCATGGAGAATATGTGATTAGGTTAACTATTTTTCAATATGAGACTTTATGAGTAACTGGTGTTACTGGGAGATAAATGTTAAGATGTATATTGGAAGTCTATGTAATTAAATCCTCATGAGATTTGGGTTTAAATCACAGTTTGGATTACTTTTGATGAATTTTAGGGACAATTGTTTATTGAATGGTCATTGCTGACCTTTGGGTTTTGTTAGAAATTTTTTGGATATTAAGAGTAGTTTTTCTTTATGTAAAAGTTTATCCTTTTGGGGGATTATCTGATCTTATAATAAACGTTTTGGTTTTAGATAATATCTAAAGACATGGGAAATATATAGTTCATCTTTTATGGATTATGTGATTCTCTCCAATTTGATTATAGTGCTCTTATTGTGAAAAAAAGTCATCTGAAATACTGATCGTTTGGAAAAAAATATGAGTTTCTTTTAGAAATCTAGTAAAATATGAATGTCTACATGATAATTAAGAATATTTCCTTATGTTTTTGGTTTATCTCATAAATAAATTCCTCAAAGAAAAGTAACATTAAACAAACACCTTTTCCGTTAACTTTTCCAAATGGGAATCAAAGACTGTTTAACCCATCACTTGTTTGTGATTTTTTAGTGGTTAACTTTCCAATAAATATGTTTCCTAACACTGTCCACCAGAACATGACCCTTTTTTTCTCCTCCATATACATGTTTTCATGGAATCTTAGTATGGGTTAACTCGGGTGACCTTTTTTCTTCTCCTTCTTTCTTTTAAAATGATATTTTTACTAACTTTTTTTCCGATGTGGGACTTTCCATGAAGTTTCTGAGCCCTTTTTAAAATTGCGCGGGCGCAATTCCCAAAAGGGGGAAAGGATGTAACATCCCAGGTAAAGAAAGAATAATACATATTTCATAATTATTAATATTTTGGAATTAAATATTAATTTTACATTAAATGTGAATCTATGTTCGATAGAGTACCTGATACACAACAATGGGTTTCTTTGGAATCTTACGTTGCACACTAATAATATAATAATATTAATTTAACTGGTAGTTAACTCCTAGCCGTTTTATTGGCGGGAATGAATGAAACTAACTAAAATATTATTATACATATTTGTTAAATGTATTTACATTTATCCAATAAACTTTAGAGGCTTAAAATGTGAATAAATCTAATTTTAAGCATAATTTACATTAAAAGGCTGATTTATCACCTTTTAATGGAGAAACCTATTTAAATATAGTTTTTTTTCACTTAAATACATTCTAATTGAACAAATAAAATCCTTTTTTATAATGGAGGCATTAAAATTTACTTTTTTAAAATTTTTTGAATTTTTTCGATAAAGTTCATTTTTTAAATGAATAGTGAAAAATCATGTATTTTAATTCAAATGTGCCTTTTAATCTAATTTATTCATAAGTTTAGATTATCCTTATAATTGGTTTTAAAGTGAAAGTGAAATATATTTTTACCATTTCATCCAATGTTGGTCATTAGAATTAATTTCACTTCAAAATTGGACTTAATCAAGTGTCGATATTTTGATACTTATTGTATCTTAAAAATACGGTATTTGTTTTAACAACGGGAATTAATTTTTAAATTAATTACTTCCATTTATATGTTTTTAATTTTAAAAAATAGACATCAATTTTGAATTCGGAATATCAAATAATTCTTTGGCTGAATTTTTGGTATTTTTCTAAAAAACTTCAATGTTTGATGAATAGTGACACCACTTAGTGGTATTTTAAAAAACTGACTTTTTCATTAAAATGAAATTTTACCACTTCTGTGAATTTAATTAAAAAAATCCAACATATATGGTGGTTATCAAAAATTAAAATGTGGTTCATTAAAATGAAAATAATTTTTGGTGAATAGCAACTTTTGACTTTTATTTACCGTGGTTAAAGGTAAATTAGGTAATTCAAGGTTAATACAATATTATAATAATTCAAAATTACCTTAACACTTTTCAAAACATTATTGGTTGAGTCATTAACGACCAAAGGCATCTTTGGGGCGATTTTGGGACCCCTTTGAGACACTTGGTAGTGATAATGACAATTTAGACTAATTATTTTAATGTAAAGGCAAAATAGACATAAAAAAAATATTTTAGTAATTAATTTTTATATGGTGTTATATAAATAATATTTTTGACTATAAATATTCATTAGAAAGATAAAGAGATTTTATAAATCATGGTATTTTGTTTATAATTTTTAGACAAAAAATAAATTAAATTATTTATAACATAATAATGATGCAGGTTTTACCTCATTAGTAAATGATTTAAATAAATAAGATTTTAATGCCTAAAATATTATCCAAAACATGATCAATTCTGATTGGATGATTTTATTTCGACCATGACTCATCTTATCTTCGACTTTAATGATTTTCGGACCATTAGAAACTGAATATCCTTATATTATAAAATAATACTTTCACACTTTCCTAAAGAGCCACTCCTCCCCCTTATAAAAGGATACCACTTCTAACCAATTAATCACACCTCTCAAGCCATTTGTCTCGTCGAACCTCTACCCAATTAAGCTCTCACCATCCCTATCCACCTCTTAGAAGCCTTACCTTAGGCACAAGGCACTTCAATAATTCCTTTGGTTCAAACCAAAGGGAGTTACCCAAATTAAAGGTAGCAATTTCTCTTAAATTGTTTTCTTTTATTTTACTTCTCCATCCCCTAAACTCTTTTAATTTCATTATTTTGTAACAAAAAAAGTATCATAAATATACTAGGATGTTTTTAAAGTAAGAATTAGAACTACACTTACACACACCTCCATTTAATGGATGAAGAACATAATGTTTCTATGGATGGAAAACTAACGCCTCATGAAATGATGATTGTTCAATTACATCTTACCAACTCTCATGGTGGCCATTATGATGGAACTGTATTTATATATGATATATATTATGTTTATGATTTCTTTATGATTCTGTAATTCCCATTTATATCATTCCTTTACGTTTTCCATAGTGGGTAAATATGATAATCTCATTTGAGGAAGTGCGGACTACCGCCCCCTGAAAGTGAGTTGATTCGTTAATGCCTTATGTGGGATTTATAACGGATGGATTTAGTGATATTATATGTGATATAATACTGTAATTATAATATAACTTTGTATAATTATGTTTCATTTCCATTAAAATAATAAATATAAATGAATGTAGCATTCATGCATATGTACGGTTTACCGTCTCCATGAACGGTGCATTTCATTTTTTACCTCTAAATGTTATGTACTATTATTATAACATTTATATACTGGATATATATGATATATATTATATCCAAATAATTAATATCATTCTGGATATAATGTACCTTTTACCACATGGACAAATTGTAAATATAAGGTGTTCATTTTTTACTCAAGTACCAAATCCTGACAAAAATTAACGTTATCAACTTAAATGATTACATAATGCTTATAACATGGTAATAAGTTATATAAAAGGAATAATAAAATTGAAAAAGGTTATTATGAAATTAGAAATTAACTTTAGTTTATTATTAAGGAAATTAAAGAATGATCTAGTCAAGTCGGACGCGAGGTAAGGGATCTAACCTCTCTCTTTCATTTCAAGTACTCTATTTTATGTCATTTCATGTATGCTCCATGTTATTATATTGGAGGATATTGTTTTATATTCACCATAATGTAATTTTTATTTTCATATGATGATAGACCCTCTCTTACTCTTATTAATTCATTTTAAGAATTTTTTAAGAGGCACCGTTAGGCTGCCGATTTTTTGCAATGGATTTTCTTACCTCACTTTTAATTCCGTGAGATTTTCATTCTTCACCACTTATTCATTTCATGTGGTGTATTGTGTACTATAATTTTATATATATTATCATGACTCTTATTATATTCATGGAATTCTGTGATTCATTTGGTGGTTATTAACTTTTGGTCACACGACTCAGTTGATTACTACGTGGTAAAGGGTTTCGTCTCACTTTTTATTCTCGTGAGATTCATGCTATATTTGCCACTATTTAATTTTGTGTGGTGTATGTACTACCAATGATTGTAGTCTTTATGTGATTTAATTAAATTTATGAGTATTTACATCTTCATTGTATGATCCTTATTTCATGTGGCGTATGTTTTTTTAAGTTGCCAAATCGGTAAGGGAACTATTCACCATTCTCGTTATAAAAGACTTCTTTTTGTTATGTATTTTAATTTACATATTATTATGTTTGGATATGTTATATATATCCTTATTGATGTAAACTTTATATCCATGTTATGAGATTCCGTTTTTTATCTCATCAAATCATTTCTAAATTTTAATGTGATGTCGTTAGGCTGTCGATTTTTTACAAGGGAACCTCTTAACCCAATTTCAATTCTTTGGGTTCAACTTGTACTTATTGAATATGTCCTCTAATGAATATGTGTGAACGACCTCTGACTTTTTTACACATAATATCAACTTATATTTGGTGTATTTATATTTTTCACAAGTAATTATTTGATTGATTTATCCTTAATTTAAGGATACCATCTTTATAAGGGATTTCATCTCAATTTACATTTTCATTGAGACTTCATTGTTGTTATGAACCAATTCACTCTAATTAGGTTTATATACTGTACTTTTACATATTATATCATGAATCCATTTATTCTCATGATATTATAAAGTTCTGATTAAATGTTATTCCTCAATTATTTATATTCAAGTGTCTCTCTTTTCCATAAAAAACTCTGTAACTAAAATATCGTTTTAAATGTTTTAAAGATTTATTATTCTAAATATTTATCATTAATGCCCATGGTATTAAAATGGGTTTTAGGATTTATTTATATAGACATTAATGTTTTAAAATGATAATTTCATTAAAATATTCAATGTGTTATGGGAAACTTTGATTCAAAAATAACTTTTTAAATGGATTTTGAAAATGGTTTGATAAAGCATTGTTTACTTCAATATCTTGATTTGATATAGTAGAATGTGGAAATTTTATCTTTCTGTTATAATTGTGTTATGTGTTATGATTATGTTATGGTTATCAGGATTGTTTTACGTATACAGGTGGTTCCATGATAATCCTAGGTTGGGTGAGCCTGAGATAGCTCATTAATTCATTGGGTGATGTGACAGAGTTAAACATGATGTTTCTCCTAAGAGATTTAGGTAATATACTTTGATGGGTATTCCAACAGTGACTCCCTATGTAACTGTGATAGCTATAATGGATGTTTGTTATGGATACCATAAGTAACCTTTATGATTTATTATTGTGTGTGTTATTCATAAATCTCATGATTTCATAAGGTATGTTATGATTGAAAAGTTTGGTTTCATTGATTTGTATATATTGATGGGCTAATGCTTTCCTTCCTTATTTTATAACCCCTAGTGAGATTTTTATGCTCACCCCATGTTTTTGAAATGTTTTCCAAAGGACTTAAAGATGAATTGGGTCAAATATGGGACCAAGGAATAGTCATGCTATCTAAAACATGGAACTAGACATGTTTCTTTTTAACTGTTTTAATTTTATGAAAAAAATGGATACTGAGTAGTAGGTTCTGCATGTAATATTCAAGTTGTAATGTAATAGTTATGGCCTAATTCTCTAAAAATCTAATCCTGAAAAGATCTTCAATGCGAATTATCCATTTAATTCAATATTATGTAATGTTTAAGTCCGGTTCCTTATATGAATACAGAAGAGAATTAAAAAATTTGGATGAAACCCTAAGGAATGGAATAATCAAGAAAACAGATTAAAAAATAAGGGATGATAGCTGAAAATAGAAGTAAATAAGATTCTGGGAGAACTGAAAACCGTTGAGACTCATCCTAAGACCTAGGAGTATCTAACACTCAGATTTGACATGGAGGAGAGATTTTTAATGAGAGTACAGTGCATGGAACATTATCCTAGGATTCAAAGAAATTCCACCGAAGAAAAATTTAAACTGTTACCGAGAAAAAAAAATTGTGTGGACCATCAACGAAAGGATATAGGGGAATAGACCCTTGGATAATCCATGGAAAATGCAGGGGAAAATTGGGGCGACGAAAATAGTGCAATCCTGAACAGAGGGATCAATTAAAAACCCTAGATGTTGAGAGGGATGAGAAAATGGGAGAGGTGAGAAATATGTGGGTATGTGTATTCATGCAATAAAGTTAGTCGCATATAGGTGACAGGAATGTGTGTTTTCAAAGGGAAAATTTTCAAAAATTCACAATATTTTTATATAAAAAATCAATATGAAAATCATTAAAATGACCAAAATTATGATTATTGATATATTACTAAAAAAATGTTACATTAAATCAATTTATAATATAACACAACAAATAAATATAATTTAAATGAAAAGGATGTTTTTAATTAAAATTTTGTATTTTTAACTATTTATAGAATAATGAAACATATCATAAAAACAAAAAAAAATAATTCTAAAATAATTTTGATATTCCGTTTAAAAAATTCATTTAAATTTTTGAAATAAATTTTACAGAATTGATACATTTTTGAAATTATGTTTCCCAAGAACAATTGATATTTATTTTAAAAAACATAGTTTTTAAAAAAAAAATAGTTGGTTAATATATTATTTATACTGAATAAATATAATATTTCTTCCATTTATTTTGTAATATTCATTCCTACTAATTTATCCACCAGGTATAAAATATTATTGTTAACAATGAATAAGGGTTTCTTGTTCTATAAGCTTTAGAAGATATTAAATTTAATGAAATATACTATGTCGATTGTTCATCGCAGTGTTGTGTGTCACATACTCTATCAAATTCAATGTAATTATTTAATAACTTCCTTATTTGGCATTACCCCATCCTTAAATAAATTTAATCCTTAAAATTTAAACCTCATATAAGTAATCTAGGGTTGGGAAATTGAAAATTCTCACATCAGTAACCCACATCATAATTATAGTTTATAAAAAATCCACATAATAAGAGACAAGTGGATGTACAAAATCCATATAGTGTATATAATAACATAGATTCTACTTAAGAAATAATTTTTCAAACATGATGATATGGATAATGGAGAACATCATAAATAATTGCAGAAAGTTATAGGGGTCATTGATCCCATGGATGTGAATAATTAGTATAATGTTAAGAAACATAAAATCATAAACCTATTGTTATTTAAAATCCATATGATTCATCTGATATGAATATAATAGGATAAAGTTTTCATTTAGATCTCATTTTCTGAAATATGATAAATTATTTTTCTATCTAATAATGTCATGAAATATATATACATGATATATTTCTATTTAGTTTGTCAGTAATTCATCCTTTGGTTATACATCAATCAATTTTCAATTAATCTCCAAATCAATGAATTGAATATCCCAAAATGAATTTTATATGCCTGAATCACTAAAATTAACATTTAATAGATCGCAATATACTTAATTTAATGATAAGTATCTGTTAAATATCTAATTATTATCATGAAAAAAGGTTTAGAATTTGTTATCAAATATGAAAAAATCTCCATATGGTGAATTAATACATTAATCTATATCTTCTTGTCCAATATTAAACATAAACCATTTATAAATGGTTAACCTTATTACCATTCCAAGTGATTATAAACCAAAATATTATAAAACTGGTCACTAATTTCTCAAATAGAATATATACTTATCCTTCGAACACCATGAAATATTTCTTATTTGACACTATCTAATCATGTCAATACCTTAAACATCAATTCTTATGAAACACAGTAATAAATAGAATAATTATAGAACCATAAAAAATCATTCTTAGTTATTTAGTAATTTATATATATATTATTTGATATATTTTATTTTTCCAATAATTTTTTAAACATCATCAATGAATGCATAAAACACTTTTTCAACCAATAATTAACTACTCCCAATTTATTCAGTACCATCCAATTTACATTATCCATATTAATTATGTATTTATCCTAACATCATTATCTCAACATCATTAATATATTACAGGTTATATTTCTATCAATCATGTTTTTTCCATGAAGTGAAAAATTCCATTAAATCATTTTTCATGGACCCTTGATCCATTAAACATACACTTTCAAATCCTTAATGAAAAATTATTTCATTACAAACATTATACATTTTTAGAGTATAATTATAAAAAAAATATTACAACAAATTTCATTGATCTAAATACACATGAACATTAATAATTCCACATCATCTGTAGTAATAGAATAAAAATATACATTACCACTTAGATTTTTTTTCATATATTCCATTAACTCTTAGGGAATTAATTTTCATAATTCCCAATGTTCTTATAGTGGAATAATTTCACATTATCAGTTTATTTCACTCCCTTGGAATAATATGCATTGTGGGATTTTTATTAACACTTAATGAAAAATATATTTCCTTTGAATCATGTACCATGGAATACCAATTAAAAAGTATCAAATTCTAGAAAAGACATATTTCCCTTCTTACCATTATTAAATATTCCTCTACCATCAACTTCTTCTATTTTATCCCATCAAAGCCATAATTATTCAAGAATTAACTATTTTTCTTGATAGAACATAATATTTGGTCCTTATAAGATGTGATTTCTTGGTAGACTTGTTCCCTTTAGATTATTGTCTTAAAACCATAAAATAAATGCCTAATAATTCTCTTTTAACAAGATATACTCTTTGATGCATTCCCTGATAACCTTATTTCCTTTTATTTATATGTAGAAACACATTATTTTTTGTTTTTTCTTAGACTATAGAATTATCTTTCTAAATCCTCTCAATTACGACAATGAAAATATTAATTCAAAAAGTTTCCTTAAAATCCTTAAACTCCATGTCTGTTATTTATTCTTTATGCTTATTGTTTTGGATAACCATAGATATATTAGATTTCCATGAAAACATTATCTCATTCAATAAATTCTAGTGAAATAAATATCTTTTTTAAGTACCATATCCAATGCTTAGATAATAATTTATATTTATTCATGATAAATTATGGAGGTTTCTAATACATAAATAGGTCTAAAATTGATACACCACATGGTGGATCAAAATTATGTTCAATTCAAGAAAGGTTATTTCTCATAAACTGAGTCAGTTTCCCCAATATTATTATAATTTGATCAATTATTATGGCAGTTTTTTATCTCCCTTAAATATCATTCCAAAGATGGAAATCCCAACATTGAGTGTGTTCATTGATGTATTTTTAGTTCTATACAATAGGTTCCATTTCTAAACAATGTAATAGACAATATTATTTCATAAAATTATGAAACATAATGTATAATTCCATATATAGTGAAACAAAAAAATATAAATGGATTTTTTACAGAAAATCGCATTAACACAAACATGGTTTCATTGGTTATATAATTATTTTCAACTCCTCCAAAATCGATTTTATATAAAATGTGATTTATCTTATGTATTTCTCAAAGGAGTTTCAAAAAAGGTGTTTATTAAGGCCTATTTTCATGAACAATGTGAAGATCAGGATAAGCCTAATGCTCTATTTTCACAATTATTACCCTAGGTACATATGTTCAAAAACCATTTCCACTTATAGTTTCTAAAAATTGATGTATTTTCTAGAAAAAACTATATAATCACATTATTACCATAACATTAGGATGTTCTTATATACTAATCCTGAAATATAATATTTACATTATGTTCCAAAATCATGTTTTCTTGAATCTAGTTTCCATGTTTTCTATTAAACATCCTATGATACAAAATATCACTCATTGACTGCAGTATCATGAAGATATTGTCTAGTTGATTAAATTTAAACAAGATAAAATGAATCACATCTATAAAGACATAATTGTTTCATTGTTATTATAAACAAGATACATACATGAAATTATCTTTACATTTTAAAGCATAAAATAAACATATTATTTTCATTTGTAATTCCATTATTCAATATAATATATCACTACATTAAATATCTATATACTTCCCTATATGTTGGGGAAAATAAATCATAAGAAATGGGTGATATCAGATTCTTAGTAAGGTTAAGTTTATAGTGGAATATGTTAATAATTTAGACATTATAAATATGTATTATTAAATTACTAAAACTCATTTAATTTAACCAACAACAACAGAAAAAGTTTCAGGAATAAAATATAACACATAATTATGTCTAAATAATCACATGAGCTTGAAACATTTCCATGTAAATTTTAACTAATCCATTAATAACATGGAATATTAATAAATGAATTTATAAAAATTCTATTTATAATATTAATTATGTAAACCAAATCATAGAGGCTTGTTCTAATATGAATTATACTATTAAGGATGGTCTAAAAATATCTCATCTCATCGAGGCTTGTGCTGACACACATATATAAATGGGTATGGCCTTGGCCAAAACCATATACAGTTTGTCTCATGAGACCTAATTATGGATCTAGTGGCTATATCGGGCTCTTAAAATCATTTAAAAATTCCAATTTATTCCACATATGAATGTTTTGAAGAATAGTCTACAAAAACATTAGTATTCAGAAACAATCATATGAGCTGTTAATAGTTACCCCAACCAATATTACTAATATTAAACCATTCAGAGTAAAATGGTTAACGGTAATAAAATTATAAATTATCATCTAAAATGATATTAAATAATCCAATGTAAGATTAAGGATGATATCAAAAAAAAATTCCTAGTTGATCATAATTAAAATAAAATTATGAGGTCATTGGCGAATAAAAATACAATAATAATATCATTATTTTTTTTTTGTAAAATCAAAATGTCCATTAGAAAATACTATTAAAAATAAAAGTTAAAAAATAATTTTGAAAACCATTTTATATTAAAATTACACATTAAAAGTTATATAATAATCCTTAAATTATTTATTTGTCATGGTGGTGGTAAAATATTTTCATGTCGAACACGTTAAAACAATGATACCATTAACATTCTTGGTAAAGTCCGAAATGTAATTGTTTTGAAAATCACATGAATATTAATTTCAAAACAATTTTTTATAAATTATAAATGGATTTAAATGTATTTAATAAATCATTTTAAAAAATTAATAAATATTTTGATATCATTGTTAGAAAACATGAATTTTGAAGAAATAGGATTTCTGACCAAACAGAAAAATAATGGCACAGTTTATTAATATCATTTTCTAATTAATTTATTTAAAAAATAGTGTAAGACGTTAAATTATTTTAGAATATTAATGAATAAACATTTTATAATAAAATATATTTATTTTATGAAATAAATATCAAATTATTACCCAATTGGAGGTGTAAACATAAACAATCTTGAATAATGATGTGATTGTAAAATAAACCCCTCCTAATTTTTAGATTTTCAATAATATGCACAATTAACTAAATAATATTTAATAAAAGAGTAAATTACCTTATTATAATTTAGTTCATAATATAACATAAAATAGTGGCTGTATATTCACCACACAGAAGAAATAATTGATAAATATTGCATATGCCTTAGAGAAGTAAATGTGAGACATGAAACCCTTGTCTTACAATTATTTTTGGATTAAAATTATTTATCATCATGTATCATGGTTTCAAAATATTTATTAAATTATAAAATTAACATATTAATATTTTTAATATCATATATGATCCTTTTATTCCATAATTTCTCACTTTCATTAATTATTTTTAATTTTTTTTGTACTGTGTCATTTGTTAATTCCCATGTTTTCTCATGTGTGTTTCACAATTAAAGGACTAATTATTAAACATATTATATAGTTAAATAATCACATGAATATAACTAAATAATTAATTAAAAAATTTACTTCCATATTAATTATGAAAAAAATAATAGGGTATTTTTAAGAAAAAATAAATACATTACGTTCAAGGAGACGGTTGGTCGTATGTAAGCACGAGTAACGTTTCATTTTCCAATGATCATTTTTGAAAGATGTTATGTAATATTTTCTAATTAAAAAATTAATATAATATCATATATAACATAATATATCTTTAAATATTATTATATATATCATCATTTATGTGTGGTGATGAAAAGAGAGTCACATCGCTTTATGAAGGTGGTATTCCATACATACACGAATGATGTTATCAATTTTTAGTGTAATAAATAAAATGATATATTATCATTTAATAATGATAATTATGTAATTAATATCATATTTATTTCATTTATATCTTATATAATAAATAATGTATCCATATGATGTTCTATGTAAACTGTAAGTGAAAGACAGATCACATGGTTGTGTGAGGCGGTAGTTCTTTTTACACATGAGCGATGTTAACATATCAACTAGGAAATAGAAATAAAAAAATTATATATTTTATATATTTCCTAAATATATGTATTTATGTAATAAATATGATATATATAATTTTTATTAATCATTATAACCACCCATGAGAGCTGGTAATGGAAAAACAATTGACATCTGTTCAGATTGGTGTAGTCTGCCATACACAACAACGATGATTTTTTATCTCATTTAAGGGAAGTGAGGATAATTTTAGGCCATTACTCTATCCTAAAAACTTATAATTATATGGAATATAATTATTATTTTTATATATTTCTGAATTAATAATATTTCAATGTGGTGGAGCAAGAAATAAAATAATAATTCTCATTAAAGAACATTACCTTTTCTTCGGGTAACCATACAATGTTTTCAGTAAAAGACATATAAGAATAGAATCATTCCCACAATATGACATATATTATGATTTAATAAAATTTTATATGTGATTTTGGTAGGTTTTCATGAATATAATGGCTCGAGAGGTGTTAATAACATACGGGAGTGAGTGCCTTTTTTTAATTAATGATGTGTGACATTATTGTAAATACCCAAAATTATTCAATAATTGGAGGTAAATCTCACCTAATGTGGATAAAAATTCGTAAATTATGGATTTTAAATATTATTTGGTTGATAAAATTCTCCAAAATTTATAAAAAAGTCATGTTTTTATTGTTTAGTTCCTTGGCCTTTAAGTTGAATCCATTTTTCCACATTACTTTTCACGGTGGAAATTAGGTTTTTAGCCATTGTAATTAAATCTAAAAGACTAAAATAAAATATTTATCAATAGATAATTTACATATTATGATTATAAAGTTTAAATTTAATTTATCAATAAAATATTCTAGGTTTTTTTAAATATAATTTTATTCCAACACCATGTAATGTAAAAAATAATACTTTTAACCCTAACCACAAAAATTAACTATAAATTTAATTACTATTTATTATTATCAAAAAAATGTCTTAATTAATAAAAAATAATTATTATTCTTATTTGAAATATAAAATCCATTTTAAACAATTATATTCAAAAAAATGGTATAATTTAATTTAAAAGTAGTCCACCAGAAGCGACAATAAAGCATAATTTAAAGGAGAAAATGTTCAAATGTTTACAATGTTTTTATACAATCATTAACTATGAAAATTATTCCAATTAACTAAATTGTATTAGTATACATATACATTTTTTATTTAAGTTTATTCATAAATGTTTTAAAATATAATTTCACAATATAAATATTTTAAACTAAATAATAGTTTTCAATTAAAATTCACCATTTTTCACTATTCATGGAAAAATGTGATATTTTGGAAAAAAATCAATGATTCACCCTAGGATAATTTTGATATTATGATTTAAAAAACATTGGTCAATTTTTCAGTAAATATTTCTAAAATATGTAAAAAATAATTTTAAATTATGCAGGCAAAGTGCGTGTAATCCGTATTTTAGAAAAATATCATTTTTTCATTTATTTTTATTTTAAATGATTATTTTTTAATTTATTATTAATATATAACAATAATATTAAAAATTATGTTATTATTATTTTTAAATTCCAATTTATTTATTATTTATACTATATTAATGTTTACTTTAACTACTTGTTTCATGTTTATCAAAATATTAAAGAGATTAAATTTAAAGAAAAAAATTTTGTGGGTCATTTAATAATTTTTTTAATGTAAGAATATACAATAAAATGAAATGTTTTTATATAAAAAATGTCTGGTGTTATAGTCTTAGTTTGACTGAACACCATTAATTAAATATATCGAACACTAAATATGTTTAGAATAAGGAGTTCTAAAGTAATTTACACAGATTATTAATTAGTTTTTAAGTGAAAAAAATATATATTTTCTAAATGAATATAATTATTAATGGGTTATTATATGTTTAATGGGGGAATATATTTTCATTAATGAAATAAATATTTTCCCCAATAATTATTTATAATTTAAAAATTTCTGATAAAATGTAAAATGACAATTATGAATCAGTTTGTATGTCGTTTAGTGTCATTAAATGCTTATTTAAAAGGTTTAGATTACCTAGAGGAGTAAGTTAAAATTTTAGGATATCAAAATTACATATATAACACAGGAGAATCTAAAATTTAATGGTATATTCATTCCCTCTAATTTATGATCTTATTTTACCTCTTCACAAAAATATATAATGGTAAAGAAGAGATCCACGAAACTTGATTCCATTTCCACATCTCAAATCAAAATAAAGGTGCTCAAGATATCACAAGGGAAATTAAAGAAACATCAATTATCCACTATGGAACCCATAATCAAAATTTTGATTTACTAGAAATCTTTTTATATAAGTGTGGATGTTCCAGAGGGATCTAATTTTATTTCCGTTGACCAATGAACATTGGCCACTATTGTAATGTTCTCACATCAATTAACTAAATAATGAAATGGTTCAATTTTATTTTCATTATTAATTTCATCCACACGAGGTCCCCAGTTTTTAATTGGGACTTTTTCTCCACCTATAACAGTATTTTAATGTTTGATCTAGTGAGAAATGTTTTATAAACCTGTTATTTCTCTCTTTCACTGTGAATTTGGTACCTTCAATTGGTAAGAGAGTGATCATCTGACGAATTATGCTGAGACTAAATATATTTTTCATTTATTCATTTAGAGGATGTTATAATTGTAACACCCCAGGTTAATAAGGAATATGACATTTTCATATTTATCCATATTTGTGAATAAAATATTAATATGACTTTAAAGGGGATGCTATGCTCGATGGCGTACCCAACACGCAACAACGAGTTTCTTGGGAATCTTATGTTGCAATCTAATAATAAAATAATTTTATTTTAAATGGTAGTTAACATGTAGCCGTTGCATTGGCGGGAATGGATAGAAATAACTAAAATATGATTATATATGTTTTTAAATGTTTTTACATTTATCCAATAAAGGATAGAGGCTTAAAATACGGAAAGAATTCAATTTTAGGCATATATGCCCTAGTTTTCACTAAAGGTTCACTTATCGCCTTTTGATGGTGAACCGTCATTAAATATAGTTTTGTTCACACTTAAAAATTCTTTTGGACCAAATAAAACTCTTATTAAGAATCGGGACATCAAATTTTACTTTGTGTAATTTTTTGGTATTTTTCTGATAATGTTCATTTTTTCATGAATAGTGTAAAATGTTGTGTTTTAATTCAAAACCTCTTTTTAATATAATTTATTTATATGATTAGATAATATTTTGAATTGGTTTTAAAGTGAAATTTGAAAAAAAAATTACCATTAAATCCAATAGTGGTCGTTGGAATTAATTTCACTTTGAAATCAGACTTAAACTAGTGTCAATCTTTCGATACTTATTGTTTTATGAAAACACGCTATTTGCGCTGACAGCGGGAATTAATTATTAAATTAATTAATGTGACTAATATGTTTTGAATTTTGTAAAACGGACTTCATTTTTGAATTCGGAACATCAAAAATAGCTTAGGGTGAATTTTTGGTAATTTTCTGAAAAACGTCAATTTTTGATGAATAGTGAAACCACTAAGTGGTAATTATAAAAGCTGATTTTTCATTTAAATTAAATTTTACCACTTATGTGTTTTGAATTTCAAAAATACAACATACATGGTTGTCATTAAGAAGTAAAATGTGGTTCAATGGGATAAAAATAATTTTTTTGGTGAATAGTAACTTATTATGTTTTTAATCGCGTTTAGTGGTAATTAGTGTAGTTTAAGGTAAAAATAATGCTTTAATAAAATGAAATGAACTTGACACATGTCCCAACCTCATTGGTTGTGTCATGGCCGACCATGAAAAGCCATGGGTCAACTTGGGAACCCCATGGATCCACTTTTGTTGGGAAATGACATAAATTACTTTTTATTTAATGTTAAAGTGAAAATGACACAAACATAATATGTTTTACGAAACAATTTTTTAAGTGGGGTTATACAAGTCCAAAATTTGATTATAAATAGTAATTGGAAAGATAGAAAGATTTCCTATATCATAGTATTTTTTTTATAATTTTTAGACATTAAAGAAATTAAATTATTTATGACATAATAATGATGCAGCGATGACATCATTATTTGACGATTTAATTAAAATGGAAAGATAATGAAACATCTACAACCTAAACATGGCCAAAACCAATTGGATGAGTGGATTTCGATTCCTTATCACCTTATCCAAGAATTAAATCAATGTGGGACCTTTTGAAACCGAAACACAGTTTCAAATAATGTAATATTTCTTACTTTCCAAAAGTACCCCTCCTCTCCTCTTATAAAAGGCCCCCACCTCTACCTCTTTTCCCACACACCTCAAGCCTTTGGATCGGCCAACCCCTGCCCATTTACTCTCTCCACATCCCTCTCCTCATCCAAGAGGATTCCCTTTGGGCAGAATCCTTTCAAAGGAAGCCTTTAGGCTCAAATCAAAAGGAGTTACACTTTTAAAGGTAATTCATTCTCTCATGTTCATTTGTTTTATTTTTCTTCTCCAACCCCCTAAACTCTTTTTATTTACTTATTTTGTAACAACACCAGTATCTTCAATATACTAGGATGTTGTTATAAGATTTATTCGAGCTACACTCTCACACAACTACATCAAATGGTTAAAGAACATACGGTTTCCGTGGATGGTGAAATTCTGCCTCCCGAAACGATGATTGTTCAATACTCATTTAACACCTTCAAAGGTGGCCATTATGATGTAACTATTTTTATATATGAAATATAATATGTTTATGTTTTATTTATGCTTCTGTATTTTTCATTTTTGTCTTACCTTTATGGCTTCCATTATGGGTATATGCGATATCTTCATTTAAGGAAGTGCGGACTACCGCCCCCTCAAGTGATTTGATTCGTTAAATACCATATGTGGGATGTATAAAGGATGTAAATATGATATTATATATGATATTATACTGGAATTATAATATACCTTTATATCATTATTATTCCATTCTATAAAATACGAAATAGAAATGAAAGTAGCGTTCATGCGTACGTACGGCTTACCGTCTCCATGAACGTTGCATTTCATTTCTTACCTCTAAATGATTATGTAATGTTATAAATGCATTAATGTACTGGATATATATGACATATATTATATCTAAATAATGAATACAATTCTGGATATAATAAACATTTGGCCACACGAACAACATGTAATTGTAAGAAGTCCACTTTCGACTTAAGAACCAAATATCGGCAAAACAAATATTAACTTAAATGATTACATAATGTTTATGACATGGTAATAAGTGGTATAAAAGTAATAACGAACTTGAAAAAGGTTCTTAAGGAATTAGAAATTAACTCAAGTTTATTATTCAGGATATTAAAGAACGATCGAGTCAAGTCGGACCCGAGGTAAGGGATCCTACACCTCTCTTTCTTTTTAAGTACACTCTTTTATGTCATTCCTTTTATGCTCATATTTCTTATGACTGGGATGTTATTTTATATTACTCCTACTGTAATTATTATGTTCATATGATGAGAGACCCTATTTCCTCTCATCAATCCATTTAGGGAAGTTTTGAGTGGCGTCGTTAGGCTGCCGAATTTTCGTAAGGGATTTTTCATCTCACTTTTATTCTCGTGAGATTTATGCTACATTTGCCACAAATTCCATTGAGTCGTGTATATACTGCCCATTATTCTACTCTTTGTGTAATATACTTTCGTTTATGAGTATTTACATCAATGATCTATTGTCCTTATTTAATGGGGTGTATGTTTTGAAAGATACCCAAGTCGGTAAGGGAACCTTTCACCCTCCTCTTTTTTTTAAAAGACTTCTTTTGTTGGGTCTTTTAATTTACATATTGTTATGGTGGGATATGTTCTCATATATCCTTATTGATGTAAATTTTATGTCCAAGTGATGAGATACTTTTTTTATCTCTCATCAACTCATTTTGATGTGATGCCGTTGGGCTATCAAAGGAACTTTTTAACCCAATTTCGATTTCTTTGGGTTCAACTTGTAGTCATTGAATATGTCATCCATTGAATATGTGTGAATGACCTTTTATTGTTTTACACTTAATATCCACTTATATTGGGTGTATATATATTTGTCACACATATTTTTGAGATTTATTTGTCCTTAATTTATGGATACCTTCTTTATAAGGGATTTCATCACATTTGACATTTCTATTGAGGGTTCATTGTTGTTATGCACCAATTCACTCTTATATGGTGTATATACTGTCCTTTGGAGTATTATATCATGAATCCATTTATTCTCATGATATTATAAAGTTCTGACTAAATGTTATTCCTCAAGTGTTGTATTCAAGAGTCTCTAATTTTGGTAAAACCACTTTAACCAGAATATCGTTTTAAATGTTTTAATTATTTGTTCTTATTAATATCCATGTTTTAAAAATGGTTTTAAGGATTTATTTATATGGATATTAATGGTTTAAAATTTTATTCTTCAAGGTGGTACGGGACACTTTGATTCAAAAATCTCTTTATTAATTATTTTAAATGGTTTTGGAAATGGTTTCTTTTTAAATGGATTCAATATTTCAATATACTAAAATGTTATATTGTGATTGAAATGTGGAAATGCTATGTTTCCTTTATGAATGTTTTATGTGACACATTTATGTTATGGTTCTTGGGCATTGTTATGAAAATGGGTGGTTCCGTGATAAACTAAGGGCGGGTGAGCCTGTAATAGCTCTCCAATGCATTGGGTAACGCGAAGGAGTGAAACGTTAAGGTTTCTCCGAAGAGATTTAGGGAATATACTGTGATGGGTATTCCAAACGTAACCAAGAGGGTTACTCCCTACGTAAGAATGTTATGAATGCCTCAAGTTACCTTTATGTCTTATGTTTTCTACGATTTATTCATGATTTGATATGCCTATGTTTTATGGGTAAAGTGTGATTTCATTCTTATGTATATATGAACTCATGTTTCCTTTCCATATTTTTATATCCCTTACTGAGCTTTTTATGCTCATCCCAAGTTTTTGAAATGTTTTTCAGGTCAAGGGAAAGGTACATGATAAGATGATAGAGTCAAGGATGTGTTAAGAGAGAATCCATGTTTTATTTTCAATATGTTTCCGTTGATGGGAATAATGAATACGGTCTTTTATGTAACCACTTTGTATAAATGTGGAATGTAATGCAAGTTTCATGATCTAATTCTCTAAAACTCTAAACCTGAAAATATCCTCAATGTGTAATCTTGTAATAACTCAAGATTAATTAAGGTTTAAGGCTGGGGCCTTATAGTTGGTATCAAAGGTCGGTTTAGATAACTTTAGAGGTTAGGTTATTCTTTAAGCATAAGTGACATTACCATAATGGTTAGGATTTCAGAAAGAGTCCTAGTTTTAGATAAAGTGAATGAGTAAGTGTATCATAGTGTTTATCTTCCTCATTAGTACATGATGGTTTTGTTGATATACTCACACTGACCTTTTTTGTTTTAGTAAATGGCTGGATCTAGCAGGCACCAAAGTAACAGTGGATGTGAAGGAAACTGTGACAGTTTTTTGAGCAAGCAACTGAATGATATGGGAGCTGCAATGAGAACTCTTTTGATTATCCTCAACCAACTATCTGGAATCATGATTGACCACCTAAACCTTGGAGATTTCTCTAAGGCATCATATATGCAAGAAACAAATCCCTACGGAAGTGCAGGTAATAATCATAAAGGTAAGTGTGTTCAAAAACCTATGTGTCAAAGATGTGGAAAGAAACACCTAGGAAAATGTTTCAAAGGGACAGAAATATGCTATAGATGTGGAAATGAAGGTCATAAAGCAAGAACCTGCCATGGAAAAAGGAAGCATCCAGTTGACTCGAGGAAAGGGAAAGAAGTTCTTTCTGAGGGATCAGTTGAATGTTTTAAATGTGGTGTGCATGGTCATTATGCAAACACATGTCCTATGAAGAAGTTTCGTGAATGGGGTCACCAAGAGCATACCAATATTCGTTTACCAATACCTAATGCCATTCCGATTGAGGATGAAGAAACTGACAATGACCAATCAAAGGTATGTACTATTTCATGACTATTGTTTTCTAATTTTGGAATCTTAGGATATGATTCATGATTTTTTTTGTAGGAAAGAGGTATTTCGAAATAAGTTGGAAAGGAATGGATAATGGATCATGAAGAATGTTGAATGAGTAAGATGTCAACATATAAGGGCTTCAAGAGTTAGGGTGAAATTCTTAAGAGTATTAAGTCTCTTTTGATGATGGGGTTACATTAGAAGACTTTTTATATTATGTGTAACCCTGATGTTTAATATAGGAAAATTTTATTCAAGTAATAGTTATCTTTTCTTTTGTGGACATAGTTATAAAGAACCATTTGGGTTTATATGATCCTTACTTTTTAGGTAATTATGGGTTACTCTATGATATGATGGAAAATGAAAGGAATGAGATAAACTTGAGGTTAAAATATGTTATGATTATTCTTGAAGATTTTATCTCATTTTGGGGGAATGTTTTAAGAATTATATAGTTTTGGAAAAAGGACAACACGCAGACCGTGTGACAACCCGTCGCGTCGGACAAAGCTGCGGGAATCGAACCCACAACCAAAGTGCGACTGGTATTTACCGCCTACCACTGGACTACGTGAAGTCCCTGGTTAGTTTGACTGATTCTTTCTGGTTATATGATTTTATTAATTAATAGTAAGATTATTTTGGGTTATTTATGAAAATGATTAACCTATCATGGAGGATATGTGATTAGGATAATTACTTTTCAATACGAGACTTTAGGAGCAACTGATGTTGTTTGGAGATAAATGTTACGATTTAACTTGGAAGAATATGTGACTAAATCCTTCAAATGTTTGGGTTTCAATATTAGTTTGGTTTACTTTGAAGAATTTAATGGACAAATTTTTTATCGGATGGTCCTCGTTGAACTTGGGGTTTTGTTGGACAAATTTTGGAGATTAAGAATAGATTTTCTTTTTATAAGGGGTTATCCTTTTCTGGATTATCTGATCTTGTACTAACCTTTATGGTTTTGGTTTTGGTTAAAGCCTAAATACATGGGATGTATATAGTTCTCTTTTGGGGATTAGGTGATTCTCTAGAAGTTGATTATAGTACTCTTAATGCAAACAAGTCTCCCTAAATACTCGTCTTTTGGAAAAAATATGAGTTTGACTAAGGAATCTAGTAAAAGTTGAAAGTCAACATGATAAGTGATTATGCTTCCTTATGAATAAATCCCTCAATAAAAAGTAACTTAAAACAAAAATGTTGTCTATTAACTTTTCCTACTGGGGAACCCAACACCGTTTAACCCATCACAAGTTTGTGATTTTCTTATTGTTAACTTTCTCCTAAACATGTTTTCTATCACTCTCCATCGAAACATGACCCTATGTTTTCTCCTCCATGTCCATATTTTCATACATAGAATCCTAGTATGGGTTTACTCGGGTGACCTCTGTGCTTATCTTTCTTTATTTTAAAGTGATTGTTTTACCGACTCTTGTTCTGATGTGGGACGTTCAAGGATGTTTCCAAGTGCAATTTTAAAATTGCGAGGACGCAATTCCCAAAAGGGAGGAAGGATGTAACACCACAGGTAAATAAGGAATGTGACATTTTCATATTTATCCATATTTGTGAATAAAATATTAATATGACTTTAAAGGGGATGCTATGCTCGATGGCATACCCAACACGCAATAACGAGTTTCTTGGGAATCTTACGTTGCACTCTAATAATAAAATAATTTTATTTTAAATGGTAGTTAACATGTAGCCGTTGCATTGGCGGGAATGGATAGAAATAACTAAAATATTATTATATATGTTTTTAAATGTTTTTACATTTATCCAATAAAGGATAGAGGCTTAAAATACGGATAGAATTCAATTTTAGGCATATATGCCCTAGTTTTCACTAAAGGTTCACTTATCGCCTTTTGATGGTGAACCGTCATTAAATATAGTTTTGTTCACTCTTAAACATTATTTTGGACCAAATAAAACTCTTATTAAGAATCGGGACATCAAATTTTACTTTGTGTAATTTTTTGGTATTTTTCCGATAAAGTTCATTTTTTCATGAATAGTGTAAAATGTTGTGTTTTAATTCAAAACCTCTTTTTAATATAATTTATTTATATGATTAGATAATATTTTGAATTGGTTTTAAAGTGAAATTTGAAAATATTTTTACCATTAAATCCAATAGTGGTCGTTGGAATTAATTTCACTTTGAAATCAGACATAAACTAGTGTCAATCTTTTAATACTTATTGTTTTATGAAAACACGCTATTTGCGCTGACAGCGAGAATTAATTATTAAATTAATTAATGTGACTAATATGTTTTGAATTTTGTAAAACTGACTTCATTTTTGAATTCGTAACATCAAAAATAGCTTAGGGTGAATTTTTGGTAATTTTCTGAAAAACTTCAATTTTTGATGAATAGTGAAACCACTAAGTGGTAATTATAAAAGCTGATTTTTCATTTAAATTAAATTTTACCACTTATGTGTTTTGAATTTCAAAAATCCGACATACATGGTTGTCATTAAGAAGTAAAATGTGGTTCAATGGGATAAAAATAATTTTTTTGGTGAATAGTAACTTATTATGTTTTTAATCGCGTTTAGTGGTAATTAGTGTAGTTTAAGGTAAAAATAATGCTTTAATAAAATGAAATGAACTTGACACATGTCCCAACCTCATTGGTTGTGTCATGTCCGACCATGACAAGCCATGGGTCAACTTGGGGACCCCATGGATCCATTTTTGTTGGGAAATGACAAAAATTAATTTTTATTTAATGTTAAAGTGAAAATGACACAAACATAATATGTTTTACGAAAACAATTTTTAAGTGGGGTTATACAAGTCCAAATTTTTATTATAAATAGTCATTGGAAAGCTAAAAAGATTTCCTATATCATAGTATTTTTTTATAATTTTTAGACATTAAAGAAATTAAATTATTTATGACATAATAACGATGCAGCGATGACATCATTATTTGACGATTTAATTAAAATGGAAAGATAATGAAACATCTACAACCTACAAATGGAAAAAACCAATTGGATGAGTGGATTTAGATGCCTTATCACCTTATCCAAGAATTAAATCAATGTGGGACCTTTTGAAACCGAAACACATTTTCAAATAATGTAATATTTCTTACTTTCCAAAAGTACCCCTCCTCTCCTCTTATAAAAGGCCCCCACCTCTACCTCTTTTCCCACACACCTCAAGCCTTTGGCTCGGCCAACCCCTGCCCATTTACTATCTCCACATCCCTCTCCTCATCCTAGAGGATTCCCTTTGGGCAGAATTCTTTCAAAGGAAGCCTTTAGGCTCAAATCAAAAGGAGTTACACTTTTAAAGGTAATTCATTCTCTCATGTTCATTTGTTTTATTTTGCTTCTCCAACCCCCTAAACTCTTTTTATTTACTACTTTTGTTACAACAACAGTATCTTCAATATACTAGGATGTTGTTATAAGATTTATTCGAGCTAAACTCTCACACAACTACATCAAATGGTTAAAGAACATACGGTTTCTGTGGATGGTGAAATTCTGCCTCCCGAAACGATGATTGTTCAATACTCATTTAAAACCTTCAAAGGTGGCCATTATGATGTCACTATTTTTATATATGATATATAATATGTTTATGTTTTATTTATGCTTCTGTATTTTTCATTTTTGTCTTACCTTTATGGCTTCCATTATGGGTATACGCGATATCTTCATTTAAGGAAGTGCGGACTACCGCCCCCTCAAGTGATTTGATTCGTTAAATACCATATGTGGGATGTATAAAGGATGGAAATATGATATTATATATGATATTATACTGGAATTATAATATACATTTATATCATTATTATTCCATTCTATAAAATACGAAATAGAAATGAAAGTAGCGTTCATGCGTACGTACGGCTTACCGTCTCCATGAACGTTGCATTTCATTTCTTACCTCTAAATGATTATGTAATGTTATAAATGAATTCATGTACTGGATATATATGACATATATGATATCTAAATAATGAATACAATTCTGGATATAATAAACATTTGGCCACACGAACAACATGTAATTGTAAGAAGTCCACTTTCGACTTAAGAACCAAATATCGGCAAAACAAATATTAACTTAAATGATTACATAATGTTTATGACATGGTAATAAGTGGTATAAAAGTAATAACGAACTTGAAAAAGGTTCTTAAGGAATTAGAAATTAACTCAAGTTTATTATTCAGGATATTAAAGAACGATCGAGTCAAGTCGGACCCGAGGTAAGGGATCCTACACCTCTCTTTCTTTTTAAGTACACTCTTTTATGTCATTCCTTTTATGCTCATATTTCTTATGACTGGGATGTTATTTTATATTACTCCTACTGTAATTATTATGTTCATATGATGAGAGACCCTATTTCCTCTCATCAATCCATTTAGGGAAGATTTGAGTGGCGTCGTTAGGCTGCCAAATTTTCGTAAGGGATTTTTCATCTCACTTTTATTCTCGTGAGATTTATGCTACATTTGCCACAAATTCCATTGAGTCGTGTATATACTGCCCATTATTCTACTATTTGTGTAATATACTTTCGTTTATGAGTATTTACATCAATGATCTATTGTCTTTATTTAATGGGGTGTATGTTTTGAAAGATACCCAAGTCGGTAAGGGAACCTTTCACCCTCCTCTTTTTTTTAAAAGACTTCTTTTGTTGGGTCTTTTAATTTACATATTGTTATGGTGGGATATGTTCTCATATATCCTTATTGATGTAAATTTTATGTCCAAGTGATGAGATACTTTTTTTATCTCTCATCAACTCATTTTGATGTGATGCCGTTAGGCTATCAAAGGAACTTTTTAACCCAATTTCGATTTCTTTGGGTTCAACTTGTAGTCATTGAATATGTCATCCATTGAATATGTGTGAATGACCTTTTATTGTTTTACACTTAATATCCACTTATATTGGGTGTATATATATTTGTCACACATATTTTTGAGATTTATTTGTCCTTAATTTATGGATACCTTCTTTATAAGGGATTTCATCACATTTGACATTTCTATTGAGGGTTCATTGTTGTTATGCACCAATTCACTCTTATATGGTGTATATACTGTCCTTTGGAGTATTATATCATGAATCCATTTATTCTCATGATATTATAAAGTTCTGACTAAATGTTATTCCTCAAGTGTTGTATTCAAGAGTCTCTAATTTTGGTAAAACCACTTTAACCAAAATATCGTTTTAAATGTTTTAATTATTTGTTCTTATTAATATCCATGTTTTAAAAATGGTTTTAAGGATTTATTTATATGGATATTAATGGTTTAAAATTTTATGCTTCAAGGTGGTATGGGACACTTTGATTCAAAAATCTCTTTATTAATTATTTTAAATGGTTTTGGAAATGGTTTCTTTTTAAATGGATTCAATATTTCAATATACTAAAATGTTATATTGTGATTGAAATGTGGAAATGCTATGTTTCCTTTATGCATGTTTTATGTGACACATTTATGTTATGGTTCTTGGGCATTGTTATGAAAACGGGTGGTTCCGTGATAAACTAAGGGCGGGTGAGCCCATAATAGCTCTCCAATGCATTGGGTAACGCGAAGGAGTGAAACGTTAAGGTTTCTCCGAAGAGATTTAGGGAATATACTGTGATGGGTATTCCAAACGTAACCAAGAGGGTTACTCCCTACGTAAGAATGTTATGAATGCCTCAAGTTACCTTTATGTCTTATGTTTTCTACGATTTATTCATGATTTGATATGCCTATGTTTTATGGGTAAAGTGTGATTTCATTCTTATGTATATATGAACTCATGTTTCCTTTCCATATTTTTATATCCCTTACTGAGCTTTTTATGCTCATCCCAAGTTTTTGAAATGTTTTTCAGGTCAAGGGAAAGGTACATGATAAGATGATAGAGTCAAGGATGTGTTAAGAGAGAATCCATGTTTTATTTTCAATATGTTTCCGTTGATGGGAATAATGAATACGGTCTTTTATGTAACCACTTTGTATAAATGTGGAATGTAATGCAAGTTTCATGATCTAATTCTCTAAAACTCTAAACCTGAAAAGATCCTCAATGTGTAATCTTGTAATAACTCAAGATTAATTAAGGTTTAAGGCTGAGGCCTTATAATAATGGACCTAAATACACATATTATGCATCAATATGAATGCATATAACCATGTTATGTTTCAAGAATCACAATTATATCAATGAAATTCATATTATTATAATTTTGGGATATAGTATAAATCACATAAAATCTCTTAGAGAACATAATACAAACATCATCAATGAAATAAAATGTGAATAATATTTACACATCTTGAAAATGAAAATTTAATATAATTATATCACAGTATATGTAAATAAATTTTTTTAAAATGAAAATTATGTATTGGTTTTTTTTGAAACATACATGTTTAATTATGATTTTATAAATAATATAATTATTTTGATGTAAATATATTTTTAGAAAATTGAGTCATAAATTATAATTTTCTTTTCCTTTGACTATAAGAAAATTTTATGGACTTTAACTATTTATAAATAAAATAACACTATGGATATATTTGTTTTTATTATGACTATATCAAATACATGAAATTTTTTTATATACAATTAGATTTAAAATATCATTATGTATCATTATAAAATAAAGTGTGAATAATATTAACAGATCATGTAAATGAAAATTTAATATAATTATATCCTAGTATAGGTAAATAAATGTTTTTAAAATGATAAATTAAGAATTGGTATTTTTATGAAACATACATGATTAATTATGATTTTATAAATAATATTATTATTTTGATTTAAATATATTTTTAAAAAATTTATTCATAAATTATTATTTTGTTTTTGTTTGACTTTAAATTTTTTTTACTTTAACTATTATAAATAAACTAACACTATTGATATATTTTTTTGTACTATGACTATATAAAATACATGACCTTATTTATATACAATTAGATTTCAAATATCATTATGTATCATTATCATTGATAATAAATCCATTGAAAAATGATGACATGATTAGTATAAATATATGTTTTTAACAAACCCAATTAAAAAAGTCATAGAAATGGTGTCCTCAACTAGTAGGATCATACCCAATGAGGCCCATTTATTAGAGCTTCCAATGCAGAGAGAATACCTAATATGTTCTTTTTACGAAGACCAAAAAAATATTCAATAACTTAATCATGCGTTAAATAATTTAAGTTAGAAGTTCAAGCTCATTGGGATTGGGACCCCAAATATGTTTTTCGAACCACCCGAGGAAAGTAGAACCATCACGCACCATTCCCTTAAAGGTTTTCTTCTGTATTAAATGTATGTGTATGAAGAACCTATAAATATTAGTATGTATATTTTTTTTATATAAGGATGAAAATACTTTCATCCTATTATAGTTACGTTACAAATGAATTTTATTTTAATATAATATAACACTAATAGATTTTTGGGTAATATTCAAATAAAATTAAGTAAATAATTTTAATTATTTAATATATTTATGAATAAATAATATGTTAATAAAACAATATTTTTAAATTATGTTTATTAAATAAAAATTATTAATGATTTTTTATAAATTCAAATATAATTTTTATAAGGGATTGAAAACCGTTATTGTCAAAAAAACACAACATCTTTTGATTAATGTTGATTTAATTTAAATATTTAAAGACAACATACATAGAATGTTACATAGATAAAAGGAATATATATTTTTCAAATATAAAATCAAATTTATTCAATAGTGAATTTTTCAAAATATGTTGATATAGTCGAATTTTTGGGTTAATATTAAATATCATGTAAATATACATTGTGTATTACGACATCTTAACTACCCAAAAGTGATGTCATAAATATTAAAAAAAAATTGACCAAATATATGTTATCATCTTAAAATATTTTGTTTTTTATGTTTATTTTATTAATTTTATAAATCCATAATGAGTCCAGTAAAACAACTAATATATTTTATGGTTTAAAAATCATTTCATTATCCGTGTGAATCACCTATAAATATTAAATGAAAATATTTTATTATGTTGAGACCTGAAACCTATATAATAATGAGAACCAATACCATTTGGTAGAAAAATTGGGAAAAAATTGTGATTGTATGTGGTTTTGAATACTTTATAATGTGTAGTCTAAAACCTAAATAATAAAGAAATCCCCATCATTTTATATATAGTCACACCCATGATCCCATATATATTCACTATTTCTTCTACGTTCATGTACATACGCTTCAATATACTCTCATAAGTACTCCCAATGTGACCCCAATCTATCAAGAATCCCCTCGCAATAATATAGAGTCACACGATAAAGTAATTGATTCTCACCATATCATCTTTATTCAAGATTCTCTATTATCTTATGACATCTAATTAGAATGTATCTTTTAGGATAACTGATTCAATATCCCAAATACTGACCTTTTTATTTCTCTGTGATGAGAGCCCTCTTTCTATCTCATCAACCCATTTTCTAAATTTTTAACTATTGAGGTTATGTTGACAGAATCCCCCCACATTTTTCCTTACCAATACTATTTTTTAATAAATAACATAACCATTTCTCAGGATTTGTATTCACCTTCATAAATTTATAACACTTTTACATGGGGTTTAAATGTATTTTTTCCAAAATCCATGTTCATGGAATAAAATATGATGATGAATAAATCTATGTTTTATGATCTATGTGGAACACTTAAGCATGAGAATTAATAGAAAATGATGGGTGAACATGGAATTATATTTTCCTCCAATAAATTGTGTAATTATTAGTCTCATGATATATCATTATAGGATACGGAGTGAAATTGATTCCATTATAGTAATTTTTAAAAAAATATCTATTTTTGGATTATCCCAATGTTTATGACATTGTGTTTTATGTTGTTACCAGATTTATCATGTTATGATTATCATGAGATATCATGTCTCATTGTTCATGTTAATGATTCATACTATTTATATTCCCTGTTAATATTCCTAATTTCTAACATGTATCACCGTATTCCATGTTTAGTACTTTGATTGTTTTTATAGATAACTCATTCTTATGTTTTTCCCCTAGTTGTTCCATGATGTTTAAAAATACACAGAATTTGAGAAGCATGTTAAGGAAGTTTTTTATAATGTTATTGCATCCCATGTTCTAGAAGTTATTCTATGTACCAAAGTCCCATTTATACTATAATTCTCTATCTTTCATGTTCATTTATTTGTACTTATAGGTAACAAATCATCAATTTACATGTAATAATAAATATCTTTTTTATAGATGGCATCATAAGAAATGTTTTGTGATTTTTTAGAATAGGATTGGAAAAACTTTACAGAATACCATATAAATCAGTCTAATAATAAGATAATATCCCAAAATTATTATAATTATATAATATGTAGTTTATAAATAAAATACATTACTATTTGAATACTACAACTGGATGTGGTTATGTCCCAGATGTACATTGGGGTAACACCTATGACAGGTTTTGTCAGTCCTGAGTCAGTGTAATCCAGTATATGTCAATAGGCCTCAATGCACAAATGTTTTGATACTATTAGGGTATATGATTTTTCATATTCATAATCTCATTATGAACATTTATTATCCAAACAAAAAAATCCCTATAAGAATATATCCAATGAAATAGATTGTGGGTAACATAGATTAAACTCTAGAAATTCGTATGTAATGGAATTAATGAAATTTATATGTTATCAATTTAATTTAATTGAATACCCCTTCATATGAATATTAATTTCAAAATATGCATCCCTATATTTTCATTTTATTATATTTAATGGCAAAAAATACAGAGAATAAGGTAATCAATATTTGTGACGGACAATGTGATGACTATCCCAATGAGATTCCCAACCTGAAGGGAGGAGGAATCACAAACATAATGAAAATATTCACTCAGTTGGATCATGTTCTGAATATAAAACTATATCTGAATGATCATCAAAATATCCATATGATTGAGCAATCCACTATTATACCGTTATGAGATAATGTCTTCTAACATTCATTGGTTCATCTGATCACTTAATTGTGGAACAAGGGATCAACTCTATTGACAGGATCATTCCCATAATTAAAAATTAATAGAAACAGAAGGTACTATTGGATTTCTATCATGATGATTGATAAGATGATCTCTAGTGGACATTGATCAAGAATATGATCACTGATGACAGTTCAACGTGATGGAATGTAAATATTTGATGTAATTTTTTTTATATTTTTTGCTTACACTCTCTGTCTTAAAATGGTAATGGATTTCTTTTCCCAAAATAAGAAAGTAGAAGAATATATTAGTGTGTAAAAGGAAAACATCATATTACACACATGATGCACATTTTTATTTTTTGTTACACATGAATATATGTTTGACTGCTTTTTTGGGGGGATAAAAACTAGTCTATGAAAATCACTAGCGATATGAGACTTTGCTTACTATTCGGAAACTATATGTTGTTCCTTCAAATTAAAAATGGATATTTGTGAATTTCAATGGAATCAAGGGGATATGAAGAATAATGTGGATTTTAATTATTCACATCTAGTTGATAAATCTTTTAGTGCTATGAAATTTCATCATCCCACATTTAAATATTTTCAGAAATAAGATCCACAAAAATTTCCTAAGGGGGGAATGTAATTACATTATGTGTAATAAGGAAGAGATCCTATGTAATGAAATTCTATAGGAGAAACCCAAAAATGAGGTATATGAAAGGAATCCCCCAATCAAACCTCTACATAATGTTCATTACTTCAACTTCAAGGCACCAATGATCTTTGAAAATAAATTTAATACGAAAAGGGTTTTTTGATACAACCATCAACCACCAAAGCAACAATGGTTTATTTTTTCCATCACAACCGCTGTGGTGGATTCCAAAAATGAAGTCGAGAAATGTATGATTATTAATTTTTAATGATTAGTGAATATAATTTTTTATTCTAGTTTTAAGGATTACATCATATAATGAATGTTTTGTAGAACTATTCAAACACTACCACAATTTATGTATATAGAGATGTCATTGAATATAGAAAATTTTCTAATTAATGTATCCTAAGTATTTTACTTCTCCCCTATCAAAAATTGTGGGTTGAACATCCTAGAATACTGTTTCATGCTCTATTTTGTGTAATTTTATGGAATTATGGGTATGGATTGGTTTTCCCAATATAAAGTCAACATTAATTATTGTAAGAATGAAATCACTCTAAGTATTAAGAATCGACTCCTTGATCATATGCAACGGAAAGGAGCTGGATTAATATTTTTTAGAACCAACAACTATTTCCTTGATATTATTTACCTGTAATAATGAATATCTAGATCAAATGAATTATTACATGGGAAATATCATCCTTGATGAAATTCCCATTATTAGGGTATACAACAATTTTTTTCCAATAAATTTCATGGCCTTTCTCCTACCAAATAGGTTTAATTTTCAATAAATATTATGCCTATGGTATTCAATTATGCATAAATCTATATTGAATTTATATTGTGGAAATAGAGGATTTGAAGAAACAACTGTAGGAGAATATGGATAAAAAATTCATGGACACATGTTCTTCACCATGTTGTGCACTAGTACACTTCATCAATAATATAGAAAAAATGCACATTTTCATTGATTATATTTAGCTCAAAATTCATGAAAATGAAAATGTATCATTATCCATGGATTGATGACTTGTTCGATCTGCTATTTTGAGAAAATAGTTCTCTTGGAGGGATCTATGGTCGGGATATTACTAATTTGGGGTGAAGAAGGAGGATATCTTCAAGTCTACTTTTCATACAAGTTATGAGCTATATGAGTTCATAGCAATTCCATTTGGACTCCGTAATACTATATAAATCATCATGGAATTGATTAATATAGTCTTTATATATTACCTCAAAATATTTCTAGTATTCATTATATATGATATTATAATATTCTCTAAATCTATGTAGGATCATGAGAAGCATCTTAGCACTATGTAAAATACATTGAAAATCGAATAGCATTATTCCATGTATAAAAAAGTTCATTTAGAGTTGAAGGAAGTATCATTATTGGGTAATATCATCTTAATAAATGGTATATCTATCGACCATTAAATGATAGAATCTATTAATGGAGGAAAAGTCCAAAATATATGATAGATATTTGTGCATTACCTAGATTACATGTGCATTGTCATCAATTTGTGAGAAAATTATCACAAATATGAAACCCTATAACTAATATAATTGTATGGGATTCAAGCATTGTTGGAATGATGAGTGTGAATAGATGTTCATGGAAATAAAAAAGATGTTTACAAGTACACCTATTCATTCACTACCCACATTTGGATTTATTTTCCGGGAATTTAGTGATTTTACAAAGAAGGGATTGTACAGTGGATTAATTCAAAATGAACAACTCATTGCCTATAGTTCATGTTAGTTGAATGTTCATGAAAAAAAATATAATGTATGATCCAGAGTTAGAGGTAATGATATTTTATTTGAAAATATAGGGGAATTGTTTCTTTTGAGGGAAGTGTAAAATATATACAGATCACAAAAGTTTAAAAAAAATATACACACCCAAAGAGTTGAATATGTACTAACAAAGATGGCCAGATTTGATTAAGGTCCACGAATTCACAATCCACTACCATATTGGTAATGTGAATAAAGTGGAAGATGATCTAAGTGTAAAGTATCTGAAAATTCTTTCATTAATGAGAATTTAGAGAGATTTGATCTTCAAATATTTGGAAAGGGTTGTTAACAGAATCATAAATTAAGGAACATCCCGAATGGATTCACAAATTATTTCTCAAACATCACTTCTATATATGTTAAATGATGCATAAAAAGATGATGTGGGGATTCTAAAGTAAGTGGAAACCATAAATAATGGGAAATCCATAGATTTAAATGTTAATTAAAAATGATTTGTGATATTTGGGAAACTATTATGTTTACTATAAATCCTATATTGAAAAAAGGAACTATTGGATAATTCACATATTCCAAATTTCTCCATTCAACTAGGATGCAAAACGATGTCTCTAAATATCAAATAACTCTATTGGTAGAATAATATGAATAATTAGATTGAAGATTATACATCATGAAGTCTTTTATGTCGTCATGTGAATGTGAATATGAAAAAACATATGGGGATGATGAAACCAATACCCAATCCTATAAAAAATTGGAAAACATTACCGTATACATTATTAACAGACATCTAAATACATTTAGGAAAAAATATTTTTATCACTTTTTTTGGATCATCTCCAAAATACATCTAGAGTTATTTCAATTTTAATGGATATATCATTGGACCCACATGCATGGGCATATATCATAGTTGTTGTAAGGACGTATGCATAACTACTATAGATTGTGCCTAATCGAGATATAAGATTCACCTATGAGTTCTACTAGAGTCTCTAATACATTATGAATACTATGATGAACTTTAGAATAGCTTATCACACTCAAAGTGATTGAAAATTTTAGTAGAATATCTATTAACTTGAGGAAATTTTTAGAACATTCCTAATTAACATCAAATGATTATGTGACCAATATATTCCTATGATTATGTTATATTTCAAAAACCTTTTCCATTAAATAATCTAAATTGATATGTAATGACCTAACCCACGTTACCTAGAGTTGGTACAATATTACATAACCTTGGAATAATCACAAGAGATCAGGTCTCGAAATATTGATTAGTTTAGTAGCTTTGGAATTAATAGATCCATAAATATGTTTTACATTAAATTATTAAATAGAAAAAATACAACATTATGTCCCCATTGAACACACTAATATCCCATAGCCAATTCCGGTAGGATAATCATAATATATTTATTCACATCCAAGAATAATAAAACATAAGAAAGGGGTGAGATCAGATAATCTATAATGATAACAATATAGAAAAAACTATCATAAGGAAAAATAAATGTTTAATTTAATGTATATTACTAAAACACTAGACTTTTAACCATTAAATTCACTATAATATGGCAAAGATATATCAAATAATTCCATTTACATATTCACAAGGATATTCTACTAGTATAATAATCACATGTAATATCAATATGTAATTTTATAATGATGGAATGCATAATTCTGAACATCTTAAACACAGATTCAAGGCCTCATACCTAGACTAAAAATAATGATTTTGTCAAGGACTTATGAAAAGACACTAGTTTGCCTCATGAGACCAACAGATCCATCGAGGGGTTGTAGCGGGCCCCACCCATCACTCATTACATCCAATGCATTCCACATATGAAAAAAGATAAAATATAATATAACATTCATATTAAAACAAGAATATGAAATGTCAATACATTAACCATAAACAACGAATGGTATAAAAATTGCACATCCATAGTCAAACTAAAAATAACCTTTATTACAATATGGAATATTATATCACAATAAATCAACTTAAAACAATTGTAAAATCCAATGAAGCATATTGAAATATATTAAATCAATCCAAAAAACAATTTTAGTGATTTATATCTTTCTATTTTAAAAACATTTAAGAGTAAAGAAAAAAATTATTTTGAAAATATACTAATGGGGTTTTAAGGGATTCTACAATGGTTTATAATGGCATAATGTAGCCACACCCGCGGTATAAGTTAAAAAACATTCTTTCCTTAATTTTTCGAAAAGGTCATAAAGTAACTTATTTGGAAAGTGACAGAAATATTACCTTCAAACTATTTTATAAAAATTCAATCAAGGGTATAAATGACATTAAACCATAGTCTAGTAAATAATAAAAAAGTTTTGAAATACATTTTTAAGAAACTTGTAAGAACTCGGTTCTTGTTATAGAGGTACGAGCATCTTCTTTTCCTTTTCATTAAGTGTTTTTGAGAAAATATGGATATTGGGGAAAAATCCTGAATTATGGAACTACACGTTGTGTACATTATCCACACACCGTGTACTTTTGGTCGTGTAGGGATGAGTACACGGGGCGTGTATCCTTGCTGACAACGAAGGGTGTAGGAACCGACTACACATCGTGTAGTGGTACCTTACACGCCGTGTAGTCAGTCGGAAGGCTTGAACAGTAAGGTGGTGGTGTCGCAGCCAGTTGGGCGAAAGTACATGTCCTGTACTTGAGAGTACATTCTGTGTACTCATGTCGACAGATGAACAGTGTGGTGGTGCCGCAATTTGAACAGTTAAATTAAGGGAGTACATGTCATGTACTTGGAAGTACACGCCGTGTACATTTTTTCAGCATAAAACAGGTAGTTTCCTCCTCATTTGGAAGAGGAGGCACTTGAGACATTTTGGAGCCAAAGCAGGAGGCCAGATCATTGAAGATCCACCAGGCATTTGTCTGGAATCCGATTCTGCTTCGGACGATCTCGTTGGAACCGCACGGGTAATCCCTTTCCTCTCCTGGTACCGTTCATGCCAATTCTTCTCCTAACGTAAGTTATTTACATTTAAATGAGTTTTGTTCATCTTCAGATCTACACTGTTCTTGGGTGTTTCTGGAGTCGGTGTTCGGGTATAGCGTTCGTTGATGTATAAGGTAGGTGGCTTTGTGTTTAGTTTTCCAACTGCTGCGTGTTTTGTGCGTTTTTGTGCCACGAACCCAAGCTGGGGTGTCGTGTGGCAGAGTCTATTGCTATGTTTAGTGCATAGAATTGAATAGTTAATTAAACCATAATATTAAAATGTTGGTTGGGATAATTTCTTGGATCTAGAACCACCCCCAGGGTGTGTTTCTCTATTTAGCCATTTGGCAAGGATACCCGAGGGTATGCCTTCAATGTAGTAATTGTATAATTTCCTTGAGAGGAATTTCTTGTTACTGCTTGTTTACCTGTTGGGAATGGTCCGATTACCCATTTAGCCTGAGGGTGTTTTTGTATTTAGCCTGAGGGCGTTGTTGTGATTAGCCTGAGGGCACTGAACTATTTAGCCCGAGGGATGTAGTATTTCGCCTGAGAGAAACCTTTCGTGCCTAAGGGCTTGACTTATGTGCCTGAGGGTGACACTTCCTACGCCTGAGGGAAATTTCTGTTACGCCTGAGGGATACACCTACGGGTTGGATTCTGCATACCTGAGGGTAAGGTTTTGTTTGTCTGAGGACGTGGACTGTTTACCTAGAAATGCACTGTGGTGGTTTCTAATATTTAAATGGATTAAATGGATATTGAAATGGAAATATAACTATCAATTAGTTACTTTTGAGTACTACTTACATTATTGCATTTTACTACTACACACTGTTGTTTCATGCTTACACGCAGTTGGGCACGGGCCTTTGGTGGGTTCCTACTGAGATATATTTATCACTCCCTGTTTGGGTAACGCTGTTCTGCCCAAACAGATTACGTTGCTGCATGTGTAGTTAGGGGAAAGAGTCCCTATATAGGTACTTGACTGTTGCTGAGGAGTAGGAGGGCATGGGACCGAGCCTAGGCTCGTGATGCCGCAGCCATCAGTTTTTCTTGTTTTGTTGTACTTTGTTTTCTGATGTACTGTATTGATGTATAACATGTTCTGGCTATTTTCATAGAACATGAAACTTGTAGCATCATCACTTATATACTATTGGTCATATCCACTACTGTAGTTGTTTCAGTTGTGTATGTTTACTGCTTCTGCTGTTTGTTGTATGTTTTATTTTGTATTCTGATGCGCTACACTTTAAAAAATGAGGGAATAGTTTCCCCACTATCAGACCCGGTCTCTCACTGCTAGTCGGCAGCCTCTAGCATTTCGGGAAATGCGCTTGAGGTCTTATGGCGAACCAGGCTCGGGGAACCTGTTGCGTGGCACCCGGGTCCGGGACGTTACAAAGTGGTATCAGAGGAGTTTCTATTATTTGACTTACTATTTGGAGATGTAGTCAAGGATAGAATGGAACGGTAGTTGGTAATAAGCTGTGCCTTGGTGCAGCTGACCTGTGTATAGGGAAAAGTCAGTCTACCTCGTATTTTGCATTATTTTGTTTTTTGTAATTTTACGGTTGATATTTTTTCACCCATGGGTGACGCACTTGGATTGTGCTGTTTATATTTTAACATTGGGTTCTATTTAGTTGCAACCCGATGAGATGAGGGTATGTCATCTCATGCATCATATAGGAACATGCTAGATATCACATGCCATGCATAGTTTCCATTCCATGTAGGTCCATTAGAATTTTCATGTTATTGTGATAGTTGTTGTGCTAATAAAGTATGCTATTGTGATAGCTTCTTGATAAATACCTACCTTGTGATATGGTACGTTTTTTTGAGCATGTTTATAGAATGGACGCCAACCTTTGGTTTTTGGGGAGTATGGGCCCCCATTGACCGGACTTTGGTGGATCATTGACTATTTATTGGTTATAACACATATAAGATGTCAAACTTTGATTCGTGGGGAGTATGGGCCCTCACGGATCAGAATTTGACACTTAGGTGTTTGTTTTTAGTATTTTTTGTGTTCCGGGGACGTTTCTGTGGCATACTATCTGGGAAACCCAGAAGACACGCCATGTAGGACCTCATACACATCGTGTGTGTTCTTATATTCGGAAAGAAAAGTGAACTTTTTGAGTACACGCCGTGGTCCCCGAGTACACGTTGTGTAGTCTCTTCCCATGTCACAAACCATGTGGGTGGCAACACGGGGTAGGGAAGAGCTTGGGTAAAACACGCCGTGTAGTTTTTATGCACGTCGTGTAGTGTGACCCAGAGTTCGGCCGTGTAACTAACTACACGGGTCGGTGAACTCCTTGACAGAACACGTCATGTCAGTTATAGACATGTCGTGTAGTGTGACCTGGGGACTCGGCCTTGTAACTAACAACACGGGCCAGTGTCAGCTCTCCCTGAACACGCCGTGTACCTTTGGGACATACCGTGTAGTCTTGTCTGAGGACAGACCGTGTGGAGTTAGTCGTGAGGCTGGGAAACGGGATGGTGTACACACCGTGTGCGGGTGTAACAAGTCGTGTAGTATTATGCCGAGTAGTCGGTCATGTCACAGACGACACAGGCATTTGGAAAATAACACCATACATGCCGTTTAGATATTATACATGCCGTCCAGTTTTGTTAAACGGAAGTCGTGTGGCTTAGCCGTGTAGAAGGACCAGGGCAGGGGAAAGGAAGTCAAGTACATGCCGTGTAGTCATTGTACACGCAGTGTAGTCCTGTTTAGAAAATTTTTAAATGCCTTCTCCCTCTTGTTCCTTTGTGTTTCCTTCTCTTTCAGTCTTAATAATCTTGAATCTGAGGCATGCTTTTGACCTTGTAGAGACATGCCGCCTAGATGACCGCAAGTTATTCGCCAGGAGAGCGGCGACGACTATACTCCAGAGATGGTAGGCCATAGGATACCAGTTGATCAACCAACAGATCCAGATGCAGCACCAACTATTATATAGGACACAGTCATGGAGGCACAGTTCCGTGAAGGATTATTGCGGTTCATGCAGACCTTTCAGGGAGCACCACAGGCTGCCACATCTATGGCCGAGCAGACGCATATATTTCAGCAGCAGCATCCGCCTACGTTTTCAGGGGATGGCGGACCATAGGCTGCAGAGTCTTGGCTAGGATTGATTCAGACAATTTTCGAGCATCTGGAGACACCTCTAGGGCAGAGGGTTAAGCTCGTGACTTACATGCTGCGTGATTCCGCCAAGAGGTGGTGGGATGTTACCACCCAGTCAGAGCATCACAGGGACATGGTGTGGGAAGATTTTCAGGCAGTCTTCTAGGATTTCTTCTTTCCTGAGATGCTGAGGGCAGATAGAGCTCGAGAGTTCATGAATCTGCAGTAGGGTTCTATGTCGGTGATGGACTACTCTACTCGTTTTACGGAGCTTCAGCGTTTTGGACCTGTGCTGGTGGGTGATGGGACGTTAAGAGCCAGACGTTTTGAAGATGGTCTTTGATATGACATTCGAGCCCTGGTAAATGTTCTCAGGTTTCCTACTGTAGACACGATTGTGAACCAGGCGTTAATTACAGAGACGAACCTGTGGGAATCAATTGGTGTGGGCCAAGGTTGTTCAACACCAATTACTGGTACTATTTCTGCTAGAAAGGGGAAGAGACAGATGGACTTCTCTCAGGGCAGTAGTAACAGCTAGGCAGCATCTTCAGGTGGACCGATCCGGTGTTACCAGTGTGGCAGAGAGGGGAACAAGAGGCCGTAGTGTCCACGAGACCTAGTGGAGTGTCGAGCATGCGACAAGATGGGACATCTGCAATGCTTTTGCAGGGTGTTTATACTAGTGGCTAGTGAGAGGGGTTCTGTGCAGACTCCGCATGCGGGAGCAGGACCAGTGGCTTCTTACCAGTCAGGGAACTAGAATATGTCAGGGCGTGTAGGCAGAGACGGTGGTTGTGGTCGTGGTTTCCAGACACCAGGATCACAGAGGCAGCAGGGCGGGATAGCTCAGGGTAGCCAGGTTGTGTCATAGGGCCGCGACACTGGACAGGCATATGCAGTGCAACAGACCCAGCAGGAGCAGGATCTCGGACCTTCGACAGTCAGAGGTACTATTCTAGTAGCTTCAGTCTTGCCTTCAGTAATTTTTGATACGGGTGCTACACATTGTTTCATATCCGTACCCGTTGTGGAGAGCCTTGGGCTTGGTGTTTCTACTTCAAATGACATCTGGACGCTAGAAACTCCGTTGGGGAATAGGACGGTTGGTGTGCATCAATGCAAGGAGTGCCCCCTTGAGGTTGGTGGGTGTCACTTCCTTTGGGACCTCTATGTCCTGAAGATGACGAGTTATGATGTCATTCTTGGGATGGACTGGTTGGTTCCCTTTCGAGGCTTTGTAGACTGCTATCGTCGCAGGGTGCGTTTCATGTCACCAGAGGGCCGGAAGGTTCTATAAAAGGGCGAGTGGGATGTTCAGGTGAGTCGAGCTGGACCAGAGCATCATGGGCGAGGTGGAGTCACATCCGAGATGGCGAGCTTATATCTGGATGACCATGGGACTTGTCAGACATATTTCCCTCCAGTTGTTGATCCTTTCAGGGATGCCTTCCCGGACGAATTTTCAGGTCTACCTCCGGTGCGTGAGGTTGATTTCTCTATTGAGCTAGTGCTAGGAGCAGCCCCGGTGTCCATTCCTCCTGATAGGATGGCCACGCCTGAGTTACAGGAGCTCAAGAGGCAGTTAGAGGAGTTGTCGGCAAAGGATTTTATCTGAACCAGTACATCTCCTTGGGGTTCTCCAGTTCTTTTTGCGAAGAAGGTGGATGGTACCCTCAGACTTTGTGTGGATTATCGGAAGCTGAACCAGTTGATGGTTAAGAACCGATATCCCTTGATGAGGATAGATGATCTGTTTGATCATCTTTGTGGAGCACGAGTGTTCTCGAATTTTAAATTGAGATATGGATATCATCAGCTATGCGTTAGACCATCAAATATACTGCTTACATATTTTCGGAGTAGGTATGGTCTATATGATTATACGGTTATGCCGTTCGGACTCACGAACGCACCAGATGTTTTTATGGCTATGATGAATCGTGTGTTTCATCCGTATCTTGATTCATTTGTGGTAGTATTCGTGGACGATATCATGGTGTACTCTCACACTCGACACGACCATGCCACCCATCTTGAGATCGTATTGAGTACACTGAGAGAGAATCGTCTATATGCTAAGCTCTCGAAGTTCCACTTTTGGATGGACCAGATTCACTTCCTGGGTCATATCATCTCAGAAGTAGGATTTGCATTAGACCCAGAGAAGGTGAGAGTAGTAGTTTCTGAGGGGCAGCCTAAGAACGTGTTTGAGATATGGATTTTCATAGGGTTGGCTGGTTACTACAGGATCTTCATACAGGACTTCTCCCACATAGCTACACTGTTGACAGGTCTGACTAAGATGGGTGTGAAGTTCATTTGGTCAGAAGCTTGCCAGACAGATTTTCAGGACCTGAAGGGAAGGCAGACATCAGCACCGATCCTGATACTCCCATAACAGGGGAAGAGCTATACAATTTACTGTGATGCATCAGGGATTGGGCTGGGAGCCGTTTTGATGCAGGGAAACCGATTTCTATCATACAGGTCTCGGTAGTTGAGGCCACATGAGAGGAATTACCTGATGCATGATCTCAAGTTAGCACCAGTTGTGCATGTGTTGCATTGTTGGAGACAATATATGTTGGGAGGGCATTTTGTGGTTTTAACCGACCACACAAGCCTCAAGTATATCTTTAATCAGCGTGACCTGAATCTGAGGCAGAGAAGGTGGGTCGAGTACCTAAAGTCCTTCGATTTTTAGCTTGCCTATACACCTGGTAAAGGTAATGCAGTAGCTGATGAACTAAGTAGGAAGACTCAGATACATGTAGTGCAGGAGGCCAGTGGTGAGTGGCTGCTTATGACTTTGTTCTCTGAGATGCATCTGGAGGTGCATGAAAGTCAGGGGCAGACTTATCTTTCCATGTTAGTTTTGACTTCTACCCTCCTAGATGGAGTGAGGATGAGGTAGCTATCGGATTCAGAAGGCCTAGTTCTACGGGAGTCGGTGGAAAGTGAGGACCCTCCTCCCAGTTGGAAAATAGGCGATGATGAGGTTTTACATTTCAATGGACATGTATGGGTTCAAGGGGATATACGCGAGGCGATGATGCGGGAGTTTCATGCTACAGCTTGGGAAGTTCATCCCGGGGTTACCAAGATGTACCGAGACTTGAGATGTCAGTACTGGTGGCCGGGTATGAAGAGAGAGATAGCTGGTTTTGTTACGAGGAGTTCTAGCTATCAGCAGGTGAAGGCAGAGCATCAGAGACCAGCTAGGCTGTTACAATAGTTGCCCATTCTGGAGTGGAAATGAGACGATGTCTCTATGGATTTCATGACAGGATTTCCAAGGTCACCTTGAGGAAATGACGTTGTGTGGGTTGTTGTGGATAGACTCACGAAAGTAGATCACTTCTCACCGATCAAGGAGACCTTCGGTGTGGACGATCTCGGAAGGCCGTATATCCGAGAGATCGTACGTCTTCATGGGGTCCCTCGTTCTTTCATTTCAGATATGGATGCCCGCTTTACGTCTCTTTTCTGGAAGAGTTTTTAGAGGGAGCTGGGTACACGGGTGCCTTTGAGCACAACATACCACCCTCAGATAGATTTCCAGTTAGAGCGGACGATACAAGTGCTAGAGGACATGCTGCGTGCATGCATCCTAGACTTTGGGGGCTCTTGGGAGAAGCATATACCCTTAGTCGAGTTTTCCAATAACAATAGTTTTCAGGCGACTATTGAGATGGCACCATACGAGGCTTTATATGGTAGGCCATGACGATCACCTTTGTGCTAGTTAGAGGCAGGTGAGGCAGCTTTACTGGGGCCACAGCTCATGCGGAAGACATCTGAGCAGGTCCAGTTGATTCGGATTTGGATGGCTACCGCGCAGTCTCGTCAGAAGTCTTATGCTGATCACCGCAGATGACCATTGGAGTTTGTGGTCGGGGATTTGGTTTTCTTGCATGTTTCGCCGAGGCTTGGACACAAACGGATCGGGAGATAGGGTAATCTTTCACCGAGGTATGTGAGACAATTTGAGATTCTGGAGAGAGTCGGGCTGGTTGCCTATCGGGTGCAGTTACCGCAGCAGTACCAAACCATGCACGACGTCTTCCACATGTCTCAATTGCATTGCTACCATTCAGACCAATCTCACACGTTTCAGAAAGAGGAGGCTGAGCTTTAGAATGATGTATCCTTTGAAGAGAATCTGATCCGTATCATTGATAGGAGAACAAAGGTTCTCTGAGGCCGGCCAGTTCCTCTCGTATAGGGGCTATGGCAGCATGGCCAAGTGCTGGACGAGACCTGGGAGTGGGAGGCCGACGTACGTGCTCAGTGGCCAGAGTTGTTCTAGGAATTCTCTTCTCCACCCTTGGAAGGGAAATTCGGGGACGAATTGATATAAGGGGGGATGTTTTTAAGAACCTGGTTCTTGTTATAGAGGTACATGCTTCTTCTTTTCCTTTTCCTAAAGTGTTTTTGAGAAAATATTGAAAATGGGGAAAATCTGGAATTTTGGAAGTACACGCCATGTACTTTATCCACACACCGTGTACTTTTGGCCGTGTAGGGATGAGTACACATGGCGTGTAGCCATGCCAGCGACGAAGGGTGTAGGAACCGACTAAACGCCGTGTAGTGGTACCTTACACGCCGTGTAGTCTGTCGGCAGGCTTGAACAGTAAGGCGGTGGTGTTTCCTTCAGCTGGGCGACAATACACGCCGTGTACTTGAGAGTACATGTCGTGCACTCATGTCGACGTATGAACAGTGTGGCGGTGCTTCCATTTGAACAATTCAATGAAGGGAGTACACATCGTGTACTTGGGAGTACACGTTGTGTACTTGGAAGTACATGCCATGTACTTTGTTTTTTCGGCTTAAAACAAGCAGTAGCATCTTTATTTGGCAGAGGAGGCACTTGAGCCATTTTGGAGGCAAAGGAGGAGGCCAGATATTTGAAGATCCACTGGGCATTTGTCTGGAATCCGATTCGGCTTCGGATGATCTCGTTGGAACCGCACGGGTAAGCCCTCTCCTCTCCTGGTACCGTTCTTGCCAATTATTCTCCTAACATAAGTTAATTACATTTAAATGAGTTTTGTTCTTCATAATATCTACGCCGTTCTTGGGTATTTCTGGAGTCGGGGTTCAGGTATAGTGTTCGTTGGCGTATAAGGTAGGTGGCTTTGTTTTTAGTTTTCCAACTACTGCGTGTTTTGTGCGTTTTTGTGCCACGAACCCATATTGGGGTGTCATGTGGCTGAGGCCATTGCTATGTTTAATGCCTAGATTTTCATAGGTGATTAAACCATGATATTAAAATGTTGGTTGGGATCATTGCTTGGATCCGGAACCACCCCCGGGGTGTGTTTCTCTGTTTAGCCGTTTGGCCAGGATACCCAAGGGTATGCCTTCAAAGTAGTAATTATAGAATTTCCTTGAGAGGAATTTCTTTTTACTGCTTGTTTACCTATTGGGAATGGCCTAGTTACCTGTTTTTCCTGATGGCGTTTTTGTATTTAGCCGGAGGGCGTTGTTGTGATTAGCCTGAGGGCACTGCACTATTTAGCCCGAGGGCTGTAGTATTTCTCCTGAGGGCAACCTTTCGTGCCTTAGGGCTTGACTTCTGTGCCTGAGGGCGACACTTCCTATGCCTGAGGGAACTTTCTGTTACACCTGAGGGCTATACCTGTGGGATGGATTCTGCTTACCTGAGGGTAAGGTTTTGTTTGTCTGAGGACATGGACTGTTTACCTAGAAATGCACTTTGGTGGTTTCTAATATTTAAATGGATTAAATGTATAATGAAATGGAAATATAACTGGTAATTAGTTACTTTTGAGTACTGTTTACTTTATTGCATTTTACTACATCACACTCTTGTTGCATGCTTACACACAGTTGGGCATGGGCCTTTGGTGGGTGCCTACTGAGATATATTTCTCACACCCTGTTTGGGTCACGCTTTTCGGCCTAAACAGATTACGTTGCTATAGGTGATAGGGGAAAGAGTCCCTATACATGTACTTGACTTTTGTTGAGGAGTAGGAGGGCATGGGACCGAGCCTAGGCTCGCGATGCCGCAACCAGCAGTTTTTCTTGTTTTGATGTACTATGTATTCTGCTGTACTGTATTGATGTATAACATGTTCTGGCTGTTTTATTAGATGTTGAAAAATGAAGCATCATCACTTATATACTGTTGGTTATATCCACTATTGTAGTTATTTCAGTTGTGTATGTTTACTGCTTCCACTATTTGTTGTATGGATTATTTTGTATTCCGCTGCGCTACACTTTGACAAATGTGGGCATAGTTTCCCCACTATCAGACCTGGGCCCTCGCTGCTAGTCAGCAGCCTCTGGCGTTTGGGGAAATGCGCTAGAGGTCTTGTGGCGAACCGGGCAGGGGAACCTTTTGGGAGGCACCCGGGTCCGGGACGTTACAAAACACATATGTGGATGATAAAGAGGTGTCAGTAGATACTCATGTATATATAAAAAATGTTCCTAAAAGGTGGGTAAAATATGGTAAAAATTCCATAAAATTTTATATATCTAATCATATAAAAATATGAATTCAATTAATTAAATATGATTAATATACTTATTGAGTATCTATTATTTCATTAAAATAAATTTAAATTTGAAAATAATTTTGTAAATAAAATGTCGGTTTTAAACAATAACACAGTTTTTTTAATATTCATCATAAAATTTAATATTTTCAAAAAAATGACAAAAATCACCCTATGATAATATTGATATTCTAAATCCCAAAATGAATAAAATTTCGAAAAATAAAATTTATAAAATTTTAGAAAGTATATTTTACTATTCATAATGGCTAGTTTGATTGGTTGTGGTGTGCACGAACTGAATATTGCATACAGTGTAAGATATTTAATTATTCAAAGAGAATCATACTATGGATGCATGGGGTGGTACATTCTTCTTTACTTGAAATAATGTTTCCCTTGAAATATCTCGAATACTTCTGGATAAAAAGATACAGGTGTATCTTCATCATATGTTCTTCAGGTTACCTAGTTGCCTCTTCCATTTTCTATTTTCCCCAAAGAACATTTACTTGAAGAATCATATAGCTTCTTACCACATGATATCTCGTATCAATAATTGTGATAGGCTCTTCACAATAATATATATCAGGTTCTAGTTATAATTCTTTATAAGTGAGTACATGTGTTGCGTCAGGAATGTATTTCCTAAATAGTGATATGTGGAACAAATCATGACCTTTATAGAGACTTGGCGGCATTGGAAAAGGATAGGCTACAACTCCAATTCGTTTTAGAATTTCAAAAGGACCAATATACTTTGGACTTAATTTATTATTCTTATTGAGATTTATAACACCATTCCGTGGAGAAAATTTCAGGAAAACATGATCTCCCACTTAAAAGTCAAAATCCTTCCTTCGGTTATCGGTATAACACTATTTCCTACACTGAGATGCTTTATGTGGGTTAGGATAATCTTTACATTTTCCATTATTTCCTCACCTTGTTCAGGGCCAACAAGTTCATCTTCACCAACATCATTCCAACAAGTTGGTGTGCAACATACTTTTCCATTTAACGCTTTATATGGTTCCATCTGAATACTTTAATGGAAGCTATTATTATAGGAAAATTCTACCTGATGTAAATGTTGATCCCAAATAACAATATATTCAAGTGAGCAAGATCTCAACCTTCCATCTATGTTTTTAATAGTCCATTCTGATTTTCCATCAGTTTGAGGGTGGTATGAAGTTCTTATATATGATTAGTATCTAGTGATTTCTGAAGGATCTTCCAGAATCATGATGTAAAATGGGGATCATGATAAGAAAGAATTGACATGGGTACACCATAAAGTCGTAAAACCTCATTAATATATAGTATTTCTCAAAAGTTCATGTGGTAAATATTCTCTTATAGAAATAAAATATGCTAACATCATAAGACGATAAAAAATGACACATTTGGCATGATTCCTCTTGGACTCTTTGGTAGCCCCATGAAAAATTCCATCATAAGATCGTCCATTTTCCACTTAGGTATGCGAAGAGGTTGCATGAATCCTCCATGATGTTGTCTTCTATTCTTAAACTATTGAAAAACCATACATATTGACCCATAATCAATAGTCTCCCTCTTCAGGTTTTCACACCGAAAATGTTCCTTCAAATCACTATTTATCTTAGTGCTACTAGGGTGTATTGATAAATTGAGCTATGAGAATCACCCAATAATTGCCTTTTTGGAATAGGTATATTGGAAAAACAATGTCTTTTCACAAAATTCAAAATTCCATATTCATATATAAAGTCGGAAAATCTCCCTTCATTCACTAATTTTTTTTGAAACTTCACATCATCAATCTGAGAACATTTTATCATTTCTAGAAAAGATGGTTTGGAACCCCTTTGAAAATGTATCAATATTTAACCATCCATGATTATTCCATTATAAATATTTACTTGATTCATGAACATAGAATCCCCTTCGATTCTCATATTGTTCAGAACTCCATGATCTTTTCTGCTCAAAGAATATTCCACCTTATTTTCCTTCCCGGGGTGGTACTGTATAGTGCAATCGTAATCCTTGAGTAGTTCAAGCCATCGTCTTTTTCTTATGTTGAGTTATTTTTTTGATAACATATACCTCAAACTCTTATGATCAGTATATAAATCATATTATTCACCATGGAGATAGTATCTCCATATCTTCAATGAAAATATTACCCCCGCTAACTCAAGATCATGAGTGTGATAGTTTTTTTCATGAATTTTTAGCTAACGGGATGCGTAGGCAATTACTCTTTTATTCTCCATAAGGACACAATCAATCCCATTCATTGAAATATAATTATAAATAACAAACCCATCATTCCCCATTGGTAGAGATAGGATAAAATAATTGACTAATATTCTATTCAGCTCCCCCAAAAATTATTCACACTATTTTCTCCAAACAAATTAAACCCCCTTACATGTGAGATTTGTAAAAGGGTTAGCCAATCAGGCAAAATTTTAGACGAAACCCCGATAACAACCTACTAAACCAATAAAACTAAAAACCTCAGTTATTATCATTGGTGATGGACATTATTATATTTATCTTTTCTTAGAATGATCAAAATATATTCCATCATTAGAAACATTTTGTCCAAGAAAAAAATATCTTAAATCTGTAATTCACAGTTGATAAACATCACATATAATTCATTTCTTCTCAGTGTTTTCTGAATATTTATCATGTGGTTTTCATGATCTTCTTTGCTTTTGGAGTTTACTAAGATATAATCAATAAATAACACCAATAAACCTTCAATATATTTCTTGAAAACATTATTAATTATATATATGAAAACAAAGGTTGCATTATTGAGTCCAAAAGGCATTTCTCTAAACACATAATGCCTATAAATGGTATGAAATGATGTCTTCAGAATGTATTCCTTCTTCACGCACAACCATTCATATCTATATAAAAGTTCAATCTTTGAAAAATAATGATCTCCATGAATTTGATCAAATAAATCATCAAAGGGAGTTAGGGGATAATTTTTCATTATAGTTATAGCATTGATCTCCATGTAGTCAATGAAAAACCTCATAGATCCATATTTCTTCTTAACAAAAAAACTTGGGATCTCCATAGAGGAACACTACCGTGAATAAATACATTATTACTCAATTCCTCTAGTTGTTTCTTTAGTTCCAAATATTCAATAGTTGTCATTATATAAGGGGTAATCAATATTGGCCTTTAACCTGAAATTATGTTAATGGAAAACTCAATTTACCATTATAGAGGATGCTTAGGTAAATCCTCTAGAAACACATCAAAATATTAATTAAATATAGGTACATAAAATATTTAAACACTTTTATTCTCACACGTAGTTATTTTACTCTCTTCCGCCCCAATAATTGAGTTTAGTAGAGCTACTGGGGGTGGATCTAGATGATAATCAGATGGTGATCTTTCTCCTCTAAGATAATGTATTCTTTATCATCATAAAAAAATTTAATCTCATTCTTCATACAATAAATTTTATCATCATGGTCTAATAGCCAATACATACCATGGATTATATCAAATTCTCTCATGTGTTGGAGGATGATATCAGTAGATAAAGAACGTTTATATGCCATAATGAAAACTGAATCACAAAACATTGCTACAATTATACTTCCCTAATGATTTTTTAAAGAAAAATCCCTTGTTCAAAATAATTAGAAATATCAAAGTTTCTTGAAAAAATATGATGACATGAAAGAATGTGATGATCCCGAATCAAATAAATCATTTCCTCAATTTGATTAAAACATTTAATGTACCCTCCACGATGCCATTCAGAATGTCAACCCGTGCAGTTGTGATGATATAAAATATTCCTTGATCCCTTGGCATTTTCTAAGGTAAAGTTCATTGACGCCTAGGAAATTCATTTTAATAATACCCCATTTCATTAGAACTTTATAATTCAACATTGACAACCTCTTTCCTCCCCTTGAAATAACGACCATGGTGGCCTTTTCTCCACAATTTTTACAAAATCACATCCCCTTTTGGAAACTAATGGGGTGTTTCATCCCACATTTACTATAGGTTTAAAATTTAAATATTCCCTCATTCCCCTTTTTTCTATTTCCTGAGTGGTTATATGATCTCTTCTTCTTTTTCTTTGCATTAAAGTATTACGACATAAATAATTCCTTTTCTATCTTCGTAGAAAATGTGACTATATCTTCATACGCCGAGAAGGATTGTGAAACTAATGCTCAATAAAGAAATATTTTTAACCCATAAATTAATTGATCAATAATATTTCTTTGTTTATGTATATAATATGCAACATTCCTTGCTAACTTTGTAATGTTCACCTAATATTTTTTGACATTCTCATCCTCCTTTTTACATTGAATCAGAAATTGAATTTCTATATCTGCTCGATGTTCAGGGGGAAATTATTTTTCTAAAAAAATATCTGTAACACTCTCCATTACATATTTGATACTTCTTCATCATCCTTCATGTTTTGAATTAATTACCACCATTGATCTGCATATCCAATGAGGTGATAAACCGCCATGACAACTTTTCACTTCCACTATGCTCTAAAGCATGAAACATTTTCTCTATGGAACCAATCCAATTGCACTGATACAAATTGAATTGGAGTTCCATTGAATGTTGGTGCTTTTTACATCATGAAATGGTCTAACATTGATCCTCTGCATTGTGGATCAGGTTGCTCTATATAGGTAAAATTATTATTTATAACCCGAGTAAGTTGTTCTAGTATGGTTATAAGATATTTTTCACCAGTTGTATCAGTAACTCCACTATAATTATCTTGCGTACGAGAGAAATACCTACATGGATTATATGTGTTGATATAGTTTTCATTCATTCCACTAGGTTCCATTTCTAATCAATAATATACAGTAGATAAGTTTATGAATTGAAAAACATAATTCCAAACTAGTAAAATATGAAACATAAATTGAATAGTTTATTCATATAATCCATAATCATAAAAATGTTTTCATTAAGAAAGTATTTAAATATAAATACTTCATAATGATTTGTAACTAAACTGTGACTTATCTAAATCATATTGTAACACCCTAGGTAAATAAAGAGTATAACATTTTCACATTTATCCATATTTGTGAATAAAATATTAATATAACTTTAAACGGGACGCTATGCTCGATGGCGTACCCAATACGCAACAACGAGTTTCTTGGGAATCTTACATTGCACTCTAATAAAAAAATAATATTATTTTAAATTGTAGTTAACGCCTAGTCGTTGTAATGGAGGGAATGAACATAAATAACTACAAAATTATTATATATGTTTTTCAAATATTTTTACTTTTTATAATAATTGTTAGAGGATTAAAAATGAGAATGAATCAAATTTTAAGCCTAAACATTCTAATATTTTTTAAAAGGTCGATTAACCACCTTTTGATGGCGAACACTTTTTAAATCCACTTTTGAAATTTTCATATGTTATATTGGACCAAATAAAATTCTTATTTAGAATCGGGACATCAAAATTTACATTGTGTAAATTTTTGGTATTTTTCTGATAAAGTTCATTTTTTAATGAATAGTGAAAAATGTTGTATTTTAATTCAAAACCTCTTTTTAATATAACTTATTTATATGATTAGATTGTCTTTTGAATTGGTTTTAAAGTCCAATTATAATATATTATTATCATTTAATCCAATAGTGATCATTGGAATTAATTTCACTTTGAAATTCGACTTAAACTAGTGTAAATCTTTTAATAGATATTGATTCTTAAAAACATGCTATTTGTTTTGACAACAGGAATAAATTATTAAATTAATTAATGAAACTTATATGTTTTGAATTTTGTAAAATAGACATCATTTTTGAATTCGGAATATCAAATATAGCTTAGTGTGAATTTTTGGTACTTTTCTGAAAAACTTCAATTTTTGATGAATAGTGAAACCACTAAGTGGTAGTTTAAGAAACTGATTTTTCGTTTAAATGAAACATTTCCACTTCTGTGATTTGATTTTCAAAAATCCGACATACATGGTTGTCATTAAGAATTAAAATTCAGTTCAATGAGATTAAATTAATTTTTGATGAATAGTAATTTTTAAGTTTTATTAATCGCGATTAAACGTAATTAGTGTAATTTAAGGTAAAAATAATGTTTTAATAATATGAAATGACCTAGACACATGTCCTAACCTAATTGGATGAGTCATGGCCGTCCGAGACAATCCATGTTTCAGCTTTGGGACCCGATGGAGCCACTTTGGTAGGAAAATGACATAAATAACTTTTTATTTAATGTTAAAATTAAAATGTCACAAACATGTGTTGTTTTAATAAAACATTTTTTACATGGGGTTATACAAGTGATATTTTTTACTATAAATATTCATTATAAAGATAAAACTATTTCCTACATCATGAATTTTTTTTTAATTTTTAGACACTAAATGAATTAAATTATTTATAACACCATGATGATGTAGTGATTACCTCATAAATGAACGATTTAAATAAAATGAAATGATAATGTAAACTCTAAGACCTAAACTTGTCACAAACCTACTGTATGGGTGGATATAGAAAACTTATCACCTTATCCTTGAAATATATCCTTTTGGGACCTTTAAAATCTGAAAAGCATTATATAATAAAGTAATAGTTTATAACTTTTCAAGAGTGCCCCTCTTATCCTCTTATAAAAGGCCCCCACCTCTACCACTTTACCCACACATCTGAAGCCTTTTTCTCTGCCATACCCTGCACATTTCATCTCTAAAAATTACTCTCTTCATCATTGAAGCCTCACTTTGGGCATAATCCTTTCCTAGTAAGCATTTGAGCTCAAATAAAAGAGATTTACCCGATTTAAATGTAGTGTCCTCTCTTGTGTTCTTATGTTTTTTTTGCTTCTCCAACCCTCTAAACACTTTTTATTCCTTTCTTTTGTAACAAAACCAGTATATTCAATATACTAGGATGTTGTTAAGTAAAGTATTCTAGCTACACTTATACACACCGTCGTCTAATGGTTAAAGAACATACTGTTTCTGTGGATGGTGAATTACTGCCTCACGAAATGATGATTGTTCAATATTTTTTTAACACCTTCAAAGGTGGCCATTAATATGTCACTATATTTATATATGATATATAATATTTTTATGTTTTTCTTTATGATTCTCTATTTTTCATTTATGGCATAACTTTATGGTTTCCATTATGGGTAAATGCGATATCTTCATTTTAGAAAGTGTTGACTACCACCCGCTCAAAGTGATTTGATTCGTTAATGCCATATGTGGGATGCATAAAGGATGGAATTTATGTTATTACATATGATATCATACTGGAATTATATTATAACTTTATATCATTATTATTTAATTATATTGAATACAAAAAAATGAAATGAAAGTAGCGTTCATGCATACGTACGGCTCACTGTCTCCATGAACGGTACATTTCATTTCTTATCTCCAAATGTTATGTACTATTATAAGTACATATATATAATGGATATATATGTAATATATTACATAGAAATGATGTATATAATTCTGTAATTAATATATATATATATATCTCATTTTTTTACTTACATTAATATGACAAAAAAAGAATGTAGCGTTCAGGCATATGTACGGCCTACCGTCTCCTTGAACAGTGATTTTAATTTTTTATCTCCAAATGTTATGGAATAGTATAAAATGAATATATACAGGATATATATGATATTTTAAACATCAATACTGTTCTGGATATGATGTACCTATAACTACATGTAAAATTCTTTTCCAACGAGTTCAATTTTTATTCATGTACTGAACATCAACAAAAACATCTGATATGAACTCACATTATTAACCAATTATTATACCATTATAATATGTGATATTAACTGAATAATAATCTTTAAAGGAGTTCCTTAAGAAATATTAAGTTGACACAATTTTAATATTCAGGAGATTAATGAACGATCGAGTCATGTCGGACACGATGTAAGGGATCTTACCCCTCCCTTTCTTTTTAATTACTCTCTTTTATGTCACTTCTTTTAAGAACCTCTTTTTTATGTTGGGGGATGTTATTTTATATTCCTCTTGCTGTAAATTTTATTTTAATTTGATGAGAGACCCTATTTGATAACATCAATCTATTTTTGAATTTTTATGTGGCGCCGTTAGGCTGCCGAGATTTCGTAAGGGATTTTTCATCTCACTTTTATTCCTGTGAGATTTATGCTACATTTTCCACCATTTCCTTTGAGTGGTGTATGTACATCGCATTATTATAATTATTTTTTAATATAATTCCGTTTATGGGTATTTACATATTCATTGTATGACACTTCTTTAATGGGGTGTACGTTTCGAAAGTTACCCATGTCGGTAAGGGAACCATTCACCCTCCTCTTTTTAAAAGACTTCATTTGTTATGTCTTTTAATTCACATACTATTATGTTGGGATATGTTCTTATATATCCTTATTGATGTAAATTTTATTTCCAAGTGATGAGATACTCTTTTTATCTCTCTTAAAATCATTTTCTGAATTTTGAAGTGATGCCGTTAGGCTGTCAAATTTTACCAAGGGCACTTTTTAACCCAATTTCGATTTATTTGGATTCAACATGTAGTTATTGAATATGTCATCCATTGAATATGTGTGAATGAAATTTTATTGTTTTACACTTAATATCCACTTATATTGGGTGTATTTATATTTTTCACACATAATTTTGAGATTGATTTATCCTTAATTTAAGGATACCTTCTTTATAAGGGATTTCGTCACATTTTACATTTCTATTGAGAATTCATTGTTATTATGAACCAATTCACTCTTATATGGGGTATATACTATCCTTTGGAATACTATATCATGAATCCATTTATTCTCATGATATTATAATGTTCTGATTAAATGTTATTCCTCAATTATTGTATTCAGGTGTCTCTAATTTTGGTAAAAACAGTTTAACCAAAACATCGCTTTAAATGTTTTAATGATTTGTTCATATTAATATCCATGTTTTCAAATTGGATTTAAGGATTTATTTTTATGGATATTAATTTTTTAAAATGGTAAAATCCTCAAGGTGTTATGGGACACTTTGATTCAAAAATCACTTTATTAAATGTTTTAAATGGTTCTGAAAATGGTTTTTTCGAATGGATTAATTATTTCAATATCCTAAAATTTTATATTTTGATTGAAATGTGGAAATTTTATGTTTCCTTTATGCATGTTTTATGTGATATGTTTATGTTATGTTTCTTGGGAATTGTTATGAAAATGGGTGGTTCCATGATAAACTAAGTGCGAGTGAGCCCAATATAGCTCTCCAATGCATTGGGTAACGCGAAGGGGTTAAATGGTAAGGTTTCTCCAATGAGATTTAGGGAATATACTGTGATGGGTATTCAAAACGTAACCAAGAGGGTTACTCCCTACGTAAGAATGTTATGAATGCCTCAAGTTACCTTTATGCCTTATGATTTCAATGTTTTGTTTATGATTTGATGAGGTATGTTAAAGTGCTTATGTTTTATGAGTAAAGTACGATTTCATTGATTCTTATTTATACATGTACTCATGTTTCCTTTCCATATTTTAATATCCCTTACTAAGATTTTTATGCTCATCCCAAGTTTTTAAAATATTTTACAGAGGACATAATGATTAATAGGGTCAAGGATGGGATCATGGAACGACATGCTATCTAAAAAATGGAAGTAGACATATTTCTTTTAAGAGTTTCTCTATGGAAACTTAGTAGAAGTGTATACTTTGTAATCTTTTTAGATGTAATAGTTATGTCCTAATTCAATAAAACTCTAAACCTGAAAAGATCTTCAATGTGAATAATTCATTTAACTCAATATTAAGTAAGGTTTAAGGTCGGGGCCTTATAGTTGGAATCAAAGGTCGGTTTAGATAACATTAGAGGTTAGTGTATTCTCTAAGAATAAGTGCCATTACCATAATGGCTAGGATTTCAAAAAGATTCCTAGTTTTAGATAAAGTTAATGAGTATGTATATCTTAGTGTTTATCTTCCTCTTTAGTACAAGATGGTTTTGTTGATATACTGACACTGACATTTCTGTTTTTAGTAAAACGATGGATCTAGCAGGCACCAAAGTGACAATGGGTTTGAAGGAAACGGTGGTGGTTCTCTGATTAAGAGACTGGATGAAATGGGGGATTCAATGAGGAATCTCGTGGTTGTTCTAAAGAAACTATCAATGAGTCATGATCAACCACTTGAACCTTATTATGTTTGGTAATGCATCATGTACGAGATGACCAATCGATGTGGAAGTTCAGGTATTAATTATAAAGGTAAAAATTAGGGTTTATATGATCCTCACTTTTTAGGAAATTATGGGTTACTCTATGATATGATGGAAAATGAAAGGCATGAGATAAACTTGAGGTTAAAATATGTTATGATTATTTTTGAATATTTTAACTCATTTTGGGGAATGTTTTAATAATTATATAGTTTTGGAAAAAGGACAACACACAGACCATGTGACAACCCGTCACGTCAGACAAAGCTGCGGGAATCGAACCCACAACCAAAGTGCGACTGGTATTTATTGCCTACCACTGGACTACATGAAGTCCCTGGTTAGTATGACTTATTCTTTTTAGTTAGATGATTCTAAGAATTATGTGTAAGTCGATTTTGGGTTATCTATGGAAATGATTAGCCTATCATCAAGGATATGTGATTAGGTAAATTACTTTTCAATATGAGAATTTAAGATCAACTGATGTTATTTGAAGATAAAAGTTAATTTGTACGTTGGAAGAATATGTGATTAAATCCTTAAAATATTTGGGTTTCAATCTTAGTTTGGTTTACATTGAAGAATTTTATGGACAATTGTTTACTGAATGGTCTTCGTTGAACTTTGGGTTTTGTTGGACAAATTTTGGAGATTAAGAATAGATTTTATTTTTTATAAAGGATTATTCATTTGTGGATTATCTGATCTTGATCTAACAATTTTGGCTTTGGATTTTGTCTAAAGACATGGGAAATATATAGTTATATTTTGTGGATTAGGTGATTCTCAAGAAGTTTATTATAATACTCTTAATGAAAAAAAGTCTTCCTAAATACTCGTCTTTTGAAGAAAATATGAGTTTGATTAATGAATCTAGTAAAAGTTGAAAGTCTACGTGACAAGTAAGTATGTTTCATTATGATTTAGTTATGTTCAAAAAATAAATTCCTCAATGAAGAGTAACTTAAAACAAAAGTGTTGTATGTTAACTTTTCCTACTGGGGAATCGAATACCGTTTAACCCACCACAAGTTTGTGATTTTCTTATGGTTAACTCTCTCCTAGACATGTTTACTATCACTCTCCCCCAGAATATGGCCCTTTGTTTTTTTTTCATGTCCATGTTTTCCTATAGGGAATCCTATTATGGGTTAACTCGGGTGACCTTTTTAATTATCTTTCATTATATTAAAGTGATAGTTTTACTAACTCTTGTTCCGATGTGGGATTTTCAATGAAGATTCCAAGCCCAATTTTAAAATTGTGAGGACGCAATTCCCAAAAGTGGGGAAGGATGTAACACACCAGGTAAATAAAGAGTATGTCATTTTCACATTTATCAATATTTGTGAATAAAATATTAATATAACATTAAAGGGGACACTATGCTCGATGGCATACCCAATACGCAATAGTTACTTTCTTGGGAATCTTACGTTGCACTCAAATAATAAAATAATATTATTTTAAATTGTAATTAACGCCTAAAATTTGTAATGGAGGGAATTAATAGAACTAACTACAAAATGATTATATATTTTTGTCAAATATTTTTTCTTTTTACAATAAATTTTAGAGGATTAAAAATTTGAATGAATCCAATTTTAAGCTTAAACATTCTAATATTCTTTAAAAGGTCGATTAACCACCTTTTGATGGTGAACGCTTTTTAAATCCACCTTTTTACATTTTCATATGTTATATTGGACCAAATAAAATTCTTCTTTTGAATCGGGACATCAAAATTTACATTGTGTAAATTGTTGGTATTTTCAGATATAGTTCATTTTTTAATAAATAGTGAAAATGCTGAATTTTAATTCAAAAACTATTTTTAATCTAATTTATTTATATGATTATATTATCTTTTATATTGGTTTTAAAGTCCAATTATAATATATTTTTACCATTTAATCCAATTGTGGTCATTGGAATTAATTTCACTTTGAAATTGGACTTAAACTAGTGTCAATATTTTAAGAGATATTGTTTCTTAAAAACACGCTATTTGTTTTTACAGCGGGAATTAATTATTAAATTAATTAATGCAACTTATATGTTTTGAATTTTGTAAAATAGACATCATTTTTGATTTCGGAATATCAAATATATCTTAGGTTGAATTTTTGGTATTTTTCGGAAAAACGTTAATTTTTGATTAATAGTGAAACCACTAAGTGGTAGTTAAAGAAACTGATTTTTCGTTTAAATGAAACATTGAAAATTCTGTGATATGATTTTCAAAAATCCTACATACATGGTTTTAATTAAGAAGTAAAATTTTGTTCAATGAGATTTAAATAATATTTGGTGAATAGTAATTTTAAAGTATTATTTATCGCGATTAAAGTTAATTAGTGTAATTTAAGGTAAAAATAATGTTTTAATAATATAAAATGACCTTGACACATGTCCTACCCTCATTGAATGAGTCATGTCAGGAAAAGAAAATCCATGGGTCAACTTGGCAAACCCATGGAGCCACTTTGGTAGGAAAATGACATAAATAAGTTTTTATTTAAAGTTAAAAATAAAATGTCACAAACATGTGTTGTTTTAAAAAAACAATTTTTACATGGGGTTATACGAGTAATATTTTTGACTATAAATATTCATTAGAAATATAAAAATATTTCCTACCTCATGATATTTTTTTTATAATTTTTAGACACTAAATAAATTAAATTATTTATGACACCATGATGATGCAGTGATTACCTCATAAATGAACGATTTAAATAAAATGAAAAGACAATGTAAAATCTAAGACCTACACTTGTCAAAACCTATTGCATTGGTGGATTTAGAATCCTTATCACCTTAAACTCTATATATATCCATTTGGGCCCTTTATAATCCGAATAGCATTATATAATAATGTAATATTTTATAACTTTCCAAGAGTGTCCCTCCTCTCCTCTTATAAAAGGCCCCCACCTCTAGCACTTTACCCACAACTCTAAAGCCTTTGGCTCTGCCAAACACTACCCATTACATCTCTCCACATCCCTATCTTCATCATTGAATCATCACATTGGGAATAATCCTTTCCATGGAAGCCTTTGAGCTCAAATCAATTTGAGTTACCCGATTTAAAGGTAGTGTCCACTCTTGTGTTCTTATGTTTTATTTTGCTTCTCCAACCCTCTAAACTCTTTTTATTCCTTTATTATGTAACAAAACAAGTATCTTAAATATACTAGGATGTTTTTATATGAATTATTCGAGCTAAAATTACACACAACTTCGTCTAATGGTTAAAGAACATACAGTTTCTGTGGATGGCGAATTACTGCCTCACGAAACGATGATTGTTCAATATTCTTTTAACACCTTCAAAGGTGGCCATTAAGATGAAACTATATTTATATATGATATAGAATATGTTTATGTTTTCCTTAAGCTTCTGTATTTTTCATTTATGGAATACCTTTATGGTTTCCATTATGGGTAAACGTGATATCTTCATTTTAGGAAGTCCGGACTTCTGCCCCCTCAAAGTGATTTGATTCGTTAATTCCATATGTGGGACATATAAAAGATGGAATTAATGTTATTACATATGATATCATACTTTAATTATAATATACCTTTACATCATTATTATTTAATTCCATTGAATACAAAAAAATAAGAAATGAAAGTAGCGTTCATGCGTACGTACGGCTTACCGTCTCCATGAACGGTACATTTCATTTCTTATCTCCAAATGTTATGTACTATTATAAGTACATATATATAACAGAAATATATGTAATATATTACATATAAATGATGGATATAATTATATATTTATAATATATATATCTATCATTTTGTTTTAATTCCATTAATATGAAAAAAAAGAAAGTAGCGTTCATGCGTACGTACGGCCTACCGTCTCCATGAACGGTGATTTTAATTTTTTATCTAAAAATGATATTGAGTAGTATAAAATGAATATATATGGGTTATAAATTATATTTAAGACACAAATACTATTCTGGATATGATGTACCTATAACTACATGGAAAATGATTTTCCAACAAGTTCAATTTTCACTCTTGTACCGAAAATCGACAAAAAAGTCTGATATGAACTCACTTTATTAACCAATTATTATAACATTATAATATGTGATATTAACTGAATAATAATATTTAAATTATTTCCTTAAGAAATTATAAATTGACCAAATTTTATTATTCAGGATATTAAAGAACGATCGAGTCATGTCCGACATGAGGTAAGGGATCTTACCCCTCCCTTTCTTTTTAAGTACTCTCCTTTATGTCACTTCTTTTAAGAACCACTTTGTTATGTTGGGGGATGTTATTTTATATTACTATTGCTGTATGTTTTATTTTAATATGATTAGAGACCCTATTTGATCTCATCAATCCATTTTTGAAGTTTTATGTGGCGCCGTTAGGCTGCCGAGTTTTCGTAAGGGATTTTTCATCTCACTTTTATTGCCATGAGATTTATGCTACATTTTCCACCATTTGATTTGAGTGGTGTATGTACTGCCCATTATTATAATAATTTTTAATATAATTCCATTTATGGGTATTTACATATTCATTGTATGAAACTTCTTCAATGGGGTGTACGTTTCGAAAGTTACCCAAGTTGGTAAGGGAACCTTTCACCCTCCTCTTTTTAAAAGAATTCTTTTGTTATGTCTTTTAATTCACATAAAATTATGTTGGGATATGTTTTTATATATCCTTATTGATGTTAATTTTCTGTACAAGTGATTAGATACCCTTTTTATCTCTCATCAACGCATTTTCTGAATTTTGACGTGACGCCGTTAGGCTGTCAAATTTTACCAAGGGAACCTTTTAACCCAATTTCGATTTCTTTGGGTTCAACATGTAGTTATTGAATATGTCATCCATTGAATATGTGTGAATTACTTTTTATTTTTTTACACTTAATATACACATAAATTGGGTGTATTTATATTTTTCACACATAATTTTGAGATCGATTTATCCTTAATTTAACGATACCTTCTTTATAAGGGATTTCATCCCATTTTACATTTCTATTGATACATCATTGTTGTTATGCACCAATTCACTCTTATATGGTGTATATACTGTCCTTTGGAATTTTATATCATGAATCCATTTATTCTCATGATATTATAAAGTTTTGATTAAATGTTATTCCTCAATTATTGTATTCAAGTGTCTCTAATTTTGGTAAAAACCGTTTAACCAAAATATCACTTTAAATGTTTTGATGATTTTTTCTTATTCATATCCATGTATTCCAAATGGTTTTAAGGATTTATTTATATGGATATTAATGGCTTAAAATGTTAAAATCTTCAAGGTGGTATGGGACACTTTGAGTCAAAAATCTCTTTATTAAATGTTTTAAATGGTTTTGAAAATGGTTTTTTATGGATTCTTTATTTCAATATCCTAAAATTTTATATTATGATTGAAATGTGGAAATGTTATGTTTATTTTATGCATGTTTTATGTGATACGTTTATGTTATGGTTCATGTCCAATGTTATGAAAATGGGTAGTTCCGTGACAAACTAAGGGCGGGTGATCCCGATATAGCTCTCCAATGCATTAGGTAACGCGAAGGGGTTAAACGTTAAGGTTTCTTCGAAGAGATTTAGGGAATATACTGTGATGGGTATTCCAAACGTAACCAAGAGGGTTACTCCTTATGTAATAATTTTATTAATGCCTCAAGTTACCTTTATGCCTTATTATTTCTATGTTTTATTCATGATTTGATGAGGTATGTTAAAGTGCTTATGTTTTTTGAGTAATGTACAATTTCATTGATTCTTATGTATACATGTACTCATGTTTCCTTTCCATATTTTTATATCCCTTACTGAGATTTTTATGCTCATACCAAGTTTTTGAAATGTTTTACAGAGGATTTAATGATGAATAGGGTCACAGATGGGATCAAGGAAAGACATGCTATCTAAAACATGGAAGTAGACATGTTTCTTTTATGATTTTTTTATGGAAACTTAGTTGAAGTGTCTACTTTGTAATCTTTTGAGATGTAATAGTTATATTCTAATTCCCTAAAACTCTACACATGAAAAGATCCTCAATGTGAATTATTCATTTAACTCTATATTAAGTAAGTTTTAAGGCCGGGTCCTTATACATATCCCCTAAGTGTGTCGTAACCAAGAGTGCAACAAGACCCATTTTCATTAACCAGGTTCCATTTGAGTCTACCTCCAAGTGGTGTTCTTATGTTATACTCCTAGATACAACTGTTCCAAATCTTCTTCTACCTACTCGTATCCATATAGGGATGTATTTCTTGGAAAATTTACAAAATATCTACCTTAATAAAATTATATGGTGTTCTTCTATAATAATCCCCCAAGTCTATCTTTGGGTCATGTTCTATAATCAATGTTTTTCTAAATCTTGTTTCCAAGAATTGTAATAAACATTATCTGATAGCAACTATAAAGCCCTGAACCTAGTTACCCATAGTTGGTGTATTATTACATAACATTGGAATGATCACAAGAGATCATGTCTCGAAAGACCGATTAGGATAGTATCCTTGGAATTTGTTGATACATACAAATGTTTTACATTATATTATGTAATGAACAAACTAAAACATTATGTCCCCTTTGAACACAATCATATACCTTAGCCTATTCCAGCAGTTTAATTTTAATATACTTTTTCACATCTTGGTAAAAATAAAACATTATAAATGGGTGAGCTTAGATACTCAGTAAGGATAAAAATATAGTATAAACTATCATAAACAAAATCAAAATTTACGGTAATGTATAAGAACTAAATAGAAGCCTTTAAAACATAAACATTATCATAATATGGGAAAGATAAATTATATAATTTCATTTAATAATTCACATGGATAAACTACTAGTCGAATAATCATAGTTAATATCAATAGAAAATTTAATAATCATGGAATGCATAATGCCAGACAAAATAATCATATAACCAAGGCCTCATGCCTATATTAGATAGAATGATTTTCTCAAGGCCTTGTTCCAAGACACTAGTTAGTCTCATGAGACCTACTAATGAATCAAGGGGTGGTATAGGGTCCCCCCATCACATACTACCTCCAATGAATTTCACATATGAAATGGCTAAAACATAATATAAACAATCGTATTAAAAATAGAATACAAAATGTCATTAAAATAACTATAAAACATGAATAGTATAAAAATAGCACATCAAAAATAAAAAATATCTCAAAAAGTTCAATACAATATGGATTATTGTATCAAAATGAATCAACTTCAAACAAACCTAAAATCCAACGAAGGATGTTTACATAGATGAAATAAGTCCAAAAAAATCATTGTCTGAAATATCAATTTCTATTTTGAAATAAATTAATAATACAAATAAGTTTTATTTTAAAAAAAATTTATAAGAATTTAAGGGACGCATCGAAGGTTTATAACCGAGTAAAAAATATTCATCCCCATTATAGGTTAAAAACATTCATTCCTTAATATGTCGAAAAAGTCATAAAGTTCCTTGTTTGGAATGTGATGGAAAGATTACATTCAAACCATTTTATAAAAATTCAAACAAGGATATAAATTATTTTTACCCATATTCCAATAAATAATAAAAATGTTTTCAAATAATTTTTTATGAAAGACATATGTGGATGATAAAGAGGTCCTAGTAGCTACTCATGTATAAACAACCTCACATAACAAAAAGATTGTAAAATCAACCCTTACATTGTACTTTTACTTAGTATATGATACGTTAACATCCTGTATAATGGTTAAATCATTGTTATTAAATTATACTAGAATCACATTCGTAAATATGATGTCACATATGATCTTCTAAAATTTCTTTGTTAATGATATTTCAGTAGTATCATTGTTTTGGGTGTTAAATGATTAATTTTCCTTTATATGTTATGTTAAATAAGTAATGTTTGTCATGGAATGGATTTATTTGATTCATATACAATATGATATTAAGTTAATAAACATTATTTTAAATCACAAAATGAAAATTATTCTTGAATGGTTATGATGGGGAACAAAATCTCATCAGGTCGTGGAGATGGTAAGCCGTACGTTTGCACTATTGACAATATCATTCTATAAGTTGTGAAATCGTATGTAATTGGTTATTATATAATATATAAAGATTAATTAATAATTCATATTTATTATTTACATTTGTTATACTCATTATTAAAACCATCCAAATAATGAAGTGTTGAATGACAAACTACACAACGACATAGAGACGGTAAGCCGTATGTATGCACGTATGGTAACTTTGTCATTCGTAGGATGAGTAGAATAATGAATATGGTTGTAGCTTATTTATAATAAAATATCATAATATATAAGGTACTATATTTTTTATTTTCTTGTGGAAAAAAAAAAGAAAGTTGATGCGGAAGAGGAAAAGATCATTGAAAGAGGTGATGAAGTAATTACCTCTTCTTCAAGTTCTTCATTTTGATTTGAACAAAATAGATCTTTATGTTGCATTTATGATCAATGTAAGGCCTCAAGGTAAACTTTTGGATAGTTGGGAGGATATTTGAGTAGGCTTTGGCCATCCAAAATGTCTTTGGATATGTGAAATTAAGAGAAGGTGAAGTAGCCTTTTATAAGAGATGTGAGGATCACTTAATCAAAACCTTGAAATATTATTTTATTATAAATTAGTTTTCAATTTCTAATGGATCCAAATGGATTATTTTATAGTCTATGGTGGGTATTGGTCAAAAAGAACTAAACCAATAGGTTTTATACATGTTTAGTCCACCATATTAACCATATCTTTTATATTTGACTCTTAATTAAATAGTTTAACTTTTACCATGTCTTCTTGTATTATTATTATACATTGTTAATAAACATAATATAAAATGAAAATAGGAACTCAAGTCATTCCTTAATGAAATTTATATAATTATATATGTATTTTTACTGAACCATATATTTTTAGACTATTATATTATTTAATAAAATGGTATTTTTTTAAACTAATATTTTTTCAATTTTACACAATTTTGTAATTGGTTTTTGTGAAAGTCATGAAAAAATGTTTAATTTGAAAAAATTATTGAAAGAGGCCTAAAATTTTATATTTCCCTAGATTATTCATGGAATGAATAAAAAGTCTCAACATTTATATATTTTAATATTTATAACATAAATTATTTTAATTTTTCATTTATAAGGTAATTACTGCATCATCATTGTGTCCTATATTAATTTAATTATTTAATATCTAAAAATTTAAAATAAAATACCATGATATATGAAATCTATTTAGATTTATAATGAATATTTATATTATAAGTTATCTTAATTATAACCATATATTAAAAATAATTCAGTTATTAATATAGGTATTTCACACTTTTAACTCTTCTTTAAAAAAAATATAATAAATGACTTAATCTAATCCAAGTGGATAAAAAAGAATCATATTTTTGTTCTAAGGTTTATTTCGGATGCACTATACTTATCCAATTGTATTATGACATTTGTTACTATAATTATATTATCTTTGTTACCATTAATTACCAATTTACTTTTAACAGTGGAAAACAAAATTCAAAATATACTATTCACAAAAAAATATTTCCATCCTATTGAACAATATATTACTTACTAATTTCCATCATGAATCTGATATTATTTAAATTAAATTCATAGAAGTGATAAAAATAATTTTTATGCAAATTTTCATTTGTTCCTAGATGCTGGGAAAAAGATAGTAAAAATTCAATAAATTTATATATATATATATATAATATTATTATAAAATGAAATAAATGTATTAAATTGGAATAATATAGGTATTATGTATCTATTTTTACCATAAAATAAATTTAAAATTAATATTAATTATTAAATAAATGATCGATTTTAAACAATAACGTATTGTTTTTCACTATTCATAAAAAAATGAGTGTTTTGAGAAAAATACAAAAAATAACCCTAATCTAATTTTGATATTTTAAATCTATAAATGATGTCCATTTTGAAATATAAAATTGATAAAATTTCAATAAGTGATAATTAATATTCATAAGGACTTGTTTGGTTGGTCGTGGTGTGTTAAAACTCGATGTTCCGTACAACGCATGCTATTGCATTATTCAAAGAGAAGTGTATCATGGATACTTGGGGTGATAAATTCTTCTATCATTCAAATAATTTTGTCATATAATTTTCATGAATACCACTACATAAAAAAATTTGGGCGGATCATTATCATATTTTTTGTTGGAACCCATGTTGCCTCTTCCATTTTATGGTTTCTCCAAAGAATATTTACCTAAATATTCGTCTGACTTCTTAACTCATGTTCCCTAGTATCTAGAATCTAGAAAGGCTCTTCAAAATAGGATATATCATGTTCCAGTTCTAATTATTCCTAGTTGAGTACATGTATTGTGTTAGGAGTGTGTTTTCTCAACAATGATACATCAAACATAGCATGAACTTTGGAGAAAATTAGTGGAATTGCGAAATGGTAATCTACAACTCTAATTCATTCTATAATTTAGAACCTAGGACATAATTTTTCCTTCATACTGAATATTATAAGATCCATACATAGACATACCATCATGAAAACTTGATCACCAACTAGAAATTCCATGTCTTTCTGTTATCATCATATCTCATTTCCCTACATTGAGATGCATTGATGTGGGTTCGGATAATATTCACCTTTCCCATTTTTTCCTCAACATTGTTTTGGGCCTACAAGTTTTCATTCACCAACATCATTCCAAAAAGTTTGTGCGAGAAATATATTTCTATATAACGCTTCATATGGTGGGATCTGAATACTTGAATGGATGCTATTGTTATAGGAAAATGACACTATAAGTAAAAACTAATCCCAAATACCATGAAAGTAATGTGACAAAGATCTCAAAAAGTCTTTTAAGGTTTTAAAAGTATTTATTGATAGTACATCACTTTGAGGGTTTTAGGGAGTTCATAAACAATGTTTCGTATCTAGGGATTTCTAATGAATTTTCCAGAATCATGTTGTAAAATGGGGATCACGATCTGAAACAATCAATAGGGGTACACCATGAAGCCTTATTAAATCATTAATATATAGTCGTTCTAAACATTCAAGTGTTAAATCTTGTCTAATAAAATGATAATGTTCTAGCTTTCCAAGATGATCAACAATAACCCATACAACATCATTCCATCTAGGAGACTTTGGTAGCCCAATGAAAAATCCCATCATAATATCATCCCATTCCACTCAGGTAATGGAAGAGGTTTCATGTATCCTCCAGGATGTTGTCTTTAGCCTTAACCTATTGAAGAACCGTGTATCTTGACACATAATCAGAGATATCCTACTTCATGTTGTCTAACAAAAAATGTTCCTTCAAATATCTATACATTATAGTTATACTAGGGTGTATAAAGAAATTGCAGCTATGAGAATCACCAAAAACGTTTCTTTTTAGATTAGGTATGTCGGGACCAAAATTTAAAAATTCAATCTTCATATAAAAAGTCGATCAATCTCTCATCATTCACAATAGTAATTTTTTTTGAAACTCTTCATCATCAGTCTAAGAACATTTAATCCATTCTATTAAATATTGTTTGGAAATAATTGGAAAAGGTATCAATCCATCAACATCCATGATTATTCACATATCCATATTTACTGTATCCAAGGACATCGTATCCCTTTAAACTATCTTCTTATTCCGAACTCCATAATCCTTTCTTCTCAAAGTATCTTCCACCTTATTTTCCATCCTCGAGTGATAGTGTATTGTTCAATAGTAATCCTTATATAGTTCAAAAAACCTTCTTTTCCTCATGTTGATTTCTTTCTGTCTAAAAATATAATTCAAAATCTAGTGATAATTATATATCACACATTTTTTACCATAGAGATAATGTCTCTTTATCTTCAAATAAAGTATTAAAACTAATAACTCATGATCATGAGTGGGACTATTTTGTTCATGAATTTTTTGTTGTTGTGATGGATAGGCAATAAGTCTATCATTATGCATAAGAACACAACCAATTCCTTTCATTGAAAAATCACTACAATTAAAAAACCCATCATTGCCAAATAGTGGAGTCAGAATAATAGAATTGACTAATATTCTATTCAGTTCTTCAAAAAATTCTTTATAATATTTTCTGCAAAAAAATTTAACGCCTTTACATGTGAGAGTGGTCAATGGGTTAGACAATAGGGAAATATTCTAGACAAAATGTCGATAATATCTTCCAAAAAAATAAAACTGTGTACTTCTGTTATATTCATCAGAGATCGCCATTAATGTATTGATGTTTTCTTATAAGAATCAACTGAGATTCCATCCATAGTGACAATACGACCAAGAAATGAAATATCATGAATCTATAATTCACACATTCTTAACTTCCAATGCAATTCATTTATTCTAAGAGTTTTCATAATAGTGCACAAATAGTTTTTATGGTCTTTATAGAATTCGGAGTATACCAAGATATCATCAATTAATACCACTACAAAGTCATCAATATATTACTTGAAAACTCTATTCATTAGATCCATGAAAAAATAGGGCACATTAGTCAGTCCAAAAGGCATTGTTGTAAACTCATAATGCCCATACCTGGTATGAAATTATGTCTTTAGAATGCCTTCCATATTCACACAAAACTGATGATATCCAAATCAAAGGACAATCTTTGAAAAATAATGATCTCCATTAAGTTGATCAAATAAATACTCAATGCAAGGCAGGGGATACGTGTTCTTTATTTTTATAGAATTTATCTCTCTATAGTCAATGCGTAACCACATAGATCCTTCTTTCTTCTTAACAAAATGAACTAGGGATCCCTGTGGGGATACACTAGGGAAAATAAATCATTTATTAGTCAATTACTCTAGTTGTTTCTTTCATTCCACTAATTCCACAGTGGACATTCTACAAGGGATCTTCTATATTAGAATATAATAAGAATTTAGTCAAAGGAAAACTCAATTTAATGTTTTGGAGGATGTTCAGGTAAATCCCATGAAAACACATCATCGTATTCTGAAACAATAGGTGCATACAGTCATTTAACATTCCTTTCCTCACCCATATTTATTTCCCTCTCTTCCACCACAATACTTGAATTTAGTAGAGATATTGGGGTGGATGTATATGAGAATAATATGGTGATGTTTCTAATATAAAGACTAGGTATTCTATATCATTATAAAAAATTGTTACCTCCTTCTTCTTATAATAAATATCCACACCATTATTGGAAATCCAATCCATACCGAGTATTATATAAAATTCAATAATGGGTATGATGATTAGATCAGAAGATAAAGCACGTTTATATGCCAAAAAGGTAACTGATTCAGAAATAATTATTACAATTATTCATCCCTTATTATTTTTGACAGACAACTCCCCTGTTTAATAAAATTGAAAATATCTAATTTTCTTGGAAAACTGGGATGATATGAAAGAATGAGATGACCCAGAATCAAATAAATCTATGGATAAATTTGAAGAAATTATTAATGTACCTTCCACCATGTCATTCATAACTTCAACCTATAGAGTTGTGATCACATAATAATGGCCTTTCTCCCTTGGACTTTTCTGAGTTATGTTTCCTTGACGTATAGGAAATTCATTGGTATTATGCCCCATTTCATTACACATGTATCATTAAACATTAACAAACTCTTTCTTCCCCTTGAAATCATTATCATGGTGGAATTTCACTCTATAGTTGTTACAAAATCATATCCCCATTAGGAAGGTACTGTTGTGTTTCTTCCCCCATTTACTACAGGGTGTAAATTCATCTTTTCCTTCTCTCGTTTATTTCTATTTTCAAAGTGATCATAAAATCATTAATTCTCTATACTTCCCTTAAAGTGGTATAACATAGTGAATTCTTCTTATGACTTGATGGAACATGAGACTATATATTCATACGACAAGAATGATTGAGAGACTAATGTAAGATAGGGAAATGGTTTTTACACATAAAATAATCAATCCATTGTACTTCTTGGGTTACGTATATAATATGAAACATGACATGCTATCCGTGAAAAGTTTGCCTCATACTTTGTGACATTCTCATCCTCATTTTTCCTCAGACTCAGAAAATAAATTTCCATATCTGCTCAATGTTCATGTGGAATGTATTTTTCTATGAAAATACCTTTAATCACTATCTATTAAATATTTGATACCTCTTCTTCCTCTTTTGGGTTTTGAATAAATGACCACCATTTATTTTCATCTATTGTGAGGCGATAAACTACCATGAAAACATTTCCCTATCGCTACTCCCAAAGAATGAAATATTTTCTCTAAGGAACCTATCCATTTATCATCTACAAATGGATTTGTAGTTCCAAAGAATGTTGGTTCTTGTTTCCTTCTGAAGTTGAATTTCATTGATCCTCCACGTTGTGGATCAGGGTGCTCTATACAGGTAATGTTTTTATTCATAATCTGAGTGAGTTGTCCCAATATGGTTATAAGATATTCATCACCTATTGTATCACCTGATCAACTATAAGTATATTGAGTAGAAGGGAAATCACTGCATGGGTTATGTGCATTGATACAATTTCCATTCATTCCACATGGTTCCATTTATAAACAATAGAATACACTATATTTTTATATGAATCGAAATACCTAATTACAAACTAGTAAAATACGTATCATAAATTGAACAATTAATGCATATAATCCATAATAAAAAAAATCTTTTTTATGATGTTTTTACATATAAATCCATCATAATGGTTTTTAAATAAAATGTGAATTATCCTAAGCATATTTCCCTAGATTATCATAACCGATAGTGTAGTAAGGATCGTTGTCTTGCACAGTTACAGTTAGAGTCTTGCTCAAACCGGTATTTTCAATATTTACCGTAGATACATCTAATGCGAGAGCCACCTCTACCCGCTAGTATCAAGACATGGATGTATTTCATTGAAAGTTTAAAAAATCTCTAAATTAGCAAAATTCTAGAAGGTTCTACCTTACAAATACACAATGTATATCATAGGTAATGTTCTCGAATAAAATTATTTCAAAATCTAGTCTCTATGGTTTGTAATAAACTTCCTCTGATACCAATTGTAAATATCCGACCCAAGGTACGTGGATTCGATGCATTATTACATAACATTGTCATGAACACAAGAGATAAAGTCTTGAAATACCGATTATTTTAGTATCCTAGGAAGTATAAGATACCTACATTTATTTTACATTAAATTATTGAATGGAAAATATAAAACATTGTGTCCCCTTTGAACACAGTCATATCCCTTAGCCTATTTAAAGTGGTTAATTATAAGATACTTTTTCACTTCCTGGAAAAAATAAAACATATGAAATGGGTGAGCTCAGATGCTCGGAAAAGATAATAATATAGCAAAAACTATCATAAGAAAACACAAACATTTCAAGAAATTTATAATACTAAAAAACTATCCTTTTAAACATAAACATATTCATAATATGGAAAAGATAGATCAAATGATTCCATTTAATCATTCACAAGTATATTCTACTAGACGAATAATCACATTTAATATTAATAACTAATTTCATAACGATGAAATGGATAATGTCAGACATCATAACCACATAGTCAAGGCCTTGTGCCTTGTCTAAAAATAATTATTCTTTGAAGGCCTTTTGGAATGATAATAGTTTGTCTCATGAGACCTACCAATTCATCTAGGGGATATAGCGGGCCCCGCCTGTCACTTACTACATTCAATGCATTCCTTTTGTGAAAAGGATGAAACATAATAAAAAAAAATTTGATTTAAAACTTGCATATGAAATGTCAATACATTAACCATAATCCGTTAATGGTATAAAAATATCCCATCCACTATCAAACATATCACAAAACCTTCAATACATTATGGAAGTTTTTATCTTAATAAATCAACTTCAAACATATGTAATATCCAATGAAGGATGTTGACATAGACGAAATCAATCCAAAAAACTATATGAGTAAAATTTCTCATTATATTTTGAAATAATTTCAATGTAAAAAAACATATATAAATTTTAAAAAATTTATAAGATTTTAAGGGAATATTTGAAGGATTATAATAGTAGAAAGTAACCACACCCGCCATATAAGATAACAAAACATTCATTCCTTAATTTATCAAAAAGGTCACAACGTACATTAATTGAAAAGGGATGGAAAGATTCCATTCATAACATTTTATAAAAAGTAAAAAAGGGTATAAATGACTTTAACACATAGTTTAGTAAATAAAAAATATTTTGAAATACAGTTTTAGGGAACACAGATGAGAATGATAAAGAGGTCCTAGTAGATACTCACGTATAAACAACCTCTGATAATAAAGATATTGTAAAATTAACCATTACCCTATAATTTTAATTATTTCAGGGAACATTAACCTCTTCTATAAGGGTTAAATCGTTGTTATTTAATTATTAAAGAACCACATACATAATTAAGATATCATATATGATCTTCTAATACTTATTTTTAATGATATTTTGGTAGTATCATTGTTTTGGGTGTTAACTGATTCGTTTTACTATATATGTTTTGTTATGAATGTAATGTTTGTTATAGATAGGATATATTTGATTCATATACAGAATGGTATTATGTTCTTATACGTTATTTTCAATCATCAAATGAAAATTATATGTGAATGTTTATGATGGGGAACACAATCTCATCTTGTCGTGGCGACAGTAAGCTGTACATACGCACGACCGACAATATCATTCTAGTAGGGGTGAATTAGTATGTAATGGGATATAATATTATACATACATAATTATTAACATGTAATATTTATTATTTACATCTGTTATACTCATTATTATACCCATGCAAATACTGTAGTGTTGATTAACAAACTACACCACGATGTGGAGACGGTAAACTGTACATAACCACATATGGTGACTATGTCATTAATTGGATGGATAAAATAACATATATGGTTTTACCATATTTATAATAAAAACTCATTATATAGAAGGTTATGGATTTATTATTTTTGTATGGTAGCAACAATGATAGAAGAAATGGATGAAGAAAAGAACATTGAAAGAGGAGACGAAGTAATTACCTTTTCTTCGGGTTCTTCCATTTGATTTGACCAAAGGGATCCTAATTATGGATTTATGATCAAAGTAAGACCCCTAGGTTGATTTTAGGGTATGTGGAAGGAAATTTTAGCAGGTTTTGGCCGACCCAAATGGATTTGGATGTGTCAAATTAAGAGAAGGAGAAGTACCCCTGTATACCAGAGGTGAGGGTCACTCTAGAAAAATCTTGAAATATAATTTTATAATAAAATATTTTTCTGTTTATAATGGATCCAAATGGATTTACATAGAGTATAATGTAGGGATGTGTCTAAAAAATCTGAAATAAATTTTTTTAGACATGATCAGGCCTCCATATTATCCTTCTATTTTAGATTTAACTTTTAGTTAAATTGTTAAGCTTTTACCATGTCTTCTTATATAATCATCATACATGGTAAATAATCATACTATAAAATGCCAAGAAAACCTCAAGTTGTTCATTAATGACATATATGAAATTATAAAATTCGTTAGGCTAATCTTTAAATTTTTAGGAATATTATATAATTTAATGAAATAGTATTTGTTTTAAAAACACATTTATGTCAATTTTGACACTATTATGTATTTGGTTTCTTTGAAAGTCATAAAAACATGATTAATTGGAAAAAAATATATCAAATCAACCCTAATATTTCATTATTACCTATAAAATTCATTTAATTCATAAAAATTATCAACTTACATTTATTTTAACATTTATAAAATCAATTATTTTAATTATTCATCAATAAAGTAGTAATTGTATCATCATTGTGTCATAATGAAATTTAATTATTTAATATCTAAAAATTATAAATAAAAAACCATGATATAAGAAATATTTTTATATTTTATATGTAATATTTATTGTCTAATTTATTTTATATATAACCCTATATTCAAAATGTTTTTGTTCTAAAAATTTGAATTTAATACTTTTAACTATTTTTTAAATAAAATATAATAAATGTCCTAATCTATTTCACGCTATTCAAAAATATTCATATTTTTGTCCTATGGTTTATTTTGTTCTATATACACTTATCTAATTGAATTAGGACAACTTTTAGGGTAATTATAATTTCATTTTTACCTTTAATTACCCTATTTACACTTAACCGTGGTAAATAAAATTGAAATGTTACTATTCACACAAATGTATTTTCAAATTATTGATCCACATAATAATAAAAGATTAAAAACACTTCTCTTATATTTTGTAAATTCAATTCACATAAGTGGTAAAATTACATTTTATGAAAATTTGCAAATGTGCCTAGAATATGGGTAAAAGACGGTAAAAAGTTCAATAAAATTTTATATATCTATTCTTATAATAATATGCATTCAATGAATTAAATTGGATTAATATATGTATAATATATATATTTTTACTTTATAATGTATATGAATTTATATATAATTACTTTAATAAAATATCGGTTTGAAATAATAGGGTAGTGTTTTTCACTATTCATCAAAAATTGTATGTTTTTGGAAAAATACCATAAATTCACCCAAAGTTAATTATGATATTATGAAACAAAAAATAAATTCCATTTTGAAAAACTAAATTTATAAAATTTCCAAAAGTGGGTATCACTATTCAAAATGGCTAGTTTGATTTGTATTGGTGTGCTAGAACTCAATGTTGCGTACTACGAAAGCTATTGAATTTTTCAATGTGAAGAGTACTGTGAAAGAATGGGGTGTTACAGATACCTATGATGGTATTTATGGAAAGATTATTATAACACATACATACATGAATGATTTTTGGAAATGAAAACTGTTATTTCCTAAAATGGTCAAGGAAATGGGTGAAAATGTCATGACCAATCAGCATTAAATCAAGGTAATCGGAGTCAATAAAATAGTTATACTGAAAATCGTCGATGATATATAGAGTTATATGTCCGAGAAACAATATTACTTTTCGTATCTCCATGATGAAAGTGATTTTATTTTGGAAGAAGGTAATTTTTTTCAAAGATACATCATCCCCATAGATATCCTTGATCGCATTGGAGAGGTGGCCAATCTAATAGCACTCTCACCAAACATATCTCATGTAAATGATGAATTCAATGTATCCCTCTTGGAAATAGTTTGTACCAAACCAGTCTCAATTAATAAATATGGTGGTGTTATAATTAGATAATGACCATTTCTACAGGGAGCAGCTGGTGATGATTATAGATCGTAGAGACAAAGATATATATAATAATTCAATTCACCTGATCAAATTGCTATGGAGAGACCAAATGATTGATTAATAGACGTTTGAACTGAAGAAAATATGGTAAAATACTAATAATTATTAATTTTATTGTGGTAAATGAAATTTTCTTGGGAGAAATACATAAAGGTGGATGATTGAAAAAACAAAAACTGTTATAATTAAATTCCACATATTGATTTAAATAAATGTAATAAGATTATAGAATACACGTGAAATTATTTTATTATATAAAATAGGATTTAAAATCTCATTATGTATCATTAACATTTATAATATAGTTATTGAATAGTGATCACATGATTAGTATAAATATACGGTTTTTTCAAATCAAATTGACATAGACAATGAATGTGATGGCCTCAACCGGTTGGATTAAACACTATGAATTCCATTTATCAGAGATTAATTGAGAGGTAGAATAATTGGGATTCCCTATTGAGCAATCCCAATATAGGATCCAATAAAATTATCTTGATTGAAAATATTTATGGTATAAGATAAACCTCAGTGAGGTCACATCCCAAACAATGTGTGTTGAACCGCCCATGCATTTCCAACCATCACATACCTTAACCACATGTTTTTTATTCAATATTATATGGATTTGTATCAATACCCTATTAGTATGAGTATATACATTATTTTATTTTATATAATGAGGAATATATTTTTAACCTATTATGGTTACTATATAAATGACTTTTCTTTATATATAGTAAAAAACAAATAGTTTTTTTGTTAATATTAAAACTAAATTAAGGAATTTATTTTGGTGAGTTAGTTGATTTTGTTAATAAATAATGTTTTAATAAAATTTTATTATTAAATAATTTTTATTATATGTAAATTATCAGATAATTTTTATGATGTCATATTAAATTTTAATAAGAAATCAAAAACTATTATTGTCATAAAAACACAACATTCCATGAAAAATGTCTATTTTAATTTAAAAGTGAAAACAATAATATTTATAAAATTATTTAGATAAACTGAATATTATTTTTTTAATCATGAAATCAAAATTTTCAACCAGCTAATTTTTTGTACTTTTTAGATACCGTTAAATTTCTAGGTAAAAAATAAATACCAATTAAATATACTTTGTGTATTGTTCCACCATAATGATCCAAAAATTATAGAATATATGAAATAAAAGTTATCCATTACCAATTAAATATTATTCCTTTGAAATATATTTATTATAAGTTTATTTTATTAAATTTATAAATCCTTTATAAATTTTCCAAAACCAATAATATATTTTAATGTTTCAAATCAATTAATTATGAGTTTAACTAATCTTTACATAAGAAAGGGAATAATTTTGTTATGGTAATTCCTATTAATTCTAAAATAATCATAAACAAATCCATTTGGAATAAGCCTTTGGTCAATAACTTGGGATGGTTAGTGGTTTTGGTTTTTTTATAATCTGGAGTCCCAAGTCTATTTAAAAAATAACTCCCCCTTATATCCTATATAAAACCACCCATAATAACATTTTTTTAAACTAAAACACCTTGGATTATGTCCATAATATTCCTTATACTCTGTAGAGTCCTCCCATGGTTCCCTCATGAACTCACAAAGCCCCTCCCATGAATTTTCAGTCGTATACACATTTAAGGGATACTCATCTTCTATTCTTTATACATTTTCTATTATTATCTAATACCTTCTATTTCCATTTAATATTAACGAGATATGTTTTCCATGTCCATTATAATTCTCATTTTATTTCCACTTGTTTATAAACCACTTTATCAATCATTAATCTAAAATATGAATTTTAATGTGATGCTCTTATGATACCGAATGTTCACTACAATTTTCCATGCCAAACAAATTGTGTAATTAATAAGATATATATTTCCTATCATGGTTATTCAACATTATAAAAATTTAAATAATTTTCATCAGACATACAAGTGTTTATTAAATACTATTTTATTGTGGAATAAATATGATGATGAATGAATCATTTTTGTATAATCTATGTGGAACACAAAAGCATGAGAATTTATTGAAAGCGACCAGTGTGCTTCATGTTATATTGAATTCCAATGAATTGGGTAATGTTTAGCCGCCCGAGACCTCATGTTGGGACATGGATGGAACCTAATTCATTTTTTATATTTATCAACCATAATGTCTTTGTAGTTTATCATTGGATTATGTTTATGATTCAGTTGTTTAAGTTTTTTCCAAATTTCCCATGTTATTATTATCATGTTATATCATGTCTCATTGTTCATGTTTATGAATCAAAATAATTTAATTATAGATTGATATTCCAAATATGTATCATGTATGTTCTTATTATATGTTTATTCCCTTTTTGGACCTTATATCTCACGCATTTCTGATGTTTTTACCCAGGTTATCAAATTTAGTTTTAAAATACATGAAAATTTATGAACATGTTAAGAACATTTTCAATAATGTTAATGGAACCCATATTCAAGATGTTATGATATATACCTAATTCCCATTTACACTATAATTATCGATCATTTGGTTTTTATTATGTGTAATATTATGTAATAAATTATTCATTACTTTTAAATAACGAACATGGTCGTCATAATAATTGAATGAGACCTTGATTAATTTTTTAAAGTGTTATAAAATCAGTTATAATTTTAAAATTGGTATATCTTGAATAAATTATGATTCTAATTAAAAAATTATAATATTTAGAAAAATATTTTCAAAATATGGAGTCTATTTTTTAATTAAATATATTAAAAATGGTTATTATAAGGTTTTGGGAATTTTAAAAAATAGTTGAATATTTTGGAGATTAGTGAAATTTGATAATTTACGATATAAGATAACTGAATGAATTAGTTTTTCGTGGTTGATGTATGGATGATTTAAAACCCACTTGTATGAACTCAAATGAACTAGATATTGTATATAGTGACAAAAATCTACAATTTTCTTATTTTTTATCCAAAATAATAAAAAAATGATTAAAATAATCAAAAAACACATCTCTCCTCCACATGATCCCCCCGCCATGTCTGGTAACCTGGTGTCTCATCGGGTATTCAAAAGGGTGCATTCTACCTAGCTGAAGGAATTTTGTGTCGAATCATTACTAATTAGACTGTTACCTAGTGGAGACTCTTCCATCTCAGCTTGCAATGAATCCCTCCCAGTTGGGGATTCTCCATATAAACTCTTCATGTGGAAGGGGGTTTTTGGTTGTGGAGGGATCGAAATGGAGACTCTCAGAGATTCCCTTTATAAAAACAATATAAATACTACCCCTCACCACCTCTTTTCGACATAGATCAAAAGCCATGAAGAATGTCTATATTCTACCAAATACTTTTCCAAATTCTATCACTCATGTCCAGGAGTCATTTTTCTCAAGAAAATAAAAAACTCAGCTTCCTCATGTTGGTTCTCAAGGAGGATAATTCAAGTGCTAAAACCCTCATTCTCTTTTTCATTCTAATTTATTTTTAATTATGTTTTGATTATTATTATCTCATCACCTCTTCTTATCCAAGTGACATGATAACTCCAATATGTTTTATATAATATAATGTTTTTTTGTTAATGGAACTAACTATAATAATTTATCATCCCCACTAATTTTTTTATAAAAAATAAAATATCATAAATGATTTGTTGATTTATCATATTCAAGGATGGAAAATTTTCAATTTTGATTACTACCTTCAAGGATAGTCATAAACCCATTTTTTATTTTAAAAAAAATATATTTACTATATTAAAAAATATTAATTGTTCTGTAATAAATGAATATACATAATATTATTTAATAAAATCAATCTAGTTCGTGACGATTGAAATGTCTGAATAATCTAAATGATTTTTAATATCATTTTATCTAATAAATCATCTTAACAAACATAATAAATATATACAAGACCAATTAATATTTCAAAATAACATTATTAATAGATAAATACATTTCTGGATTGCTATTCTCAGTTTATATTATTTTCCATACATTTATACATGTAAAACAACAATGAAAACTATGTAAATGAACACTCTTGAACAATACAATTTTATCGTATAACTCATCAAAAAGGCCACAAATCAACGAAATCAAATTATAAAAAATAATATAAATATAGAAAAATATATACAATAATTAATTAATGATTTTATTTTTATTTTCTAATACATTAATATCTATTGTAGAACAGTTTTGGACATAAGTTATGGGATTCCTTCTGAAACCCCATATTTCATTCAAGTTTTTATTTCTCTCTTTTTACCCAAAAATAATTATTAATTATTTTTATATTATTTTTATAAAATATATTTATATTATACAAAATAAGGTATCTAGTTTAAATCATCCTTATTTAATAGTGAAAAACATGTTTCAAAAGCATTACATACTCAATTATTAATAATAAGAGGTCTTGATTAAAAGGAACATCCCTATTTCTCCACCATTTTAATGTGCACTCCAAAATGTGTTTTATGCCACAATGATTTTTTATAAAATAAAATATTACATCATGAAACCTATATTGGTTCATTTATGTTTTTATATAAACAATAATTCATTTTTATCTTTAAGGAAATATTAATTTTTTTTTTCAAACCACTCTAATGTGGCTCAATTCAAATGTTTCTTAAACATTATTTTTACATGTTTTCAATTCAGTTTGAAATAAATTATAATTTTTATGCCAAAATTCTATTATTAATGATCATTTATTATTTTAATACATTCTTTCATGGTCAACATTATGACAAACCCATTTTTTAAGACTTCATTGTTATCATAGTCATTTATTTATTTGGGTAACCATTATGTTTAATCTATATGTATGATTCTTCATATGGAACACATGATCATTAACATGGTATGATAGAAATTTCTATATTTTACTCCAATTAATTGTTTGATTTTTAGTCTCATGATACATATAATGACCCTGTATTAATATTCTTGGACATTACAAAACATTTGGGGACTATATAAAACATTAAAAAAATAGATTCCCAAAGACTGTATTATTTTAGTGCCTATGGAAATATGGAACAAAAATGATATAGATCGGTGAAATATCATTGATGTATCCCAGAATGATATTTCCCCCTTAGTATTTCAATTTAAAAATATTTTTTCATAATATAGGGAAGGGAATCACATGAAATGGGTGAAATCTGATGTTCATTAATGGTAAATAAAGGAAATGTGTATGTATATCCTGAACATTAGGTTATAATGGCCTAGAGTCTTATTTTTTATTTTATTATTGATAATAAACCTATTAATGGTTAAAGGGGAACACATACATGACCTGTAGGACTAAGGTACAAGGCCTGACTGATCCACGATACATGACCCGAAGTCTTAGATGCATACCATGCCCAATACAAGACACGCATGCCTTACCCAATTGAACTTCTCCTCCCTAGCTTCTACATCATTGATCAACTAGATCCACACCTTTCATTGCTGATCGGCTAAAATTTTCCCATACCAATCTACACAGACCCTAGTCCCGATGGCGACTTCCATACCCTCTCATTCTTCCAATCCGGTTAGCTCTGCTTCTGGTGGCTACTACTCTTCTTTCTTTCATCCTCTTCTAGGGAATGTTCTTTGTGAACTGGCATACTCCATGGTCAACGAGGCCCAAAGTCCATGTGGCCCAAAGGTCGTTGATGACCTGATGGCCCTTGAGACCTGTAGGCCCAAACCGGTGGCCCTAAGGCCCAAATCGGGTGAATATTTCCGGCTACTACAGTACCAAATATTAACTGCTACAATGAAATGGAATATTTTTTCATAATATTTTTATTAATGAATGATCAATAAAAATAAGAGGGTTCAATTTAAATATAACCCATAAATTAGAAACATATTTGTTACTCATCATTCCTTAAATCATAATTCATTTTTAGAAACAATATGAATGGAAACATTGAATCATTTCCTGATAAAGGAATGAGTAATAATAATGGATTTTATCTTACATGGAGAAATAATTTTTGATGTAAATTTAAAAAGAATCATGAAATTGTTATAATTTATACTTTAAAGAATTATTCCAGAATTTTAAAAAACATTCAAATATATTTTATGAATATAATCACGAAAATTTATAAATGAATCATTTAAAACCTTTTGAAATCCATTTTTCTTAGAAAAAATATAGAGGATCTTGAATACCTACAGAAAAACATTTTTCCATCATAGAATATAAAATAAGCAAAAAACCAATTTTAAAACATATTCATTGAAATTGTAATTCAAAAAATCATTAAAAATTAACCATTTAAAAATGACAAGAAATATTTATAGAATTAAAGGTGGGTAAATCTATACATGTAGAACAATTTAAAAAGATAATTAATTTTTCATAGTAAAATGGTTAGAAGAATTCATCATTCGGAATGTGACAAGAATATTAAATTAAATAAATGGTAGAAGTAAAAAATTGTAAACATTATTTTTATGATAATGGTATTTTAATTTTATATTCATAGAGACCATTTTTCGAAACCCTGGTTTTGAAGGAACATAGATTTCTGACTGTGGAGAGGGTAATGTAAATTTTTCATAAAAACACTTTCCTAACTATATTATGGAATAAATAATTAATAAATGGATCAAATAAATTAATATATCATAAATATCCAAAGGAGATGAAATTTCATGAAAGGTATTAAGATATGGATCATAATATCTCATTAATGGAAGCATAAAAATAAAAAATATTGATTAGTGAAGAGATTATTTCAAGAAACTCTTACCACTTGTTAAATCTATACCATAATCACAAAGTAATAAAATATAATTAAATGAATGTAAAGATATAATGAATATATGGAGGGTCCTGATATAAATTTTCAAATATTGTATATATTATTCATATAATTATATAGGTTCATAACATGTTATGTGTCTCATAGAAGGAAAATTGAAGAAATTTAACATTACTAGTTAGGTGTATTTTGAAACATAAACACCATAAAGTAAATATCATCTGATAGATATGTAAAAAAACATAAATTTAGTTATTATAATCATATAATATATCCATTTTTATTACACACACCATATAAAAGTAATGGGTGGTGAATAGACCATGTATCTCACAGAAATAAAAACTGAGATGATATTCATTTACCTTGTCCTTACATTCTTTGTGTGGTATTTATAATCTCTTATTGTCATTAAAATTAAGCTAATATCTTATTCAATAACCATAATCATATTTTTAATATTATATATCATCCTATTATAATGTCTTATTACCCATTTGTTAACAATCATTAACTATATTCTCTATTTTGGGTTTTACTTGCCCAGTTTTCTCAAGTATTATTTGACATGGTATTTAATTATTTTATTACTTATATAGTGATTAAAAAATCTAAAATAATTATTAAATGACATAATTATATTATATACTCCCAATGAATATATTTTCAACAATGTATAATGTTTGGAGATATGAAATGAAATGCATCGATCATGGGGATGTTTGGTCGTAGGTACACATGAATAAAAATTTCATTTTTTTGTTATACTAAAATAATTAAAAGTAAAATTTTTACATATATATTATAATACATGTATAATATATCTTTTATAAACTTTAGAACATTTAAATATCATAATCATTTTTACATTCCATGTTTTTCATGAATGAGTCACATCGCTTTAGGTGGCAGAAGTCCAAACTACCATTGAAAAAGTTATGTTATTTACAAAAGATTGAAAGAATAACAGTATGTTCTAAATAAAATTTAATGAATTTTAACGAAATTAAAAATATCATATATATCATATATAAATATTTTTTTAATAATAATGTACACTATGAGAGGTGGTAATGGAAAGGTTAACAATCATAATTTTCCGAGGTGTTAGTTTTCCGTACACATATAAAATGTGTATGTTCCCCATTAAATGAAGGTTTTTTATATGTAGTTATAAATAAAAACATAAAAAACTATATTATATTTAGGAAACTATTTTATGTAATCATGGAATAATAATAGTATAGGGAGTGGAGAATAAAATGAATGAAAAGAGATATCATTGGAGAATGTTTTTATAAAATAGGGTAACTCCATTTGGGTTAAAACAAAATTCATCCACGAAAGGAATCATGACCAATGTGAGGAAACACAGTCTAAGTGAGGAATACTGGAAAGATATTTTGGTAGATTTTCTCCTAATCTATGTGTATTTATATTTACGTGGATGTGGGAGATTTAGCTTCCTTGTTTAGTGGTAAATGAGTGACAGTCTTGTAATATTTTATAAAAGGAATTCGATAAAAAATTTTCACATTGAAAATTTCACCAATAATGTACCCAATTTCAGAGAATGGACGATAGAGTCACAATATGGCCATCCAATATCTACTGAAAAATGTTATAAGTCATTTTTGGCATTAAGATTATGATTTAGTCCCTTAATATTTTTAATTTAACTTTAATAATTTTAACTAATTTTAATACCTTTCATTAACCATTTTGTAAAAAAAATGTTTGTATATATATAAATTATAAATTTATCTGATTAAAAATAGAGAATCTATTTTTACAAATTCAAAAAATGGAATGGGAAAAAAATTACTTAAAATCTATCTTGTCGGTTGGACAACAATGTGGGGTTTAAATGTAAACACATACAAATGATTTCTATGTTTTTATAGTCAAATTAAATTTTAAATTAATTACAATGACCTAAATTTTATTAATTGATAAAAAATTGATCTATTTAAACATTAAAACCAATATAATTTATAAATTATCCATATAAATAATATAGTTGAGAAATTAGTTCTCATACAACATTCTGTATTTTCTATTATACATTAAAAAATTAATCATCTTTTAAATGACCCCAAATTCACCCTAATATACTTTTTATGTCTCTATTACTAAAATTAAGGAAATTATAACTTATTAAATTTATAAAATGGTCAAAAATTTTATTTAAAATGTGTTATATATTAAAAGTTATTAAATATTCGATTATAAAAATATTAATTTTTATGTGTACAATTGGGATTGTTCTTATATTATTCACATAAAACCAAATATATGTATATAAAAAAATGTTATTGAGTATAAAAAATAAATATTTCATTATAATCAATCATTATTTGTGATTAATTTTTTATCAATAAATAACGCCTTTTGAATCATTAAAATTATAATAATATTTCTAGTCATATTCATTTGGTTCTTAGTTTCAATTACAATTAATTGGTAACCAAGGAATTTAGTTTATATTTATAAAAACTATAACTTTTTATATGTCTTCTACTGTTATTCGTAAGGACTAATTTAATGGATAGATTATATATAATGATGTTAAATAGTAATGTTGAAATAATATATCATTATCTTGTAATATTTAGTCTCGAGTATAGTGTAAGGTATTGAAGAATATCTCACATTCATGTAATGCAAGATAACTATGTTTGTTTTGAATTACAATCCATATAATAGATTGTATTAATTTAAAATAGTATATATTTTGAAATTTACTAGGTTATTTTATTCTCTTTTATAATTTTTTCGTGTAACGGATTCCATGTAACTGTTGTGTGTAAAGCGGGACCAGTTAGTGTGGCATAACACATGCCATGTTGGTAGCATGTGAAATGAATTTTTGGATTAGTGAAATACTATAACCTATTAAAATTTATTTATTCAAAAATATAGTTCCGAAAAACATAGCGTGTTACATTATACCACCTTTAAAACGAATTTCTCCATTAAAATTCATGTGGGTTATCCAATGTTTTATATTTAAATGTTCAATTCACATAATCCATCATCATAAAAATGAATACTAAAACATAATTTTAAAGAGAAGATATTAAAACAAAAGGTTTAACCAATATATCATAGAAATTGGTTTTCACATATGATATCATTGGTGGGATGTAAAAAAATGGATATGGAAGGGAAATAAAACTATCGCGTTCTGATGAAGCGTGATATAGAAAATTTTCTGGAGAAAGTTATTAATAAAAATTCCATAATTATATGATTATTTAATGGACCATTTGATTCATTGAAATATAATTTAGTATAATACCTTTTCGGTTTCAATATCCTTTCCCTATGGTTGACTTATTTCAATTACAAGTCATACTTACTTGAATTCATTCCATTTTATTAATAAAATCTATCACTTTGATGATGTATTCTTCAATTTCTACTTCCCACAATGCTCGAAAAGGATGGTTAATTTTTCATTCCTAATGCCCTAACATATCATGAGATCTACGATATGTTATCCCATCTACCGTCAAAACATTATTGTTAATGTAGGTTATCAAAAATGCATAAATCCATATATGGTGAGATATCAATCTAATCTCAAACACATCATCTGAAGTTTAATTTAAACCTCACATAAATTTTCAACCTTATCACTCTTGAGAATGATGAAAATACAAATCTTTAGAATTAGTGACATTAAAAAATGATTAACATCGATCCCTATATATAAAAAAGTTTCACTTGGTTGTCACATTCCTATCGTTTTAATATCATCATCAAATATTCTCTATGATCAGGGTAATGACATTAATTGCCATTAATACAAATTGTAATTGTGAATGATTTCTTATTTTGATTCTTACTAGATATATTCCTAAAATTATATGAAATTTTAAAAATCAATTGGAATACTTATTCACCAAATCATGCATCAGTTATGAGGTAATCATTTTTCTCAAACATATATTAACAAAATCAATCATCTTGACATCCAAGATAAAAACATATTTCTCAACAACATGATCACAATAAGTGTTAACTTACCTAAATAAAAATACCACTTTCATGTTTTCTCATCACCATTAAACATATATATTTTAATCAATAATGAAATCTTATATGGAAAATATTTATATATTTCATGATTTATATAACATAATATTTCAGTTCCAAAACAAAATTACTTCATTCATATAAATTTATTATTAAACAATTAATCATTCTTCATAATGTTATTCATTAAAAAATATGTTATAGAATATATTAATCATATTTTATGGTTCCTCAACATCAATATAATCATGCTTCTAATGATTAGTGTAAGCAATACTTGAAGAACATCACAAAACATTTACACATCGTTTGTGGTCTATTTATCTTCAAGAGTACAACAAATACTCATAAAACCTACCTTATTATCATTATAAGATATCAACATTGAAAATTGATTTGTGTAATACCTATATATTCCAAATCCAAAACTTTCAATTTTAACCTTGTTCCTTTTAGTTCCATCCAATGACTAAATCCAAAAAGGAATGGGGTTAGAAATAGATATCATAGATGAATACTACATAACCATGAAAATTTACTTATAGGATATCTAATTTTTGAATTTTTTTTAAATATATGATACCTTTTGTTTAAAATAGGTTTTTAATAGTCATATTATATTAAAATTCATTATAATGGTTCATGAAGACACATAACCATATAAAAAACCTTTTATAAACCTAAGGTATCATCTTTCATAGGCATCCTTAACACAGATTTATCAATGGTCTTCATAACATGTTTGAATATTGGAAGACACAAAAATATATAAAAACTTAACATTAAGGATGCCAATAAATGCTTTTTAATTTGTTTTCTTGGGTTAATCACTCATGTACATACATTGAGCTTGTGATTCTCCCCTATGTATGCTCTTGTTCTGGGCTTGGGATGTCCTCACATGTACCCTGTTTTTTTATTTGTATTCCTCTGTTGCACCCTCTTGTTTTGGGCTTGGTATACCCAATTATGTTCCCTTTGATATTATACAACATTTACCATTACCCAATTAATTTGAGGTAGATATTGGTCCCATCCATCACCAAATGAAATCATACAAATCTTTTGCATAAAATCATAAACACTCATATCATAACACATTAAATGAAATGGGTTTCATAAAAAAGAAATTTTACCTTATCTTATGTAAGAATAAAAATGCTTCATAATCAATACAACAAAACATAAATCATGAAAAAAAGTGTTTCATTGATATATAACCCATGAAATGAAAACCGATTTCATAAAAAACATTCCATAAACCATAAACCATTTAGAAGAACAATGTGAATGGAATCATTAAATTATTTATCTAGAGAGTCATGTATAACACCAACATATGTTATTTTAAATTGGGAAGTAATTTTTAAATATTTTTTTTTAAATCATGTAGAAAATTACCTTTATGCATAGAAATTAAATCATATAATATAAATGCTTTTGAAAACCAATTTCATGTAAATAAACAAAAAATCGTTTAAAGGAATAATTGAAAAAACCCGATTCCTTATTCCTTGTAAAACATAGGTAGTAGCTTGAAATCTATTAGAACCCAATTTTTCATTGAATAAATATAAAATAATATTGAATAAAAAATTTAATTATATTCTATTATAATAGTAATTTTTTAAAAATTTTCCTTTTAAACATGAAAATAATGATTCAATAAATTCACGGTGAGTAAATATGTACATATCTTATAAGGAAAAAACATTTCTTTTTCATAGTAAAAAAGTTTAGAAAAATACCTCATTCAGAAAGTGATAAGAATGTAATTGTGAAGTAAAGGGAAAATGGATAATTTCATTTTAATTATCATTGGATATTTTTAGAATATTCTTGGAAATTGTTTTTTGAAATCACGGTTTTGAATGAACACAAATTTCATACCATATAAAGGGTAACATTGGGCATTCTTAAAAACACATTTTTAACAATCCTATGTACGAAATACTAGTAAATTGAACCAATACATGAATATATCATAAGTAAAATTAGCTGATGAAAATTAATGAGATTTATTAAGATATGGATGGTAATATTTCATTAATGGAAGAATAAAATAAACAACACCAAAAACCAATTATATTTCTTTATTAAACTCATATATGTTGGTTAATTTGAACTAAAAACCTCATTTAATAAAATGTTCACGAAGAATAAAATATCATTAAAATAATGATATTAATGATATAAAATTTTAATGTAATTATTATCATTTCATGGGAAAATAGATGTTTAAATCATAAAATATGTCTCATTGAAGGAAAATTGAGACATAATTACTTTGCTGATTTAGTAACTTTTGAAACATTAACCAAATGAAATTTTTTTCATAAAAATGATATATAATGTCCCCCAAATTAATGTATAAGAATATTATAAAACATAAATTGTATTTTTACACACCATACAAAAGGAATGGATGGTAAATACATCATGTATCTCCTGTAAAGAAGAAGTGATATGAAATTTCCTTACCTGAACTATCCATTTGATGTGTGGTCATTATACTCTTGTATAGTGGTTTAAAATATGTAACTGACTAATAAAATAAATAAAATATTGTTCATAATATTATATATCCTCTTTTTATAAATTTATATTACCAATTTCATAACAATATTTCATTATTTTCAATATATCATGTTTTAATTTCCAGGTTTTCTCAAGTATGTTTGGACTTGTTATTTGCTTCTCCTATTTCATAGATCATTGTTTCATTATCTACAGAATGTATAAAAAGACATAATTATACTATATATTGTTACAACTCAATACTTTTATCAAAGTAATACCCTTTTTATAATTATTTTACATAGTATATCTCATACAATCACATTAACAACACAATAAAAAAATTCAAATTAATAATTAATAAAATAAAATGCATTTTGAGTAGTTAAGGAACATATACCAAAGGAATAGAAACATGATCTTTCTAATAGTAACATGAATATTTTGAATAGTGAACTAGAAAATTGAATAGTTACCTCATCAATGAAACTATAAATAAAATCTATCTATATTTTATTTTACAATATGATATAATTATATCACATTATAGGTAAATACATATTTTATAAATTAGTAATTATTTATATGTATTTTTGTTAAGTCATAAATATTTGACTATAATTTTATGAAAAATTTATTCATATAATTTAAAAATAATTTTTGTAAAATTTATTCATAAATTAGTATTTTTATTTCTTATGATTTTAATATAATTTTATGACACAATAGTATATTTATTAATTTTATATAAATGAAGTTATAATTATAAATTATGTATTTTATAAGTAAATATTGATTTTAATTAACATTATAATTTATCTTTTATAAAATTATTTTCATATAATGCATTACATTTTTTCATTCTATACGTTGACAAATGGTTAGGGTGATTTTTTGGGATTTATCAAAAATACAAAAATATTTTGTGAATATTGAAATATAATAATTTCCAATATAAGTAAATAAATGAATAGTTGAGTCTTTCTTGAGTCATTGGTGATATAAAAGACCATTGGATGTAATTTAATGAAATAATTACTTTATTTAGTCTCAATTATCAACACTATTTATTTTATTGATTAAAATAATAATGTATTGAGTAAAATAATGAGAATAAACGCCTCTCCTCCACTAAAAATGCAACATTTTCCCCTTAGATTTCTCAAGCCTTGATCCTGGTCTAAATTATGCTAAAATATCCCCCAATTTCCTTCCCCTAATTCAATGATATTTTTTATTAATTAAATAAGAAAAACAATCCCTTAAAGAGGTTCTCAAGAAGAAGGAATCAAGAGGTAAAACCCTCTTCTATTTCTTTTAATTTCTTTTCATGTTTTGTTCATTAATTTTTCTCTGGTCACCTCCCATCATCCAAATTGAATGATAACTTCATTTTCGTAAATATAATTAAATATAGTGTTTATAATTTAATTGCTCTTTAAAATATCTCTTTCCACAAATATCTATTCTAAAAATTAAAACACCATATGTTATGTGTTAATTCATCACATTTAAGGATGAATAGGTTCTCAATTTCCATTACCATCTTCAATGATTGTCATGAAATCATTTTTATTATTGTACCAGATTATTATATATGTGTTATATATTATTTAATGTTCCATAATCATTTTATATACCTAATATTAATATATGAATGAAAATGTGTTTGATGTGATCGCAAACCTCCAAAATAAACCCAAATTATTATCATTAACAATGTATCAAATGAATCATCCATACGATATAAAACCAAATTAAATATAAAACTCATTTATACTCTAGAATATCATTAATCATATATAATTTTAATTCTTGATAACTTACCTGACATTATATGACATTTCATACATGTACACATGTAAACCTAACATGAAAACCATGGAAACCAATACCCCAAAACAATGAAATGAATCCTCAAAACCCATAAAAAAACTATAAATGGACATAATAAATTTCTAAAAATATAAAATAACTATATAAATGGATCTATTATTATTAAATTAATATTTATAATTTCATTTTCCAATACATTATTATCAAATGAAGATCCCTTTCACACCAAAGGTAAGGGATTCTACCCAAACCTCCTTTATTCGTTCTGAATTTTATTTCTACATTTTTACAAAAAATAAATTCACTTTTATTTTCACAAATATATTCTAAATTCTTGGTATATATGAAAAACACAAGTATCAATATCTGATCATCATTCTTTTTCTAGGATGTAAATGTTTTTAAATGGTTCCAAACTCATTTCTTTCTCATAAACAAAATCCAAATTTAAGTGAAATTCATAAATTCTTACCCAATTTCAAATACACTCTATATTCTATTATTAGATAATAATAATTTTTTAAAAGAGCCCATTTTATTGTTAAAATAATCATTATTCACCTCTAGTTTGTAGAAAATATTTTTCACATTCCTTATTTAAGTGATCTAAAATATTTTCCATAAACCGCACTAAAATGTTTTAATTCTATAAAAATATGTTTTACATGTAATGACTGCATCTTGACATCACTACTCATTAACTATGAAAATTTTCCATTATGTATGTTCATTTATCACTCATTCCTTATTTTCATTGATACTTTTATGATACATCCATTCATTATTCTTTATGAAATGATTATGACACCCATTTCATTCCATGGGTTACCCTTATGTTTAAGTTTGATTAATTATGTGTGATTATTTATCATATTCATGAACATGTTATGATGGGTTTTCCCATTTAGTTCTATAATTAATTGTCTAATGTTTAGTCTCATGAGATATTATGTGCATCAGTCTTGGTGGTTAGCCTCAACTCGTTCTACATGTCCAAATATCTTAGTGGATAGCCCAGACTCATCATGCGCTATGTAAAATAAGCCTTGACTTGTGATAATGTCAAGTTTTATGATGGTTTCAAATTAATAGGATTCCATGATTATGTGATCACTTTTTATGATTCTATAAAATTAAACATATTCCATTCCTTTTTATATCACTATGTTATTCTTTCTATCCCATCTAATAAGCTTTATTATTATGTTCATTCCCTTAATATGATTTAGCTCATATATTTGTTCATGTTATCCCCAGGTTATGCTATGCCAATGTAACAGCTCAAAATATGTTTTTAGCTATTTTGATGTTGAAATAAAATATGTTCATTGTTATGAATCATGGTGTATAATTATGTACGTAATCTACAAGAAATTATACATTACAATCCTTCACATGTATTTTTTTGTTTAATTATGATTAAAATCATATAATGGTATATGTGAAGAATTGGGTGGATATAGTTTGTATCAATGTCAAAATATTAGTTTTTTTTTGAGATTAATAATAGATCACGTTATTAATAAAAATAAATATAAGAATATGTCTAATAAAACATCCATAAATTTTGGTAATTATTGAATAAGAGGTTTATTGTGGAAGTACATCATTGTCTATATACTACAAGTGGATGTGGCTATTGCCTAGATGTACATAGGAATTTAAACTCTGGCAGTTTGTTTTACTCCTAAATTGGGGCAACCAGATACCTGACAATAAGCCTTAATGTTCATCTAGAGTGGCACTCCTAGGGTATTTTCTCTAGTAAATTCATAAGCTCATTATAAAATATTATTAAGGGAATAAAGAAAACAACCTTAAGAATATATGTTCCAAAATAGATCATTGATAGCCTATATTGAAAACATGGTAATCAAAATTTAGAATATACTTATAATTTTATATTTTATCTTTTTATATTTAAATATCCCTTATTATTATTATTATATAAGTATTCAATCCACCAAATTTCACTTTATTTTTATAGCTAATGGAGGGAAATAGAAAAACACACTAAAACAGTCATTGTGATTAGCAATGTGATGATTCATATAATGATATTCTGAATATGATAGGAATGGGTGCTCAAAACATTTTGATATTACCTTCTTATCTAGCTCATGTTATGAATAATAATGTGAATTGTTTCTAAATACCTCCTTCCAAAGTATATATAAATTTTTCATTGAATCATTCATTCAGAAAAAGCCTTTAATGTTTAATCAATATTCTGATCCCCCTATAGGAATAATGGATTGATTCCTTTGAAAAGATACTCTATGTCCTACATTATATATAAGAAGTCAATGTTTTACTGGTGGTCTATCATTTTGATTGGGAAGATAATTTTTGGTGGAAACTGTTCAAAAATATGATATCCATGGAGGAAATTACCTGCATGGATTAAAGAAGAATTCATGAAAAAAAATTCAATAAATATTTTCCTCGATCCCTTCATCTCAAGATGGAATGTTAGTTCCCTACACATTACTAAAAGGAAGATGAGGATATCAGGGCCTATGAAGAATAAAGTACATGTATTTCATGATATACCTCTGGTATAGTCATGATCACCAAAATCTAGTTGGATTGCATCTTTGGTAGAATATAGTTGAGTCTATGAAAAAAAATTGTTGATTAAAACATCAAAAGTTATGAGTAGATTGTCCATTGTTCCCTTAAATTTGAAATGGAGATCAGAGACTCTCAATAGTGTCATGGTCCCAGGGAAAAATAGAGGAAAATAGAGTCCAATATGGTTGGATCAGTAAATAAAACCCATGATAGAAACATGACTGAAACTCCCACACCTTAAAATTCAGTGAAGAATCGTCCTAGGATGATTCTAAAGGGAACAAGGAAATAAGTAAAAGTTGGATGAATGGGGTATCTGGCTAAGAAAGTATGATTTTTTATAAATAATTCAACTTATTTGAAAAAATAATGGAATGATTAGGTCAAAACTCATCTTATAGGGAACTGTTCTTACAACAAGGAACATCAGCATTTTTAAATCCAATTCCTTAAGCCCAAGCTTTTCTAAGGTAATCAACAACAAACTCAATGGAAACAATTATGAGAAGATATGATCACTACTGATGAGTTGGATCCAAACAATGATCTGGTGATTGGTATGTTGGTTATTTATACACAAATTTAAAAACTAATAGCTGATGCTAGTTCGACATATTATTTCATATCTTGAATGTTTAGTAAAACTATTAAAACAATAAAAAAATATAAATATTTAATTACCTGTTTGAACTTCTAATTTTTAAATTATTGCATGAAAAAAACATTACTCCTCTCTGGGTTTTATTTTTGGACTGAACCTCCCATCAAATATTGACTTACATCCATTGGTGGAGTTTTATTCTATTTTTGGAATGGATTTGATATCTTTATATAAATAAAACACTAACTATCAGAATATGAAGATCACTCTCCACATTCAAAAGCATACTCAAATTATTTTAATGTGTAATGAGTAAGTTGAATCTTATTCTGAATCATTATCTCATGTCTAGAGATTACTACCATATGAGAAATCATATATCAATCAAATTATTGAGAAAAATCAGACTATCATTCTCAATGGAATTACCATTACGAGGGATTAGATGAGTGTATTCCTTGAATAATTTCTTGTTCATTCACCTAATAAAGAGATCGATATATCTATTGTAATTTATCCTATATGTCTAACTATATCAAATACACCTCATCGAATGTCCATAATTGTGCTTGATTATCTGAAGAATCAGTTACAAGAGAATCTAGAAAAAAAATTTATACACCTGAGTGCTTCACTATTGGGTGAACCAATCCTCTTTTACAAGAATAAAGTTGGATCAATGCACCTATTCATTAATTATAATGAGAATATTATGATCACAACAAAGATCTTATGTCCACATAATTGTATAGATGACTAGTTTGATCATTAATGTAGGGGAAATTATTTCCCTAAGGGGGACCTTTGGTCTGAATATAACTTATTAATGGAGAAGCTATAATATATTACCAAAACTAACATTAGAATATGTTATGAAAAATAAGAGTTTTTATTGATTAACTACGGACTCACTAATGCGCAAATAATATTCATGGACATAATGAATAGATTCATTAGGGACTACCTAGAATATATTTTAGTGGTCTTTATCGATAATATTCTGATATAATTTATGAGAAATGAGTAACAAGAAATGAATTTGAATACTAAGTCATTGAGTTTGCGAAGGGAACAACTCTATATAAATTAATGTACATGTGTGTTCTTGGTGGGGGGGTGTATCATTCATGGGGTATGTTATTACTAGAAAATGGATATTTATGGTCCCTTCCATGACAATGGAAATCAATGAGTGGACCATAACAACTTATAAAATATATATCCATAGTTTACTTGGCCTTACTGGGTATTTCGAATCATCTTTGACTTAAAAAGGATGGACCTAAGAATCATATTGGGTGGAACTTACTCTATCCTTTATCAAATGATTTATCAACCATACATCATATAGGAATAAATTATTTTCAATGAAATGATGTTGAAATTTAGAAAAATGTGGAAGATATTAAGAATATAATGTCCTCCGAGATTAAGATTGATGAGGATGGAGCCATAATATGTGGGTCATGACTATGTGAAACATCCAATCCATTGATAGTGGAAGAGCATATTAATGACTCACATATCTCTATCTTATCTGTTCACCGATGGAGGAAAAAGATGTATCGAGATCTCTTGGAGAAAGTTTGGTGGGTCAATATGAAAAAGGATATCACTAAATATATATCAAATTTCTCGGTACATTAGTACGTGAAGTATGAAAGGTAAATGTTTAAAGGTGTGTTGCAACCGTTACCCATACCAACATGGAAATGGGAAAACATCACTATGGACTTTTCATTGGACTTCCAAATACATATAGTGAAAAAAATGTTATAGGGGATATTGTGGATGATCTGAAAATTATAGCATACACTATCACAATTTTAGAGGGCTTATCACTTGATAAATTTTCCTGGATATATGTCAATGGAGTGGTATAGTTCATGGGTACCACTATTGATTGAATCTCATCGATATACAAGATTCATCTTGATGTAATATGAAATTATCCAACATGCTTGATGTACTAAGATGATCTTCATTATGGTATATCATCTTGAAACTGATGCCCAATATGAGCGAACTATTCTGAAACTAGAAATCATGTTGACAAAATGATCTATGGAATTCGATGGAGGATGGGACCAATATTTTCCTCTAATTGAGTTCCCTTAAAACAATAGTTTCAGCATCAAAATCCCAATTGGTCCACATGTAGCCCTTAATGGGAAAAGTTGCAGAACACTGGCATGCAGGAATGATTTCCTTGAATGTAAGATTCTATGACTTGAAATGTTCTATGAAATGGTGGAGAAGGTGAAAAAATTCTTCAACACATCAATGTATCCCAAAGTCAAACAAAGTGACTATAAAGAAATAAATTATGTGATCTAGAGTTTAATGATCAATACAAGATATTACATTACATATCTGGTTGGATGATAATCAAGAGGATTGGAGAGATAGTGAAGATAAGTCCCAAGTACATCGGCTAATTGGAGATCCCTGATTGTGTCAGAGCTGTGGCATATCGACTTGAAAATCCACCAAACATGTTTCATGAATAGGATTTATTACACATATCCCTAATGATTATGTACATATCAAACCCCTCTAAAGTACTAAATTAATAAACGGTATAGTTATAGAATGATCTTTCTTATGAGGAGCATCCAGTAAGAAGATCTTGGATCGTAAAGATAATTTTTTGTGCAAAAAGACTACTCACTTGGTCAATGTACTATGACAGAACCAGATGTATGAAGTGGAAACAAGATTAATAGATGAACTGATGAAGTAAAATTAGCCACACATATTTTCAACATAGAATTTAAAGGCAAATTTTAAGGGTGAAATTTCATAATTGGGGAAGAATGTAACAACCCAAAGCATGTATTAATTGTGTTCCCATCTTATAATTATTTCATATAATATAATGACATACATTGGCTTTAATAATTAAATGAATGAATTATAAATTAATAAATGATGAAAAAAATGTATGTCTATATGTTAAGGAATGTGTACCAATGAAATAGTAACATAAAATTTTGAATGGTAACACGACCATTTTGAATAGTCAACCAGAAAATTTAATAGTAACCTCACTAATGAAATTATAAATAAAATTTATCAATATTATAATTGTCAATATGATATAATTATATCAAAATATAAGTAAATTAATAATTTAAAAATAATTAATTAAGTGTTGGAAATTTTTTAAGTAATAAATATTAAATTTAATCATTATAACTAATTTAATTATTTAAAAAAATTATTTTCATAAAATTTATTCACATATAATTATTTTTATGTTTTATTATTATATTATAACTTACATAATTTGTCAATTTGATATAAAATTATTTATAGTTATGAAATAAATATTTTTCATGTAAATGATAATTATATTTAAAATTAAAAATTATCATATTTAGAAAATTAATTTCATATAATTATGTTAATTTTTTAATTATAAACATTGAAAAATGGTAAGGGTTAATTTTTTAAATTTTTCTAAAATACATGACTTTGTGGTGAACAATAAAATACGGTAATTTACAGTATAAGTACATAAATGATTTTCTAAGTAATGGATTATGTAATTTACCATTGGTTAGAATTCACATTCACTAATAAAACTTTTATTCTCAATAATAACCACTATTTATTATAATGAGAAAATATAATCAAATATTGAGTAAAATAATGACAAAACACCTCTCTACTCCACTATATTTACATCCTGGCCACCTCTTCTTCTCACACCTCTCAAACCTCGATCCTTGACCAAATTGTACTCAAATATCATTTGATGCACCCCCCCCCCCACATAGCTATGAGTTTTTATAATACTAAATTACGAAAAACAGTCCCCTATGAAGGTTTCATGGAGAAGGAATGAAGAGGTAAGACCTCTTTATTATCTTTTAATTTCATTCCATATTCCATTCTTTTGTTTTTCTCTCCTTACCAACGCTAATAAAAATAGTATAAAAAATATAGTAACCTAAATATACTATAATATTGTTACAATAATTGAATAATTCAACATAAACATTCTTTACCCCACTTTTTATAACAAAAAATGTAAACATCATTCATGATGTGATAATTTATCACAATAAAGGATGATAAAATTTTGAATTTCCATTGCCATCTTCATGGATTTTCATGAAACAATTTTTATGGTGTAACTAGATGATAATATATTCATCATATATAATTTAATGTTTTTGAATCTTTTTTAATACATGATAATAAATTATGAAAAAAAGTAAGTTTGTTTGGATCGATAACCTCCAAAATAATCACAATGTATTATCATTAAATATTTATCGAATTATTCACCATCATTAAATATAAACAAATGATATATAAGGTGAATATATATTATGTAAGATCATTAATTACATTTATGATGAATTTTGGATAATTAACTTGACATAACACAACCTTTTTATAATAATACTATTAAAATAATCATGAAAACCAAGGAAACAAATGCTCCAAAATGATGATCTTTATCCTCTTAACCCTTCTAAAAGTACATAAATGAACTTAATAAGGTTATAATAAATAAAATACACTTATAAAAAGTTATATTATTATTAATTAATGAATTTATTTTTATTTTCCAGAACATTAATATCAGATAAACAGCACCTTCAGACTTCAGGTAAGGGAATCCACCAGAACATGCATTATTCCTTCAAGTTATTCATTCTCTCTTTTTACCCAAATGAAAGTATATTTTATTTTTATTTTAAAATTATAAATACCTTGTATGTGTTTAAAAATATTGTCTCAACATCTCTTCATCCATATTTATTTGGGAAATACAAGTCTTTAAAGGGTCCCCTAATCAATTCTTCCCGATAAGCAAACCCGATTTTAAGGGAACCTCCACATTTTTTACCCAATTTAGGGTTCTCTATATACAATATTTTATCCATAAATACTTTTATAAAGTATCTCATTTTATTATTTTAAAATTATAGTTTCAATTTTAGTTTTATATAAAATATTAATCCCTTTTAATCATTAAATTGTCTTTAATATTTTCTTTTCACCGCACTAAACTATTATAATTCTAAAATACTATGTTTACAGGATATCAAAACATATTAAAATAACTAATAACGTTTTTTTATATTTTTATTTTTTAATTTAAATGTTTTATTTAATTCTATTCATTCAGGGACACTTTTATTATATGCCCAATTAGTATACTTTATGAAATAATTATGACACCCAAGTAGTTCCTTGGTTAACACTTAGGATTATGAATAATTTAATATTTATTATTATTTATGTGGAAAACATATTCATTAACATTTTATGATGAGAGATCCTAGATATCACTCTAATGGATTGGTAAATGTTTAGTCTCGCGATATGTAATGTGCCATAGTCTTAGTGGTTTGCCTTGACACATGCTTCATGTGAAAAGATATTGATGGTTAGCCTTCACTCGTACTCATCAATATGAAACTATCCTTAACTCATGAAAAATTAATGATTTATGTTTCATAAAAATTACAATGATTTTATGATTATGTGATCTTGTGTTCTGAATCCTTATATTTAATCATGTTCCATGGCTTTTTAAGTCATTATGTTATGCCTTTAAACCCATGTGATATGGTTTATTTATTTTTGATTATTTATATACTCAGAATTTATATCATCACATGTTTCTTGGTATCCCTAGGTTATCCTATATCAATTTAATGTTTCAATATATGTTCATATATATTTAATATGATTAAAGGAAATATGTTCTTATTTTAGAATCATGATGTATAATTATGTACCCAATATCCATGACATTATACTTTATGATTCTTGGAATTTATTTTTTTGTTTTAATTACGATTAAAATCATTTACTAATATTTGTAATGGCCTGTATAACTATATATATTCAGTTCATATTATTTATAATAATCTATAATTCTTGGACATATCAAATGAAATACATTGTTCACGGAGAGAGTAGGTCATACGATAACATGAACGCTACATTCATTTCTATGTTCTATTAAAATAATTAAATGTAAATTATATATGTATATTATAGTTCCAATATCATATATGATTTATATATATTTCATAGTTTTATTAATAACAACCTTTTTACATTTTATTTATGTCATGAACAAGTCACATCGCTTTGTGGTGGCATTAGTCCACACTTCCTCAAATAAAATCATTATATTTAAAAAACATTTAAATCATAAATATATTTTCTAAATAAAAATATTAAAACCATAAAAACTTTTTAAATATCATATATATCTTCTATGAATAGATTATCTATCATAATAGCCTACATGATAGGTATTAAAGGAAAAAATGAGCAATCATTGTTTCATGAGGCAATAGTCCGCCATACACTGAAACAATATGTTTGTTTCCCATTGGATGGATGTGTGTGAATGTGTGAGAATAAATAATAACATTATAAATACATAAATATTTATAATATTGTTTTTGTTATGTAATCATGTAATTAAAATACTATAGAGAGTGTAGATGCAAAAGAAAGATAAGAGAGATTGTTGGAAAATGTTACACTAAAATCAGGTAACTATATTTCGTTTTTATCAATGGGGTTCCTTGTAATGATTTATTCCCAAATGAAATAATTTATTTAGAGTAGTAGGATTTTATGATTCTATTTTGGAAGATCTATGTTAAATCCATGTTTTTATAGTTTTTAAGAAGTGGGAGAAGCAATGGCCTTTTATAGTGGAGGAGGAGTGGAACTCGTGAAATATTTAGAAAAATGAATTCAATACATGTTTGTTCACATTGAAAGAGGCTATAATAATGGATAAAATTCATGAAAATTGGGGGTATGGTCTAAATATAGTAATTTAATATCTCTTGGACAAGTGTATTTGTTGTCTTTGTCCTTAAGGTTACGGTTCGGTCTCATATTATTATTAATTTAACCTTAATCGTTCTAATTAATTTTAATCATGTGCACTAATATTTTTAGTAAATTTATCAAATTATTTTTAAAAATTATAAATTACAATAATTCACAAAATGAAATCTATTTTTCCAAATTAGAGTCACACAAATTTCAAATTCATATCGTAGGTGGGAAAATAATGCAATTTTTTAAATTAATAATTTTTTAAATATGTTATTTTTTTAAACTCAATTTCAAATAGAAATTGAATTCAATTAAATAAACATAAATTAATATATAATAAAATAATCTAATAATAATTTTAATAAAAAATAAAATAAAATTTATCTTAATATTTAAATTATATGCAAATGATGTTTTGAACTGGAATTTTGTATTTTTCATAATTTATTAAAAAGGAATCTTCAAAGGAAAATACAGAAAATACACCATAAGATAAAATTTATACTTATATTCCAAAGATGAAGATTATTTTGAAATATTAAATAAATAATAAGGGTAAATTTTTATTAAAATTGGGTTCCCAATTTAATGGTGGTAATTTTTTTTATCAAAATATTAGTTTTTATTTGTGAGATTGGGTTTGTTGTCATCTATTTCATATCAAACCTTATGGATGATTATAAAAAATGTTTTATTGCATATGTAACTTTTATATTTCATTAAAATGAATCTCTAATTGTGATTAATTTAGATTATCTAGACAAATCTCCTTTTGAATCATTAAAATAATAGTAATATTTCTTTTTATAATAATTTCGTTCTTAAATTTTTTTATACTTAATTGGTAAACAACGAACACATTTTATATTTATATGAAATTAAATTTCCATAATTTTGTTAATACAATTCATTATTAATGATTTAAAGTATTGGTTATATCATATAATATTAAATATTTCTGCTTCAATAACATATCATTGTCTAGTAATATTCGGCCTTGTATGTATTGTATGCTGTCAAAGAAAGCCAGTCTTACTTGTAATAGAATTTTTTACTATGTTTAATATATTACCATAATTAAAATTAACATATTCTAAAAAATTATTTCACCAGAACGCAGGGTGCTACATTCCGCCCCACATAAAAATTAAATTTCCCCCCAAACTTTTTGTGGGACATCAAAGGATTTACATTTGAAAGTTACATTAATAGAATCCCTCACCATAAAAATGAATACTAAAACCTACATTTAAAGTGAATTGATTAAAACATAATGGTAACCCAATGTAACATATAAATAGGTTTCCACATAGGAGAACATAATTTGTATGTTAAAATATGGATATGAAATAGAAATATAATAATATTAATCTTATGGAGAATGATAGAAAACATGGGAAGGAGAAAGATAAGAATCAGACATCTATAAATCATTGACTATTAAAGGGAACATTTGATTAATTGGAAAATAAGGCACCATGATAACCATTTTAGTTTCAATATATTATCCCTATGTTTGAATAATTTTCATGAAATTTAATACTTACATGAATTCATTCCCTTTAATATGTAAACTATATATAATTGTTCTTGTCTTAAAAAATTTCCACATCACCCCTTTTTCAAAATGGTAATTATGTTTTTCATTCCTAAAGCAATAACAGGTCATTGGATCCCTCATAAGTCATCCCATATCACTTCAGTTATCATAATCACTAACTTCATAAAATAGGTTGTCCAATATGAATAAACCCACATGTAGTGAGATAAATATTCAACCTCATAATCATTATATGAGGTTTTACTTAAACATCCAAAAAATGATTATCCTTATAAAACATATGATTGATGAAAATTAAAAAAATTAAAAATAATGATAGTAAATCTAGTTAACAATGATCCCCATAAGTCATTAGGTATCCTTATGTTTTTACCTCCCAAACATGTGAATATCCTCATCGTATATTCTCATAAAACATGGTAATGACCAGAATTACCATAAATACATATTGAAAACATTTATGATTCTTTATTCCAAATGATACAATATATATTCTTTAAATACCTTACATTGTAAAGATCATTCTGGATGGAATAGAATACATTTTCAATATATCCCTTAATAAAATATCAATATTCTAATTCATCATTCTATAAAACATATCATTTTAAATACATAATGAATATATATACTAAAAATGGTTATATATTTCATGATTCATATTAAAAAATCATATAATTCCAAAACATAATTACTACATTCATCCAAAATTATTCCTACACCATTAATTATGATTCTTCAACTAATTATTTATTATATCTTTCATATAATGTATGACTCATTTATTAAGGTTCCGCAACCTTAATATAATCAGGATTCTTATGATAAATATAAACAATAATAGAATAACATAACATACCTTTTACATGTAGTTTTCAGTCTCTTTATCTTCATAATTATAACGAATAATCATACCACATTCCTTATTCCCTTTGTGATACTTCCACTTGGGAAATCAATTTTTATATTTCACATAATTTCCAAATCCAAAACATTTAAATTTAGCCGCGTTACTTCTACTTCTCTTCATTAGCTAAAACAAGAATGTATGGGGGGAGAAACCCATATCATAGATGAATGCTATATAACCATGAACATATATATATATAAGATGTATACATGGTGACATCATCCTCAATATATGACACATTCTGTTTATCTTATGTTATTAATTTTAATATATTTTTCAAATCCTTCATAATTGATTTTGAATATTTTGTGTATTTCAAAAGAATATCTCTCTAGAGTGTTATTCTATGTGTGTTGTAAAGACCATTATCATATAATAGATTACCCTAATTTATGGCTAAATGGTATTTTATGAGTTTTTACTCCAGGTTTCATCTATTCTAGAGTCATATACAATTTTTTCTATCTAGATATGTAGGTAATTATAGGAAACCACTAACTCTATCCTTTACCAAAATTCCATAACATGTTACCAAACATTAAGTCATCCATATACTAATCCTTAGAGGAGTCCCTATTCATATCTTAATAAAAATACATAGTGATCTCACTAATGTTTTTATCCATGTTTCTAAAGGTTAATTGAACCATCTTTTTAATAGAAACTATGACGAACCATCCTTAACATAAATGAAATTAAAAAACTCTTATAGAATACATAAAACATTAACAAAACAGACACACAAGACCATATTACTTTATTACCATCATATAAAAGAAATAAAAATATTCTATATCAATGAAATTTCTTCAAGGTTTCCCATAAATATTACCCCCTTAATAATACATCTAAAAAAATTTATTCAGAATATAGGGAATGGAAACACAAGAAAGGGGTTGGCTCAAATGTTCTGTAAGGGATAATAAAGTAAATGGGTAAATATAAACTGAACACTTTTGTATGAAACAATGATCATGAAAATTAGGTGCCTATAACATTAATATCCAAAATCATAACCATTAATCATGGAATATATATTTTTAGTTCATAATACATGAATAATAAGGAAATAATGAACAAGATCCATTAGATCATAAAATAAGAATAAGAATTGGAATTGTGGGAGACCCACACGAATAGAAAGATCACATGTTAAGGAATCCTACCATGGACTTTATAACATGATAGGAATGGGTTAATCACAGTGTACCTTTTTTGGGCATATTATTCCCACCCTTGTACCCTGTTGTTTCGGTCTTGGGATGTCCCCTCATGTACCCTTTTGTTTTGGGATTGGGATGTCTTCTCATGTACCCTCTTGTGTCAGTCCTTTGATTCCCTCAAGTGTAACCTTTGGGATAAAAAACAATTATCATTTTCCAATGAATTAAAGGGAGATATATGCCCCATGCATATCATAATTAAATAATATATATATGTGACACAAAATATTAAAAAATTATATCATGACCCCTGAAATGAAATGGGTTTCAATATCATGAAACCATCACTTAACATATTGAAAAAGACATGGGTTTCATAATCATTAAATCAATGAATAATTTGTAAAAATAAGTGGGTTTCAAAGACATATAACCTCTCAATGGGAAACAAAGATCGTAAAAATCATTCTACAAGACATAAACAACTAATGAAAGTATTTTGAATGAAAAAATTGAATCATTTACCTAGAAAGGAATGTGTAACACCCCCAAATGTTATTATATATGGGGAAATAATTTATAAATATCATATCCAAATAGGTTATTAAAAAATTATCCTTTATATTTTATAAATTATAAATAAAATGAAAAACCATTGGAATTTTTTTTAAAAATAATCATAAAATTTTATTAAATAATCATTGAAAATATTTTTAAATCACTTTTTCCTTGGGAAAAATGGAGAGGATCATAAAAATCAATTTAAATTTATTTTTCATTTATAAAATATGAAATAATTATGAAATTTTTTGACAAATTTTTTTTTTGAAAATATATAATAAAAAAAATTTCAAAAAAATTATTCTTTTTAAAATGAAAATAAATATTCAATAATTAATGGCGGTTAAATCTATACATGTCTTACGAGGTAAAAAAAATTATTCCTTTTGGATGGTAAAAAGGCTAGAAAAATGCATCATTCACAAAGGGATAAGAATATTCCTTTGAAAAAATTGGTAATATAAACTTGGGTAAATATTCATTTAAATGATCATAGAATATTATTAGAATATTCTGGGAGACCATTCATTGAATGAATAGTTTTTATGGAACTTAAATTTTGGACTGAATAGAGGGTAAAGTTGAGATTTCTTAAAACACTTTCTTAACCATATTATGTTTCGATGAGTAGAAAACACAACGAAAAAATAAATATATCAGGAATAAAATATTATAAGAAAAATATTTAGAGTTATTAAGGTATGGATCATAAATTTTTTTCTATGGAAGTATAAACATAAATAATCCCAAAAAGTGATGAGATTGATTCAATAAACTACTTCTTTATGGTAAATTAGAAAAATAATACCAAAGTAATAAAATGGAATTACATGAAGATTAAAATACAATTAAAATAAAAATATTTATGGTATAAAATTTCATAGGAAGTATTTACACATCATGAAAAAATTTAGATGCATACCATGTCATGTGTCTCTATGATAGAAAACTGAGACCAATTTTATTTTATAATTTGGTAACTTTTGAATCATAATCCCAATAAAAAATTTCATAAAATGAATATATATAGATTCCTAAGGTATTATTTATTAGAATAGTATGATTTATCCATGTTCTGTATACACACCACTCCAAAGGAATTGTTTATGAATATATCCTGTATCTCTCCGAAATGATAAGTGAGGTGAAATTCTCGTTCCTTGACCTTAAATTTGTTGTATGTTAATTATACTCATATATAGTGGGTTAAAATATGTCACTCACTTATACCAAAACCATATTATTTTTTATAATATTATATATAATATTATTATAATTTCTTAATACCTATTTTTTAATAATCCTTCTTATAATTTCACTTTTTCATGTCTTAATTTCATAGTCTCATCATGTGTATATTTACTTGTTATTTGATTATCCTATTGCTAAGATCATGATATTATCAACTCCAGAATTTAAAACATGACATAATTATATAATCTATTATGTAAAAATGTATTTTTAAAAATCAATATGGTTTGGAGATAAGAAATGAAATGCACTATTCATGGAGATGGTAGGCCGTACGTACACATTAACAGTACATTTATTTATTTATTGTAAGAAAATATTAAAGTAAATGAAATATTTATATTATATTTCCAGTATAATATGTAATATATATCATTAAATTTTTTTTTAAATACCATCCTTTTTAAATTCCATTTATTGTATAAACGAGTCACACTCATTTGAGTGGGCGGTAGTCCACACTTTCTCAAAACAAATTCGTATTTACACAAGATGTAATTCTTAAAGTAATTTTCTAAATGATAATTAAATATTCCTAAATAATATATATATATCATATATGTCATATATAGATTTATTTTCTTTCATAATTCACAGTATGAGTGGTGGTAATGGGAAAATGAAAGATCATCATTTCCTAAGGTAGTAGGTCTCTATATATAGAAATAGTACATTCTTTACCCAGTAAATGGTGGTGTGTGAATGACTATATATAAATAATAACATATAAGTAACATATTATACAGTGTATTCAAGTTTTATTTATCTAATCATGGAATAAAAAGTTGATAGGGGGTGGATGATAAAATTTTAGAAAAGAGAGATTGTTAGAAAACATTAAGTAAAATCGGGCAACTCCTTTCGGTTTATTCTAAAGGGGTTCCTTAGAAAGGCATTCATCATAATGAAAAGATTTACGTTTTAGGTAATGTGTTCTTGGAATCTATTTGGTCATATATTTGATGATACTATGTGGTTTGAGATGTGTGAGGATGTTCATGAAATAGTTTCCTCCAATAATGGAGGTGAAGTGATACTATTGTTGTATTTTGAAAAAAGAATTACATACAAGTTTTTTACATTTAAATTAGCTCCAATAATGGGCCCAATTTTATAAAATAGTGTATAGGGTGTATATATTTCCATAAAAGTGATCTTGGGAACTTTTATTGGTCGTTTTGGTCATTTATGTTATGGTTTAGTCCCTTATTATGCTTAATTTATCCTTCACCGTTTAAATTTATTTTAATCCCTTTCACCACTTGTATTGGAAAAAATAGATTTGGATTTATTTGACCTTATAAATTATCTTTATTCCAAAAATGGAATACATTTTTCATAATTCCTTTCACATATGTGACAAAAATTAATTGAAAATGAATCCTATAAGCAGGACGACAATGCAAGTTTTCAAATAAAAAATGCACAAATGTTTTCTATGTGTTTATATTAAATATAAAAATTAAATTTATTAAGTTAACTAATGTGTATTAATTGATTAAAATTATATCTAATTAATCTTTAAAAACAATATAAAACATTATTTATCATTATAAATAAATTATAAGGATAAACACTTTTGAACAAAAACTAAGAAATTTTTAACTATTTGTTAAAAACTAATTATTCACAGATAAATACCACAAATTCACCATAAGATAATTTTTATGTTTCTTTCCCAAAAAAATAAGATTATTTTGAATGAATAAATTTATAAAACCGTTAATTTTTTTACATAAAATTGATCCCCCCCTTAAAAGGATGTAAATTTTCTTTTATAAAAATATTAGTTTTTATGTGTGAAATTCATTTTTTTCTCATATTATTCCTATGAAACCCAATGGGTGAAAATAAAAATTATTTTATTGAATATGTAATATATATAATTCACTAAAAATAATCAATAATTCTGATTAATTTATTTTAACCAGAAAAAACATATTTGCAAGCATGAAAATAATAATAATATATCTTGTTATATTCATTTGGTTCATGGTTTAATTAATAATTAATTGTTAAACAATAAATTAATTTTATATTAATTTAAACTATAAATTTTAAAAATATAGATAACACTATTCATATCTATTGATTTAATTGATATTTAATATATTATTATATTAAATAATACCATTTTAATAATATATCATTGTCTTTAATATTCAGTCTTACATGAAGTGTAAGCAATAGAAGAAAGTCAATCTTTCATTTAACACAATATCAATAGGTGTGGTTTGAATTAAATGAAATATTATATATTATATATATTTATGATATTAAATATAATGTAATGTATCTGGTTGTTATATTCCCCCCATCACTAGTTGTGTGTAACAAACACAATATGGGTGTTTGTGTAATTCAATCCAATTTGGTGTCGTGTATCGCATGCCACGATGGATTCATGTGAGAGGATTTTATGAAATAGTATAATTGAATACATCAATAAATATTAATTTATTCAACAAAAATATCATAAAAACATTGTGTGTCACAAGACGTCATGGTGGGATTGGGAGTGAAGTTGAGTACTTTTTGGTACATCATCCTCCATGTGCAGTGTTATTTTTAATTATTCCTGACTTAGGATTATTTCATGTTTTGTATTGTGGAAACAATCTGATTATTATATAATCACATTTTTTCTTTCCTTATCATTTATTATCCTATATGTTTATTCAATTTCCAAGCCATTTAATGTCATCATGTTGTGACTTATAACCCATGTACTTCTTTTAATTCTAATGTTTATACCCTTATAAGTATTTTTATCTCATTCCATTGGTTCATGTATTCCGTCAATTATCCAATGATGAGGTTGGAGCTCATGGATGTTAAGAGATGTTTATGAATGATTAAAATTAGTATTATTTATTATATTTCCATATTTTCAGTTTTATATATCTAATCATCCACTACTAAAAAACCTCCTATAGCGACCGCCAAAAGCAGTCGCAATAGGGCTCTAGCGGCCGCCCAGCGACCGCCATTGGCGGTCGCTTTAGCCTCGTCGCTAGAGGCCTATAGCGACTGCCAATAGCGGTTACTATAGGAGCCCCAGATTTCGGCCTCCAGTGACCGCCACGCGGTCGCTGCAGGCCTCCTGCCGGGCAACCTATAGCGACCGCTTTTGGCGGTCGCTATAGTGAAATTTTTTTTTAAAAAAAATGTCCACTGAAATAAATAAATAAATAAATAAATATATATATATATATTCAAAAAATTATTCACATATATACTATTAAATACAATATTTTAAATATATATATATATATATATAATATTTTAAATGTTTTAATATATATAATATTAAATATATGTATAATATCGAATCATTGTGCTATAATAATTTAAAACCCGTGATTTAAGAAATGCTATCATTTCAGGTTTTTCGAAGCACGTTTGCTCCGAATTCGACCGCCGCACGCCGTTTTGGTGTTTTATGACTCCGGAAATGCGTTTCCGACCGCCGCAGTCAAACGAAACCTCCGATTAACGTGCCGTCTCTCCGAACATTTCAAAATTCATGCAACGGATGTTGTTGTGCGGTTTCGTGGCATTCGGAGGTCGTTCGGGTGGTTTTGACCCCCCAACACGCCATTTCAATGCGTTCCGAGCTGCTGAAAACGACGCATTCGGTCGTGCCGCGCGCACCGCACGTCCGATGGACGTGGCGCCTCCTCCTGCATCTCAGGAATAATATTCCTATCATTCTCGTGCAGTTTCAGGTTTTTCGAAGCACGTTTGCTCCGAATTCGACCGCCGCACGCCGTTTTGGTGTTTTATGACTCCGGAAACGCATTTCTGGCCGCCGCGGTCAAAAGGAACCTCCGATTGATGTGCCGTCTGTCCGAAAATTTCAGAATTCACGCAACAGATGTTTTCGTGCGGTTTCGTGGCATTCGGAGGTCGTTCGGATTGTTTTGACCCCCCAACGCGCCATTTCTGCGCGCGCTGAGCTGCTGGAAACGAAGCATTCGGTCGTGCCGTGTGCACCGCACATCCGATGGACATGCCACCTCCTCCTGCATCTCAAGAGTAATATTCCTATCGTTATCGTGCGGTTTCAGGTCGTTCGGAGCACGTTTTCTTCGAATTCGTCCGCCGCACGCCGTTTCGGTGTTTTATGACTCCTGAAACGCTTTTCCGGCCGCCGCAGTCAAACGGCACCTCCGATTGACGTGTCGTCTGCCCGAACATTTCCCAATTCATGAAACGGATGTTTTCGTGCGGTTTCGTGACATTCGGAGTTCATTCGGGTGGTTTTGACCCCCCAACGCGCCATTTCAGCGCGCACTGAGCTGCTGAAAACGACACATTCGGACGTGCTGCGCGCACCGCACGTCCGATGGACATACCGCCTCCCCCTGCATATCAGGAATAATATTCCTATCATCCTCGTGCGGTTTCAGGTCGTTCGGAGCACGTTTGCTCTGAATTCGTCCGTCGTACGCCGTTTTGGTGTTTTATGATTCCGGAAACGCGTTTCCGGACGCCACGGTCAAACGGAACCTCTGATTGACGTTCTGTCTACCCGACCATTTCACAATTCATGCAACTGATGTTGTCGTGCGGTTTAGTGACATTCGGAGGTCGTTCAGGTCGTTTTGACCCCCCAACGCGCCATTTCAGCGCGCGCCGAGATGCTGAAAACGAAACATTCGGACGTGTTGTGCGCACCGCACGTCCGATGGACGTGCCGCCTCCCCCTGTATCTCAGGAATAATATTTCTATCATTCTCGTGCGGTTTCAAGTCGTTCGTAGAACGTTTTCTCCGAATTGGACTGCCGCACTCCGTTTTGGTGTTTTGTGGCGCCGGAAATGCGTTTCCGGCTGCCGCGGTCAAACGGCACCTCCGAATGACATGTCGTCTAGCCGACCATTTTAGAATTCACGCACCGGCTGTTGTCGTATGGTTTCGTGGCATTAGGACGTCGTTCGGGTGGTTTTGACCACCCAACGCGGCATTTCAGCGCGCGCCGCGCTGCTGAAAATGACACATCCGGTCATGTCGTGCGCACCGCATGTCTGATGGACGTGCCGCCTCCTCCTGCATCTCACTAATAATATTTCTATCGTTCTCGGGCGGTTTCAGTTCGTTCGGAGCACGTTTGTTCCGAATTGGACCGCCGCACGCCGTTTTGGTGTTTTATGGCGCCAGAAACGCGTATCCGGCCTCCGCGGTCAAACGACACCTCCGAATAACGTGCCGTCTAGCCGAAGATTTCACAATTCACGCACCGGGTGTTGCCGTACGGTTATGTGGCATTCAGAGGTCATTCAGGTGGTTTTGACCACCCAACGCGGCATTTCAGCGCACGCCGCGCTGCTGAAGACGACACATTCGGTCGTGCCCCACGCACCGCATGTCCGCTAAATGTGACGCCTCCTCCTGCATCTCAGGAATAATATTCCTATTGTTATCGCGCGGTTTCAGGTCGTTCAGAGCACGTTTTCTCCGAATTCGTCCGCAGCACGCCGTTTTGGTGTTTTATGACTCCGGAAACGCGTTTCCGGCCACCTCGGTCAAAAGGCACCTACAATTGACGTGCCGTATACCCGACCATTTCACAATTCATGCAACGGATGTTGTCGTGCGGTTACGAGACATTCGGAGGTTGTTCGGGTGGTTTTGAACCCCAAAGCGCCATTTCAGCGCGCGCCGAGCTGCTGAAAACGACACATTCGGACGTGCTGCGCGCACCGCACGTCTGATGGACGTGTCGCCTCCCCCTGCATCTCAGGAATAATATTTCTGTTGTTCTCGTGCGGTTTCAGGTCGTTCGGAGCACGTTTGCTCTGAATTGGACTGCCGCATGCTGTTTTGGTGTTTTGTGGCGCCGGAAACGCGTTTCCGGCCACCGCGGTCAAACGGAACCTCCGATTGACGTGCCGTCTGGCCGACCATTTCACAATTCACGCACCAGCTATTGTCGTGCGGTGTCGTGGCATTCGGACGTCGTTCGGATGGTTTTGACCCCCCAACGCGCCATTTTAGCGCGCGCCGAGCTGCTGAAAACGACACATTCGATTGTGCCGCGCGCACCGCACGTCCGATCGACGTGCCGCCTCCTTCTGCATCTCAAGAATAATATTACTATCATTCTAGTGCAGTTTCAGGTTTGCTCCGAATTCGACCGTCACACGCCGTTTTAGTGTTTTATGACTCCGGAAACGCATTTTCGGCCGCCGCGGTCAAACGACACCTCTGATTGACGTTCTGTCTGCCCGGCCATTTCACAATTCACGCAACGGATGTTGTCATGCGGTTTCGTGACATTCGGAAGTCGTTCGGGTGGTTTTGACCCCCCAACGCGCCATTTCAGCGCGCGCCGAGCTGCTGAAAACGACACATTCGGACGTGCTGCGCACACCGCATGTCCAATGGATGTGACTACTCCCCCTGCATCTCAGGATTAATATTTCTATCGTTCTCATGCGATTTCAGGTCGTTCGGAGCACGTTTTCTCCGAATTGGACCGCCGCACGCCGTTTTGGTGTTTTATGGCACCCGAAACGCATTTCCGACCGCCGCGGTCAAACGACACCTCCGAATGACGTGCCGTCTAGCCGACCATTTCAGAATTCATGCACCGGATGTTTTTGTACGGTTTCGTGGCATTCAAATGTTGTTCGGGTGGTTTTGACCACCCAACGCGGCATTTTAGTGCGCGCCGCGCTGCTAAAAATGACGCATTCGGTTGTGCCGCGCGCACCGCACGTCCGATGGACGTGCCGCCTCCTCCTGCATCTCAGGAATAATATTTTTATCATTATCATGTGGTTTCAGATCGTTCAGAGCTCGTTTCCTCCGAATTGGACTGCCACACGCCGTTTTGGTGTTTTATGGCGCCGAAAACGCGTTTCCGGCCGCTTTGGTCAAACGACACCTCCAAATGACGTGCCGTCTGGCCGACCATTTCACAATTCACGCACCGGCTGTTGTCGTACGGTTTTGTGGCATTCGGAGGTCGTTCAGGTGGTTTTGACCACCCAACATGGCATTTCAGCGCACGCCGCGCTGCTGAAAACGACACATTCGGACGTGCCGCGCGCACCGCACGTCCGATGGACGTGACGCCTCCTCCTGCATCTCAGGAATAATATTTCTATCGTTATCATGCAGTTTCAGGTCGTTCGGAGCACGTTTGCTCCGAATTGGACCACCGCACGCCGTTTTGGTGTTTTTTGGCGCCGGAAACGCGTTTTCGGCCGCTGCGGTCAAACGGCACCTCCGAATAACGTGCAGTCTGGCCGACCATTTCACAATTCACGCACCGGATGTTGTCGTACGGTTTCGT